>JASTWF010000313.1:392500-503952 GCA_030390025.1 Squalus acanthias | reverse complement strand
TAGGGAGTGGGAATGTAGTGAGGAGGGGAGTGGGATGTGTGACTGAGGGAGTGGGATGCAGTGATGAGGGGAGTGGGATGTAGTGTGAGGGGAGGTGAGATGCAGTAATGAGGGGAGGTGGGATGTAGTGACTCAGGGGTGTGGGGAAGTAGAGACTGAGGGGAGTGGGATGTAGTGATGAGGGGAGTGGGATGTAGTGATCAGGGCGTATGATGTAGTGCTTAGGGGAGTGGGATGTAGAGACTCAGGGGAGTGGATGTAGTGACTGAGGGGAGTGGGATGTAGTGACTGAGGGGAGTGGGATGTAGTGACTCAGGGGAGTATGATGTAGTGACTGAGGAAATTGGGTTGTAGTGACTGAGGGGAGTGGGATGTAGTGACTGAAGGGAGTGGGATGTAGTGACTGAGGGGAGTGGGATGTAGTGACTCAGGTGAGTGGGATGTAATGACTGAGGGGAGTGGGATGTAGTGACTGAGGGGAGTGGGATGTAGTGACTGAGGGGAGTGGGATGTAGTGACTGAGGGGAGTGTGCTGTAGTGACTGAAGTGATTGGGCTGTAGTGACTGAAAGGAGCGGGATTTAGTGACTGAGGGGAGTTGGATGCAGTGACTGAGGGGAGTTGGATGTAGTGACTGAGGGGGGTGGGTGTAGTGAGTAAGGGGATTGGGCTGTAGTGACTGAATGGAGTGGGAAGCTGTGACTGAGGGGAGTTGGCTGTATTAACTGAGGAGAATGTGTTGTAGTGACTGAGGGAAGTGGGATGCAGTGACTGAGGTGTTTGATATTGGATGATTATGGGTTTTATAAATACTCGTGTCTGACAGTCTCTGGGCTTTCGTAACACACTGATGACCTTTTCTGCTCTTCTCCACTTTGCACACTCCCATTTCTCTTTCTTTATTGCAGACCCAGTGAAATCCTCAACTCAGGATCCTGAGGAACAATCAACTGGAGAGCCCAGTGACCATTCATCCACTGTCCCAGTGACGTCTACTGCCTTAGGTATCAACCAAGTTGTGTCCATTCTGAAAAAAAATCTCTTCACCCAGACCAACTGCCGCAATCTTCAGTCACTCAGATTCATCCAGTCTCTGACTCGGGGGAGTGGGATGTAGTGACTGAGGGGAGTTGGATTTATTGACTGAGGGGAGTGGGATGTAGTGACTGAGGGGAGTGAGCTGTAGTGACTGAGGGGAGTGGGAATTAGTGACTGAGGGGAGTGGGTTGTAGTGATTATGGGGAGTGGATTTTAGTGACTGAGGGGAGTGGGATGTAGTGACTGAGGGGAGTGGGATGTAGTGACTGAGGGGAGTGGGAATTAGTGACTGAGGGGAGTGGAGTGCAGTGATTGTGGGGAGTGGAATTTAGTGACTGAGGGGAGTGGGATGTAGTGACTGAGGGGAGTGGGATGTAGTGACTGAGGTGAGTGGGATGCAGTGACTGAGGGGAGTGGTATGTAGTGACTTAGCGGAGTGGGATGTAGTGACGGAGGGGAGTGGGATGCAGTAACTGAGGGGAGTGGGATGTAGTGAATGAGGGGAGTGGGATGCAGTAACTGAGGGGAGTGGGATGTAGTGACTGAGGGGAGTGGGATGCAGTGACTGAGGGGAGTGGGATGTAGTGACTGAGGGGAGTGGGATGCAGTAACTGAGGGGAGTGGGATGTAGTGACTCAGGGGAGTGGGATGTAGTGACTGAGGGGAGTGGGATGTAGTGACTGAGGTGAGGGGGATGTAGTGACTGAGGGGAGTGGGATGTAGTGACTCAGGGGAGTGGGATGTAGTGGCTGAAGGGAGTGGGATGTAGTGACTGCGGGGAGTGGGATGTAGTGACTGAGGAAATTGGGTTGTAGTGACTGAGGGGAGTGGGATGTAGTGACTGAAGGGAGTGGGATGTAGTGACTGAGGGGAGTGGGATGTAATGACTGAGGGGAGTGGGATGCAGTGACTGAGGGGAGTGGGATGTAGTTACTCAGGGGAGTGGGAGTTAGTGACTGATTGGAGTGGGATGTATTGACTGAGGGGAGTGGGATGTAGTGACTGAGGGTTGTGGGATGTAGTGACTGAAGGGAGTGGGATGTAATGACTGAGTGGAGTGGAATGTCGTGACTGAGGGGAGTGGGATGTAATGACTGAGGGGAGTGGAATGTAGTGAGTGACGGGAGTGGGATGCAGTGACTGAGGGGAGTGGGATGTAGTGACTGAGGGGAGTGGGATGTAGTGACTGAGGGGCTTGGAATGTTGTGACTGAGGGATGTGGGATGCAGTGACTGAGGGGAGTGGGATGCAGTGACTGAGGGGAGTGGGCTGTAGTGTCTGAGGGGAGTGGGCTGCAGTGACTGAGGGGAGTGGGATGTAATGACTGAGGGGAGTGGGATGTAATGACTGAGGGGAGTGGGATGTAGTGACTGAGGGGAGTGGGAATTAGAGACTGAGGGGAGTGGCATGCAGTGATTGTGGGGAGTGGAATTTAGTGACTGAGGGGAGTGGGATGTAGTGACTGAGGGGAGTGGGATGTAGTGACTGAGGGGAGTGGTATGTAGTGACTTCGGGGAGTGGGATGTAGTGATGGAGGGGAGTGGGATGTAGTGACTGAGGGGAGTGGGATCTATTGACTGAGGGGAGTGGGATGCAGTGACTGAGGGGAGTGGTATGTAGTGACTTAGGGGAGTGGGATGTAGTGACGGAGGGGAGTGGGATGTAGTGACTGAGGGGAGTGGGATGCAGTGACTGAGGGGAGTGGGATGTAGTGACTGAGGGGAGTGGGATGCAGTAACTGAGGGGAGTGGGATGTAGTGAGTCAGGGGAGTGGGATGTAGTGACTGAGGGGAGTGGGATGTAGTGACTGAGGGGAGTGGGATGTAGTGACTGAGGGGAGTGGGATATAGTGAATCAGGGGAGTATGATGTAGTGACTGAGGAAATTGGGTTGTAGTGACTGAGGGGAGTGGGATGTAGTGACTGAAGGGAGTGGGATGTTGTGACTCAGGTGAGTGGGATGTAATGACTGAGGGGAGTGGGATGCAGTGACTGAGGGGAGTGGGATGTAGTTACTCAGGGGAGTGGGAGGTAGTGACTGATTGGAGTGGGATGTATTGACTGAGGGGAGTGGGATGTAGTGACTGAGGGTTGTGGGATGTAGTGACTGAGGGGAGTGGGATGTAATGACTGAGTGGAGTGGAATGTCGTGACTGAGGGGAGTGGGATGTAATGACTGAGGGGAGTGGAATGTAATGAGTGACGGGAGTGGGATGTAGTGACTGAGGGGAGTGGGCTGTAGTGACTGAGGGGAGTGGGATGCAGTGACTGAGGGGAGTGGGATGTAGTGACTGAGGTGAGAGGGATGTAATGACTGAGGGGAGTGGGCTGCAGTGACTGAGGGGAGTGGGCTGTCGTGACTGAGGGGAGTGGGATGCAGTGACTGAGGGGAGTGGGCTGTAGTGACTGAGGGGAGTGGGTTGTAGTGACTGAGGGGATTGGGCTGTAGTGACTGAGGGGAGTGGGCTGTAGTGACTGAGGGGAGTGGGATGCAGTGACTGAGGGGATAGGAATGTAGTGACTGAGGGGAGTGGGATGTAGTGACTGAGGGGAGTGGGATGTAGTGACTGTGGGGAGTGGGATGTAGTGACTGAGGGGAGTGGGATGCAGTGACTGAGGGGATTGGAATGTAGTGACTGTGGGGAGTGGGATGTAGTGACTGAGGGGAGTGGGATGCAGTGACTGAGGGGATTGGAATGTAGTGTCTGAGGGGAGTGGGCTGTAGTGTCTGAGGGGAGTGGGCTGTAGTGACTGAGGGGAGTGGGATGTAGTGACTGAGGGTAGTGGGATGTAGTGACTGTGGGGAGTGGGATGTAGTGACTGAGGGGAGTGGGATGCAGTGACTGAGGGGATAGGAATGTAGTGACTGAGGGGAGTGGGATGTAGTGACTGAGGGGAGTGGGATGTAGTGACTGAGGGGAGTGGTATGTAGTGACTTAGGGGAGTGGGATGTAGTGACTGAGGGGAGTGGGATGTAGTGACTGAGGGGAGTGAGATGTAGTGACGGAGGGGAGTGGGATGTAGTGACTGAGGGGAGTGGGATGTATTGACTGAGGGGAGTGGGATGCAGTGACTGAGGGGAGTGGTATGTAGTGACTTAGGGGAGTGGGATGTAGTGACGGAGGGGAGTGGGATGTAGTGACTGAGGGCAGTGGGATGCAGTGACTGAGGGGAGTGGGATGTAGTGACTGAGGGGAGTGGGATGCAGTAACTGAGGGGAGTGGGATGTCGTGACTCAGGGGAGTGGGATGTAGTGACTGAGGGGAGTGGGATGTAGTGACTGAGGGGAGTGGGATGTAGTGACTCAGGGGAGGGGGATGTAGTGGCTGAAGGGAGTGGGATATAGTGACTGCGGGGAGTGGGATGTAGTGACTGAGGAAATTGGGTTGTAGTGACTGAGGGGAGTGGGATGTAGTGACTGAAGGGAGTGGGATGTAGTGACTGAGGGGAGTGGGATGTAGTGACTCAGGTGAGTGGGATGTAATGACTGAGGGGAGTGGGATGCAGTGACTGAGGGGAGTTGGATGTAGTTACTCAAGGGAGTGGGAGGTAGTGACTGATTGGAGTGGGATGTATTGACTGAGAGGAGTGGGATGTAGTGACTGAGGGTTGTGGGATGTAGTGACTGAGGGGAGTGGGATGTAATGACTGAGTGGAGTGGAATGTAGTGACTGAGGGGAGTGGGATATAATGACTGAGGGGAGTGGAATGTACTGAGTGACGGGAGTGGGATGTAGTGACTGAGGGGAGTGGAATGTAGTGACTGAGGGGAGTTGGATGTAGTTACTCAGGGGAGTGGGAGGTAGTGACTGATTGGAGTGCGATGTATTGACTGAGAGGAGTGGGATGTAGTGACTGATTGGAGTGCGATGTATTGACTAAGAGGAGTGGGATGTAGTGACTGAGGGTTGTGGGATGTAGTGACTGAGGGGAGTGGGATGTAATGACTGAGTGGAGTGGAATGTAGTGACTGAGGGGAGTGGGATGTAATGACTGAGGGGAGTGGAATGTAGTGAGTGACGGGAGTGGGATGTAGTGACTGAGGGGAGTGGAATGTAGTGACTGAGGGATGTGGGATGCAGTGACTGAGGGGAGTGGGATGCAGTGACTGAGGGCAGCGGGTTTTAGTGACTGAGGGGAGCGGGTTGTAGTGACTGAGGGGAGTGGGATGTAGTGACTGAGGGGAGTGGGCTGTAGTGACTGAGGGGAGTGGGATGTAATGACTGAGTGGAGTGGGATGTAATGACTGAGGGGAGTGGGATGTAGTGACTGAGTGGAGTGGGATGTAGTGACTGAGCGGAGTGGGATGTAGTGACTGAGGGGAGTGGGCTGTAGTGACTGAGGTGAGTGGGTTGTAGTGACTGAGGGGAGTGGGCTGTAGTGACTGAGGGGAGTGGGCTGTAGTGACTGAGGGGAGTGGGATGCAGTGACTGAGGGGATTGGAATGTAGTGACTGAGGGGAGTGGGATGTAGTGACTGAGGGGAGTGGGATGTAGTGACTGTGGGGAGTGGGATGTAGTGACTGAGGGGAGTGGGATGCAGTGACTGAGGGGATTGGAATGTAGTGACTGAGGGGAGTGGGATGTAGTGACTGAGGGGAGTGGGATGTAGTGACTGAGGGGAGTGGTATGTATTGACTGAGGGGAGTGGGATGCAGTGACTGAGGGGAGTGGTATGTAGTGACTTAGGGGAGTGGGATGTAGTGACTGAGGGGAGTGGGATGTAGTGACTCAGGTGAGTGGGATGTAGTGACTGAGGGGAGTGGGATGTAGTGACTCAGGTGAGTGGGATGTAATGACTGAGGGGAGTGGGATGCAGTGACTGAGGGGAGTTGGATGTAGTTACTCAGGGGAGTGGGAGGTAGTGACTGATTGGAGTGGGATGTATTGACTGAGAGGAGTGGGATGTAGTGACTGAGGGTTGTGGGATGTAGTGACTGAGGGGAGTGGGATGTAATGACTGAGTGGAGTGGAATGTAGTGACTGAGGGGAGTGGGATATAATGACTGAGGGGAGTGGAATGTAATGACTGAGGGGAGTGGAATGTAGTGAGTGACGGGAGTGGGATGTAGTGACTGAGGGGAGTGGAATGTAGTGACTGAGGGATGTGGGATGCAGTGACTGAGGGGAGTGGGATGTAGTGACTGAGGGGAGTTGGATTTAGTTACTCAGGGGAGTGGGAGGTAGTGACTGATTGGAGTGCGATGTATTGACTGAGAGGAGTGGGATGTAGTGACTGAGGGTTGTGGGATGTAGTGACTGAGGGGAGTGGGATGTAATGACTGAGTGGAGTGGAATGTAGTGACTGAGGGGAGTGGGATGTAATGACTGAGGGGAGTGGAATGTAGTGAGTGACGGGAGTGGGATGTAGTGACTGAGGGGAGTGGAATGTAGTGACTGAGGGATGTGGGATGCAGTGACTGAGGGGAGTGGGATGCAGTGACTGAGGGCAGCGGGTTTTAGTGACTGAGGGGAGCGGGTTGTAGTGACTGAGGGGAGTGGGATGCAGTGACTGAGGGGAGTGGGCTGTAGTGACTGAGGGGAGTGGGATGTAATGACTGAGTGGAGTGGGATGTAATGACTGAGGGGAGTGGGATGTAGTGACTGAGTGGAGTGGGATGTAGTGACTGAGCGGAGTGGGATGTAGTGACTGAGGGGAGTGGGCTGTAGTGACTGAGGGGAGTGGGTTGTAGTGACTGAGGGGAGTGGGCTGTAGTGACTGAGGGGAGTGGGCTGTAGTGACTGAGGGGAGTGGGATGCAGTGACTGAGGGGATTGGAATGTAGTGACTGAGGGGAGTGGGATGTAGTGACTGAGGGGAGTGGGATGTAGTGACTGTGGGGAGTGGGATGTAGTGACTGAGGGGAGTGGGATGCAGTGACTGAGGGGATTGGAATGTAGTGACTGAGGGGAGTGGGATGTAGTGACTGAGGGGAGTGGGATGTAGTGACTGAGGGGAGTGGTATGTATTGACTGAGGGGAGTGGGATGCAGTGACTGAGGGGAGTGGTATGTAGTGACTTAGGGGAGTGGGATGTAGTGACTGAGGGGAGTGGGATGTAGTGACTAAGAGAAGTGGGATGTAGTGACTGAGGGGAGTGGGATGTAGTGACTGAGGGGAGTGGGATGTAGTGACTGAGGGGAGTGGGATGTAGTGACTGAGGGGAGTGGGATGTAGTGACTAAGAGAAGTGGGATGTAGTGACTGAGGGGAGTGGAATGTAGTGACTGAGGGGAGTGGGATGTAGTGACTGAGGGGAGTGGGATGTAGTGACTTAGGGGAGTGGGATGTAGTGACTGAGGGGAGTGGGATGTAGGGACTAAGAGAAGTGGGATGTAGTGACTGAGGGGAGTGGAATGTAGTGACTGAGGGGAGTGGGATGTAGTGACTGAGGGGAGTGGGATGTAGTGTCTGAGGGGAGTGGGATGTAGTGACTGAGGGGAGTGGGATGTAGTGACTCGGGGGAGTGGGATGTAGTGACTGAGGGGAGTGGGATGTAGTGACTCAGGGCAGTGGGATGTATTGACTGAGGGGAATGGGATGTAGTGACTGAGGGGAGTGGGATGTAGTGACTCGGGGGAGTGGGATGTAGTGACTGAGGGGAGTGGGCTGTAGTGACTGAGGGGAGTGGGCTGTAGTGACTGAGGGGAGTGTGCTGTAGTGACTGAGGGGAGTGGGATGTAGTGACTGAGGGTTGTGGGATGTAGTGACTGAGGGGAGTGGAATGGAGTGACTGAGGGGAGTGGGATATAATGACTGAGGGGAGTGGAATGTACTGAGTGACGGGAGTGGGATGTAGTGACTGAGGGGAGTGGAATGTAGTGACTGAGGGGAGTTGGATGTAGTTACTCAGGGGAGTGGGAGGTAGTGACTGATTGGAGTGCGATGTATTGACTGAGAGGAGTGGGATGTAGTGACTGAGTTGAGTGGGATGTAGTGACTGAGGGGAGTGGGATGTAGTGACTGAGGGGAGTGGGATGTAGTGACTGATTGGAGTGCGATGTATTGACTGAGAGGAGTGGGATGTAGTGACTGAGAGGAGTGGGATGTAATGACTGAGGGGAGTGGGATGTAGTGACTGAGGGGAGTGGTATGTATTGACTGAGGGGAGTGGGATGCAGTGACTGAGGGGAGTGGTATGTAGTGACTTAGGGGAGTGGGATGTAGTGACTGAGGGGAGTGGGATGTAGTGACTCAGGTGAGTGGGATGTAGTGACTGAGGGGAGTGGGATGTAGTGACTCAGGTGAGTGGGATGTAATGACTGAGGGGAGTGGGATGCAGTGACTGAGGGGAGTTGGATGTAGTTACTCAGGGGAGTGGGAGGTAGTGACTGATTGGAGTGGGATGTATTGACTGAGAGGAGTGGGATGTAGTGACTGAGGGTTGTGGGATGTAGTGACTGAGGGGAGTGGGATGTAATGACTGAGTGGAGTGGAATGTAGTGACTGAGGGGAGTGGGATATAATGACTGAGGGGAGTGGAATGTAGTGAGTGACGGGAGTGGGATGTAGTGACTGAGGGGAGTGGAATGTAGTGACTGAGGGGAGTTGGATGTAGTTACTCAGGGGAGTGGGAGGTAGTGACTGATTGGAGTGCGATGTATTGACTGAGAGGAGTGGGATGTAGTGACTGAGGGTTGTGGGATGTAGTGACTGAGGGGAGTGGGATGTAATGACTGAGGGGAGTGGAATGTAGTGAGTGACGGGAGTGGGATGTAGTGACTGAGGGGAGTGGAATGTAGTGACTGAGGGATGTGGGATGCAGTGACTGAGGGGAGTGGGATGCAGTGACTGAGGGCAGCGGGTTTTAGTGACTGAGGGGAGCGGGTTGTAGTGACTGAGGGGAGTGGGATGTAGTGACTGAGGGGAGTGGGCTGTAGTGACTGAGGGGAGTGGGATGTAATGACTGAGTGGAGTCGGATGTAATGACTGAGGGGAGTGGGATGTAGTGACTGAGTGGAGTGGGATGTAGTGACTGAGCGGAGTGGGATGTAGTGACTGAGGGGAGTGGGCTGTAGTGACTGAGGGGAGTGGGTTGTAGTGACTGAGGGGAGTGGGCTGTAGTGACTGAGGGGAGTTGGCTGTAGTGACTGAGGGGAGTGGGATGCAGTGACTGAGGGGATTGGAATGTAGTGACTGAGGGGAGTGGGATGTAGTGACTGAGGGGAGTGGGATGTAGTGACTGTGGGGAGTGGGATGTAGTGACTGAGGGGAGTGGGATGCAGTGACTGAGGGGATTGGAATGTAGTGACTGAGGGGAGTGGGATGTAGTGACTGAGGGGAGTGGGATGTAGTGACTGAGGGGAATGGTATGTATTGACTGAGGGGAGTGGGATGCAGTGACTGAGGGGAGTGGTATGTAGTGACTTAGGGGAGTGGGATGTAGTGACTGAGGGGAGTGCGATGTAGTGACTAAGAGAAGTGGGATGTAGTGACTGCGGGGAGTGGGATGTAGTGACTGAGGGGAGTGGGATGTAGTGACTGAGGGGAGTGGGATGTAGTGACTGAGGGGAGTGGGATGTAGTGACTAAGAGAAGTGGGATGTAGTGACTGAGGGGAGTGGAATGTAGTGACTGAGGGGAGTGGGATGTAGTGACTGAGGGGAGTGGGATGTAGTGACTTAGGGGAGTGGGATGTAGTGACTGAGGGGAGTGGGATGTAGTGACTAAGAGAAGTGGGACGTAGTGACTGAGGGGAGTGGAATGTAGTGACTGAGGGGAGTGGGATGTAGTGACTGAGGGGAGTGGGATGTAGTGACTGAGGGGAGTGTGATGTAGTGACTGAGGGGAGTGGGATGTAGTGACTCGGGGGAGTGGGATGTAGTGACTGAGGGGAGTGGGATGTAGTGACTCAGGGCAGTGGGATGTATTGACTGAGGGAAGTGGGATGTAGTGACTGAGGGGAGTGGGATGTAGTGACTCGGGGGAGTGGGATGTAGTGACTGAGGGGAGTGGGCTGTAGTGACTGAGGGGAGTGGGCTGTAGTGATTGAGGGGAGTGTGCTGTAGTGACTGAGGGGAGTGGGATGTAGTGACTCGGGGGAGTGGGATGTAGTGACTGAGGGAGTGGGATGTAGTGACTGAGGGGAGTGGGCTGTAGTGACTGAGGGGAGTGGGCTGTAGTGACTGAGGGGAGTGGGATGTAGTGACTGAGGGGAGTGGGATGTAGTGACTCAGGGGAGTGGGATGTAGTGACTGAGGGAGTGGGATGTATTGACTGAGGGGAGTGGGATGTAGTGACTGAGGGGAGTGGGCTGTAGTGACTGAGGGGAGTGGGATGTAGTGACTGAGGGGAGTGGGATGTAGTGACTGAGGTGAGAGGGATGTAATGACTGAGGGGAGTGGGCTGTAGTGACTCAGGAGAGTGGGATGCAGTGACTGAGGGTTGTGGGATGTAATGACTGACGGGAGTGGGCTGTAGTGACTGAGGAGAGTGGGCTGTAGTGACTGAGGGGAGTGTTCTGTAGTGACTGAGGGGAGTGGGATGTAATGACTGAGGGGAGTGGGTTGTAATGACTGAGGGGAGTGGGCTGTAGTGACTGAGGGGAGTGGGCTGTAGTGACTGAGGGGAGTGGGCTGTAGTGACTGAGGGGAGTGGGATGTAGTGACTGTGGGGAGTGGGATGTAGTGACTGAGGGGAGTGGGCTGTAGTGACTGAGGGGAGTGGGCTGTAGTGAGTGAGGGGAGTGGGCTGTAGTGAGTGAGGGGAGTGGGATGTAATGACTGAGGGGAGTGGGATGTAGTGACTGAGGGGAGTGGGATGTAATGTCTGAGGGGAGTGGGCTGTAGTGACTGAGGGGAGTGGGCTGTAGTGAGTGAGGGGAGTGGGATGTAATGACTGAGGGGAGTGGGATGTAGTGAGTGAGGGGAGTGGGATGTAATGACTGAGGGGAGTGGGCTGTTGTGAGTGAGGGGAGTGGGATGTAATGACTGAGGGGAGTGGGCTGTAGTGACTGAGGGGAGTGGGCTGTAGTGACTGAGGGGAGTGGTATGTAGTGACAGAGGGGAGTGGTATGTATTGACTGATGGGAGTGGGATGCAGTGACTGAGGGGAGTGGTATGTAGTGACTTAGGGGAGTGGGATGTAGTGACTGAGGGGAGTGGGATGTAGTGACTAAGAGAAGTGGGATGTAGTGACTGAGGGGAGTGGGATGTAGTGACTGAGGGGAGCGGGATGTAGTGACTGAGGGGAGTGGGATGTAGTGACTGAGGGGAGTGGAATGTAGTGACTGAGGGGAGTGGGATGTAGTGACTGAGGGGAGTGGGATGTAGTGACTGAGGGGAGTGGGATGTAGTGACTCGGGGGAGTGGGATGTAGTGACTAAGAGAAGTGGGATGTAGTGACTGAGGGGAGTGGAATGTAGTGACTGAGGGGAGTGGGATGTAGTGACTGAGGGGAGTGGGATGTAGTGACTGAGGGGAGTGGGATGTAGTGACTGAGGGGAGTGGGATGTAGTGACTCGGGGCAGTGGGATGTAGTGACTGAGGGGCGTGGGATGTAGTGACTCAGGGCAGTGGGATGTATTGACTGAGGGGAGTGGGATGTAGTGACTGAGGGGAGTGGGATGTAGTGACTCGGGGGAGTGGGATGTAGTGACTGAGGGGAGTGGGCTGTAGTGACTGAGGGGAGTGGGCTGTAGTGACTGAGGGGAGTGTGCTGTAGTGACTGAGGGGAGTGGGATGTAGTGACTCGGGGGAGTGGGATGTAGTGACTGAGGGAGTGGGATGTAGTGACTGAGGGGAGTGGGCTGTAGTGACTGAGGGGAGTGGGCTGTAGTGACTGAGGGGAGTGGGATGTAGTGACTGAGGGGAGTGGGATGTATTGACTGAGGGGAGTGGGATGTAGTGACTGAGGGGAGTGGGCTGTAGTGACTGAGGGGAGTGGGATGCAGTGACTGAGGGGAGTGGGATGTAGTGACTGTGGTGAGAGGGATGTAATGACTGAGGGGAGTGGGCTGCAGTGACTCAGCGGAGTGGGATGCAGTGACTGAGGGTTGTGGGATGTAGTGACTGAGGGGAGTGGGATGCAGTGACTGAGGGGATTGGAAAGTTGTAACTGAGGGGAGTGGGATGTAGTGACTGAGCGGAGTGGGATGCAGTGACTGAGGGGATTGGAAAGTTGTGACTGAGGGGAGTGGAATGTAGTGACTGAGGGGTGTGGGATTTATTGACTGAGTGGAGTGGGATGTAGTGACTGAGGGGAGTGGGATGTAGTGACTGAGGGGATTGGAATGTAGTGAATGAGGGGAGTGGGATGTAGTGACTGAGGGGATAGGAATGTAGTGACTGAGGGGAGTGGGATGTAGTGACTGAGAGGATAGGAATGTAGTGACTGAGGGGAGTGGGATGTAGTGACTGAGGGGAGTGGGATGCAGTGACTGAGGGGAGTGGAATGTAGTGACTGAGGGGAGTGGGATGCAGTGACTGAGGGGAGTGGAATGTAGTGACTGAGGGGAGTGGGAAGTAGTGACTGAGGGGAGTGGGATGTAGTGACTGAGGGGAGTGGAATGTAGTGACTGAGGGGAGTGGGATGTAGTGACTGAGGGGAGTGGAATGTAGTGACTGAGGGGAGTGGGATGTAGTGACTGAGGAGAGTGGAATGTAGTGACTGAGGGGAGTGGGATGTAGTGACTGAGGGGAGTGGGATGTTGTGACTGAGGGGAGTGGGATGTAGTGACTGAGGGGAGTGGGATGTTGTGACTGAGGGGAGTGGGATGTAGTGACTGAGGGGAGTGTGCTGTAGTGACTGAAGGGATTGGGCTGTAGTGACTGAAAGGAGCGGGATTTAGTGACTGAGGGGAGTTGGATGCAGTGACTGAGGGGAGTTGGATGTCGTGACTGAGAGGAGTTGGATGTAGTGACTGAGGGGAGTTGGATGTAGTGACTGATGGTGGTGGGTGTAGTGAGTAAGGGGATTGGGCTGTAGTGACTGAATGGAGTGCGAAGCTGTGACTGAGGGGAGTTGGCTGCAGTAACTGAGGGGAATGTGTTGTAGTGACTGAGGGAAGTGGGATGTAGTGACTGAGGTGTTTGATATTGGATGATTATGGGTTTTATAAATACTCGTGTCTGACAGTCTCTGGGCTTTCGTAACACAGTGATGACCTTTTCTGCTCTTCTCCACTTTGCACGCTCCCATTTCTCTTTCTTTATTGCAGACCCAGTGAAATCCTCAACTCAGGATCCCGAGGAACAATCAACTGGAGAGCCCAGTGACCATTCATCCACTGTCCCAGTGACGTCTACTGTCTTAGGTTTCAATCTAGTTGTGTCCATTCTGAAAAAAAATCTCTTCACCTAGAGCAACTGCCGCAATCTTTAGTCACTCATATTCATCCAGTATCTGACTCGGGGGAGTGGGATGTAGTGACTCAGGGGAGTTGGATTTATTGACTGAGGGGAGTGGGATGTAGTGACTGAGGGGAGTGGGATGTAGTGACTCAGGGGAGTGGGATGTAGTGACTGAGGGAAATGGGATGCAGTGACTGAGGGGAGTGGGATGTAGTGACTGAGGGGACTGGGATGTAGTGACTGAGGGGAGTGGGATGTAGTGACTGAGGGGAGTGGGATGTAGTGACTGAGGGGATAGGAATGTAGTGACTGAGGGGAGTGGGATGTAGTGACTGAGGGGATAGGAATGTAGTGAGTGAGGGGAGTGGAATGTAGTGACTGTGGGGAGTGGGATGTAGTGACTGAGTGGAGTGGGATGTATTGACTGAGGGGAGTGGGATGCAGCGACTGAGGGGAGTGGGATGTAGTGACTCAGGTGAGTGGGATGCAATGACTGAGGGGAGTGGGATGCAGTGACTGAGGGGAGTGGGATGTAGTGACTGAGGGGTGTGGGATTTATTGACTGAGTGGAGTGGGATGTAGTGACTGAGGGGAGTGGGATGTAGTGACTGAGGGGAGTGGGATGTAGTGACTCAGGTGAGTGGGATTTATTGACTGAGTGGAGTGGGATGTAGTGACTGAGGGGAGTGGGATGTAGTGACTGAGGGGAGTGGGAATGTATTGACTGAGGGGAGTGGGATGCAGTGACTGAGGGGTGTGGTATGTTGTGACTTAGGGGAGTGGGATGTAGTGACGGAGGGGAGTGGGATGTAGTGACTGAGGGGAGTGGGATGCAGTGACTGAGGGGAGTGGGATGTAGTGACTGAGGGGAGTGGTTTGTAGTGACTGAGGGGAGTGGTATGTATTGACTGAGGGGAGTGGGATGCAGTGACTGAGGGGAGTGGTATTTAGTGACTTAGGGGAGTGGGATGTAGTGACGGAGGGGAGTGGGATGTAGTGACTGAGGGCAGTGAGATGCAGTGACTGAGGGGAGTGGGATGTAGTGACTGAGGGGAGTGGGATGTAGTGACTTAGAGAACTGGGATGTAGTGACTGAGGGGAGTGGGATGTAGTGACTCAGGGGAGTGGGATGCAGTGACTGAGGGTTGTGGGATGTAATGACTGAGGGGAGTGGAATGTAATGACTGAGGGGAGTGGGACGTAATGACTGAGGGGAGTGGGCTGTAGTGACTGAGGGGAGTGGGCTGTAGTGACTGAGGGGAGTGGGATGTAGTGACTGAGGGGAGTGGGATGTCGTGACTGAGGGGAGTGGGATGTAGTGACTGAGGGGGAGTGGGATGCAGTGACCGAGGGGAGTGGGATGTAGTGACTGAGGGGAGTGGGATGTTGTGACTGAGGGGAGTGGAATGTAGTGACTGAGGGGAGTGGGATGTAGTGACTGAGGAGATAGGAATGTAGTGACTGAGGGGAGTGGGATGCAGTGACTGAGGGGAGTGGAATGTAGTGACTGAGGGGAGTGGGATGTAGTGACTGAGGGGAGTGGGATGTAGTGACTGAGGGGAGTGGGATGTTGTGACTGAGGGGAGTGGGATGTAGTGACTGAGGGGAGTGGGATGTAGTGACTGAGGGGAGTGGGATGTAGTGACTGAGAGGAGTGTGCTGTAGTGACTGAAGGGATTGGGCTGTAGTGACTGAAAGGAGCGGGATTTAGTGACTGAGGGGAGTTGGCTGTAGTAACTGAGGGGAATGTGTTGTAGTGACTGAGGGGAGTTGGATGTTGTGACTGAGGGGGGTGGGTGTAGTGAGTAAGGGGATTGTGCTGTAGTGACTGAATGGAGTGGGAAGCTGTGACTGAGGGGAGTTGGCTGTCGTAACTGAGGGGAATGTGTTGTAGTGACTGAGGGAAGTGGGATGTAGTGACTGAGGTGTTTGATATTGGATGATTATGGGTTTTATAAATACTCGTGTCTGACAGTCTCTGGGCTTTCGTAACACACTGATGACCTTTTCTGCTCTTCTCCACTTTGCACACTCCCATTTATCTTTCTTTATTGCAGACCCAGTGAAATCCTCAACTCAGGATCCCGAGGAACAATCAACTGGAGAGCCCAGTGACCATTCATCCACTGTCCCAGTGACGTCTACTGCCTTAGGTATCAATCTAGTTGTGTCCATTCTGAAAAAAAATCTCTTTACCTAGAGCAACTGCCGCAATCTTCAGTCACTCAGATTCATCCAGTCTCTGACTCGGGGGAGTGGGATGTAGTGACTCAGGGGAGTTGGATTTATTGACTGAGGGGAGTGGGATGTAGTGACTGAGGGGAGTGGGATGTAGTGACTCAGGGGAGTGGGATGTAGTGACTGAGGGGAGTGGGATCTAGTGACTGAGGGGATAGGAATGTAGTGACTGAGGGGAGTGGGATGTAGTGACTGAGGGGAGTGGGATGTAGTGACTGAGGGGAGTGGGATGTAGTGACTGAGGGGATAGGAATGTAGTGACTGAGGGGAGTGGGATGTAGTGACTGAGGGGCATGGGATGTAGTGACTGAGGGGAGTGGGATGCAGTGACTGAGGGGATTGGAATGTAGTGACTGAGGGGAGTGGGCTGTAGTGACTGAGGGGAGTGGGATGTTGTGACTGAGGGGATAGGAATGTAGTGACTGAGGGGAGTGGGATGTAGTGACTCAGGTGAGTGGGATGTAATGACTGAGGGGAGTGGGATGTAGTTACTGAGGTGAGTGGGATGCAGTGACTGAGGGGAGTGGGATGTAGTGACTGAGGGGAGTGGGATGTAGTGACTGAGGGGATAGGAATGTAGTGACTGAGGGGAGTGGGCTGTAGTGACTGAGGGGAGTGAGATGTAGTGACTGAGGGGAGTGGGATGTAGTGACTGAGGGGAGTGGGATGTAGTGACTGAGGGGATAGGAATGTAGTGACTGAGGGGAGTGGGCTGTAGTGACTGAGGGGAGTGAGATGTAGTGACTGAGGGGATAGGAATGTAGTGACTGAGGGGAGTGGGATGTAGTGACTGAGGGGAGTGGGATGTAGTGACTGAGGGGAGTGGGATGTAGTGACTGAGGGGAGTGGGATGTAGTGACTGAGGGGAGTGGGATGTATTGACTGAGGGGATAGGACTGTAGTGACTGAGGGGAGTGGGATGTAGTGACTGAGGGGAGTGGGATGTAGTGACTGAGGGGAGTGGGATGTAGTGACTGAGGGGAGTGGAATGTAGTTACTGAGGGGAGTGGGATGCAGTGACTGAGGGGAGTGGGATGTAGTGACTGAGGGTGGTGGGATGTAGTGACTGAGGGGAGTGGGATGCAGTGACTGAGGGGATTGGAATGTAGTGACTGAGGGGAGTGGGCTGTAGTGACTGAGGGGAGTGGGATGTAGTGACTGAGGGGAGTGGGATGTTGTGACTGAGGGGATAGGAATGTAGTGACTGAGGGGAGTGGGATGTAGTGACTGAGGGGATAGGAATGTAGTGACTGAGGGGAGTGGGATGTAGTGACTGAGGGGAGTGGAATGTAGTGACTGAGGGGAGTGGGATGTAGTGACTGAGGGGAGTGGGATGTAGTGACTGAGGGGATTGGGATGCAGTGACTGAGGGGAGTGGGATGTAGTGACTGAGGGGAGTGGGATGTTGTGACTGAGGGGAGTGGGATGTAGTGACTGAGGCGAGTGGAATGAAGTGACTGAGGGGAGTGGGATGTAGTGACTGAGGGGAGTGGGATGTTGTGACTGAGGAGAGTTAGATGTAGTGACTGAGAGGAGTGTGCTGTAGTGACTGAAGGGATTGGGCTGTAGTGACTGAAAGGAGCGGGATTTAGTGACTGAGGGGAGTTGAATGCAGTGACTGAGGGGAGTGGGATTTCGTGACTGAGAGGAGTTGGATGTAGTGACTGAGGGGAGTTGGATGTCGTGACTGAGAGGAGTTGGCTGTAGTAACTGAGGGGAATGTGTTGTAGTGACTGAGGGGAGTTGGATGTAGTGACTGAGGGGGGTGGGTGTAGTGAGTAAGGGGATTGTGCTGTAGTGACTGAATGGAGTGGGAAGCTGTGACTGAGGGGAGTTGGCTGTAGTAACTGAGGGGAATGTGTTGTAGTGACTGAGGGGAGTGGGATGCAGTGACTGAGGGGATTGGAATGTAGTGACTGAGGGGAGTGGGCTGTAGTGACTGAGGGGAGTGGGATGTAGTGACTGAGGGGAGTGGGATGTAGTGACTGAGGGGAGTGGAATGTAGTGACTGAGGGGAGTGGGATGTAGTGAATGAGGGGATTGGAATGCAGTGACTGAGGGGATAGGAATGTAGTGACTGAGGGGAGTGGGATGCAGTGACTGGGGGGAGTGGGATGTAGTGACTGAGGGGAGTGGGATGTAGTGACTGAGGAGAGTGTGATGTAGTGACTGAGGGGAGTGTGCTGTAGTGACTGAAGGGATTGGGCTGTAGTGACTGAAAGGAGCGGGATTTAGTGACTGAGGGGAGTTGGATGCAGTGATTGAGGGGAGTGGGATGTCGTGACTGAGAGGAGTTGGATGTACTGACTGAGGGGAGTTGTATGTAGTGACTGAGGGGGGTGGGTGTTGTGAGTAAGGGGATTGGGCTGCAGTGACTGAAAGGAGTGGGAAGCTGTTACTGAGGGGAGATGGCTGTAGTAACTGAGGGGAATGTGTTGTAGTGACTGAGGGAAGTGGGATGTCGTGACTGAGGTGTTTGACATTGGATGATTATGGGTTTTATAAATACTCGTGTCTGACAGTCTCTAGGCTTTCGTAACGCACTGATGACCTTTTCTGCTCTTCTCCACTTTGCACACTCCCATTTCTCTTTCTTTATTGCAGACCCAGTGAAATCCTCAACTCAGGATCACGAGGAACAATCAACTGGAGAGCCCAGTGACCATTCATCCACTGTCCCAGTGACGTCTACTGCCTTAGGTATCAATCTGGTTGTGTCCATTCTGAAAAAAAATCTCTTCACCCAGAGCAACTGCCGCAATCTTCAGTCACTCTGGTTCATCCAGTCTCTGACTCAGGGGAGTGGGATGTAGTGACTGAGGGGAGTGGGATGTAGTGACTGAGGGGAGTGGGATGTAGTGACTGAGGGGAGTGGGATGTAGTGACTGAGGGGAGTGGGATGTAGTGACTGAGGGGAGTGGGATGTAGTGACTGAGGGGAGTGGGATGTAGTGACTGAGGGGAGTGGGATGTAGTGACTGAGGGGAGTGGGCTGTAGTGACTGAAGTGATTGGGCTGTAGTGACTGAGGGGGGTGGGTGTAGTGAGTAAGGGGATTGGGCTGTAGTGACTGAGAGGAGTTGGATGTAGTGACTGAGGGGATTTGGCTGTAGTAACTGAGGGGAATGTGATGTAGTGACTGAGGTGTTTTATATTAGATGATTATGGATTTTATAAATACTCGTGTCTGACAGTCTCTGGGCTTTCGTAACACACTGATGACCTTTTCTGCTCTTCTCCACTTTGCACACTCCCATTTCTCTTTCTTTATTGCAGACCCAGTGAAATCCTCAACTCAGGATCACGAGGAACAATCAACTGGAGATCCCAGTGACCATTCATCCACTGTCCCAGTGACATCTACTGCCTTAGGTATCAATCTGGTTGTGTCCATTCTGAAAAAAAATCTCTTCACCCAGAGCAACTGCCGCAATCTTCAGTCACTCAGATTCATCCAGTCTCTGACTCAGGGGAGTGGGATGCAGTGACTGAGGGGAGTGGGATGTCGTGACTGAGGGGAGTGGGATGTAGTGACTGTGGGGTGTGGGATGTCGTGACTCAGGGGAGTGGGATGCATTGACTGAGGGGAGTGGGATGTAGTGACTGAGGGGAGTGGGATGCATTGACTGAGGGGAGTGGGATGTGGTGACTGAGGGGAGTGGGATGCATTGACTGAGGGGAGTGGGATGTTGTGATGAGGGGAGTGGGATGTTGTGATGAGGGGAGTGGGATGCAGTGACTGAGGGGAGTGGGATGTTGTGATGAGGGGAGTGGGATGTAGTGACTGAGGGGAGTGGGATGAAGTGACTGAGGGGATTGGTGTGTAGTGACTTAGGGGAGTTGGATGTAGTGACTGAGGGGAGTGGGATGTAGTGACTGAGGGGAGTGGTGTGTAGTGACTCAGGGGAGTTGGATGTAGTGACTGAGGGGAGTGGGATCTCGTGACTGAGGGGAGTGGTGTGTAGTGACTCAGGGGAGTTGGATGTAGTGACTGAGGGGAGTGGGATCTAGTGACTGAGGGGACTGGGATGTAGTGACACAGGGGAATGGGATGCAGTGACTGAGCGGAGTGGGATGTAGTGACTGAGGGGAGTTGGATTTATTGACTGAGTGGAGTGGGAGTAGTGACTGAGGGGAGTGGGCTGTAGCGACTGAGGGAAGTGGGATGTAGTGACTGAGGGGAGTGGGCTGTAGTGACTGAAGGGATTGGGCTGTAGTGACTGAAAGGAGCGGGATTTAGCGACTGAGGTGAGTGGGATGTAATGACTGAGGGGAGTGGGATGCAGTGACTGAGGGGAGTGGGATGTCGTGACTGAGAGGAGTTGGATGTCATGACTGAGGGGAGTGGGATGTAGTGACTGAGGGGAGTTGTATGTAGTGACTGAGGGGGGTGGGCTGTAGTGACTGAAGGGATTGGGCTGTAGTGCCTGAGCGGAGTGGGATTTAGTGACTGAGGCGAGTGGGATGTCGTGACTGAGAGGAGTTGGATGTAGTGACTGAGGGGAGTTGGATGTCATGACTGAGAGGAGTGGGATGTAGTGACTGAGGGGAGTGGGATGTATTGACTGAGGTGGGTGTGATGCAGTGACTGAGGGGAGTGGGCTGTAGTGACTGAAAGGAGTGGGCTGTAGTGACTGAATGGAGTGGGAAGCTGTGACTGAGGGGATTTGGCTGTTGTAACTGAGGGGAATGTGTTGTAGTGGCTGAGGGGAGTGGGATGTAGTGACTGAGGTGTTTGATATTGGATGATTATGGGTTTTATAAATACTCGTGTCTGACAGTCTCTGGGCTTTCGTAACACACTGATAAACTTTTCTGCTCTTCTCCACTTTGCACACTCCCATTTCTCTTTCTTTATTGCAGACCCAGTGAAATCCTCAACTCAGGATCCCGAGGAACAATCAACTGGAGAGCCCAGTGACCATTCATCCACTGTCCCAGTGACGTCTACTGCCTTAGGTATCAATCTAGTTGAGTCCATTCGGAAAAAAAATCTCTTCACCCAGAGCAACTGCCGCAATCTTCAGTCCCTCAGATTCATCAAGTCTCTGACTCAGGGGAGTGGGATGTAGGGACTGTGGGGAGTGGGATGTAGTGACTGAGGGGAGTGGGATGTAGTGACTGAGGGGAGTGGGATCTAGTGATTGAGGGGAGTGGGATGTAGTGACACAGGGGAATGGGATGCAGTGACTGAGCGGAGTGGGATGTAGTGACTGAGGGGAGTTGGATTTATTGACTGAGTGGAGTGGGAGTAGTGACTGAGGGGAGTGGGATGTAGTGACTGAGGGAAGTGGGATGTAGTGACTGAGGGGAGTGGGCTGTAGTGACTGAAGGGATTGGGCTGTAGTGACTAAAAGGAGCGGGATTTAGTGACTGAGGGGAGTGGGATGTAATGACTGAGGGGAGTGGGATGCAGTGACTGAGGGGAGTGGGATGTCGTGACTGAGAGGAGTTGGATTTCATGACTGAGGGGTGTGGGATGTAGTGACTGAGGGGGGTGGGTGTAGTGAGTAAGGGGATTGGGCTGTAGTGACTGAAAGGAGTGGGAAGCTGTGACTGAGGGGATTTGGCTGTAGTAACTGAGGGGAATGTGTTGTAGTGACTGAAGGGAGTGGGATGTAATGACTGAGGTGTTTGATATTGGATGATGATGGGTTTTATAAATACTCATGACTGACAGTCTCTGGGCTTTCGTAACACACTGATAAACTTTTCTGCTCTTCTCCACTTTGCACACTCCCATTTCTCTTTCTTTATTGCAGACCCAGTGATATCCTCAACTCAGGATCCCGAGGAACAATCAACTGGAGAGCCCAGTGACCATTCATCCACTGTCCCAGTGAAGTCTACTGCCTTAGGTATCAATCTAGTTGAGTCCATTCTGAAAAATAATCTCTTCACCCAGAGCAACTGCCGCAATCTTCAGTCCCTCAGATTCATCCAGTCTCTGACTCAGGGGAGTGGGATGTAGGGACTGTGGGGAGTGGGATGTAGTGACTGAGGGGAGTGGGATGTAGTGACTAAGGGGAGTTGGATTTATTTACTGAGGGGAGTGGGATGTAGTGACTGACGGGAGTGGGATGTAGTGACTCGGGAGTGGGATGTAGTGACTGAGGGAAATGGCATGCAGTGACTGAGGGGAGTGGGATGCAGTGACTGAGGGGAGTGGGATGTAGTGACTGAGGGGAGTGGGATGTAGTGACTGAGGGGAGTGGGATGTAGTGACTGAGGGGAGTGGGATGCAGTTACTGAGGGGAGTGGGATGTAGTGACTGAGGGGAGTGGGCTGTAGTGACTGAAGGGATTGGGCTGTAGTGACTGAAAGGAGCGGGATTTAGTGACTGAGGGGAGTTGGATGCAGTGACTGAGGGGAGTTGGATGTAGTGACTGAGGGGAGTGGGCTGTAGTGACTGAAGGGATTGGGCTGTAGTGCCTGAGCGGAGTGGGATTTAGTGACTGAGGCGAGTGGGATGTCGTGACTGAGAGGAGTTGGATGTAGTGACTGAGGGGAGTTGGATGTCATGACTGAGAGGAGTGGGATGTAGTGACTGAGGGGAGTGGGATGTATTGACTGAGGTGGGTGTGATGCAGTGACACTGGGGAGTGGGCTGTAGTGACTGAAAGGAGTGGGCTGTAGTGACTGAATGGAGTGGGAAGCTGAGACTGAGGGGATTTGGCTGTTGTAACTGAGGGGAATGTGTTGTAGTGACTGAGGGGAGTGGGATGTAATGACTGAGGTGTTTGATATTGGATGATTATGGGTTTTATAAATAATCGTGTCTGACAGTCTCTGGGCTTTCGTAACACACTGATAACCTTTTCTGCTCTTCTCCACTTTGCACACTCCCATTTCTCTTTCTTTATTGCAGACCCAGTGAAATCATCAACTCAGGATCCCGAGGAACAATCAACTGGAGAGCCCAGTGACCATTCATCCACTGTCCCAGTGATGTCTACTGCCTTAGGTATCAATCTAGTTGAGTCCATTCGGAAAAAAAATCTCTTCACCCAGAGCAACTGCCGCAATCTTCAGTCCCTCAGATTCATCCAGTCTCTGACTCAGGGGAGTGGGATGTAGGGACTGTGGGGAGTGGGCTGTAGTGACTGAGGGGAGTGGGATGTAGTGACTGAGGGGAATGGGATTTAATGACTGAGGGGAGTGGGATGTAGTGACTGTGGGGAGTGGGATGTCGTGACTGAGGGAATTGGGTTGTTGTGACTGACGGGAGTGGGATGCATTGACTGAGGGGAGTGGGATGCAGTGACTGAGGGGAGTGGGATGTAGTGACTGAGGGGAGTGGGCTGTAGTGACTGAGAGAAGTGAGATGCAGTGACTGAGGGGAGTGGGATGTAGTGACTGAGGGGAGTGGGATGTAGTGACTGAGGGAATTGGGTTTTAGTGAATGAGGGGAGTGGGATGTAGTGACTGAGGGGAGTGGGATGCAGTGACTGAGGGGAGTGGGATGTAGAGACTGAGGGGTGTGGGATGCAGTGACTGAGGGGAGTGGGATGTAGTGACTGAGGGGAGTGGGCTGTAGTGACTGACGGGAGTGGGATGCATTGACTGAGGGGAGTGGGATGTAGTGACTGATTGGACTGGGATGTATTGACTGAGGGGAGTGGGATGTAGTGACTGAGGTGTTTTATATTGGATGATTATGGGTTTTATAAATACTCGTGTCTGACATTCTCTGTGCTTTCGTAACACACTGATGACCTTTTCTGCTCTTCTCCACTTTGCACACTCCCAATTCTCTTTCTTTATTGCAGACCCAGTGAAATCCTCAACTCAGGATCCCGAGGAACAATCAACTGGAGAGCCCAGTGACCATTCATCCACTGTCCCAGTGACGTCTACTGCCTTAGGTACCAATCTAGTTGAGTCCTTTCTGAAAAAAAATCTCTTCACCCAGAGCAACTGCCGCAATCTTCAGTCCCTCAGATTCATCCAGTCTCTGACTCAGGGGAGTGGCATGTAGGGACTGAGGGGCGTGGGATGTAGTGACTGAGGGGAGTGGGATGCAGTAACTAAGGGGAGTTGGATTTATTTACTGAGGGGAGTGGGATGTAGTGACTGAGGGGAGTGGGATGTAGTGACTCGGGAGTGGGATGTAGTGACTGAGGGAAATGGCATGCAGTGACTGAGGGGAGTGGGATGTAGTGACTGAGGGGAGTGGGATGTAGTGACTGAGGGGAGTGGGATGCAGTGACTCAGGGTAATGGGATTTAGTGACTGAGGGGAGTGGGATGTAGTGACTGAGGGAATGGGATGCAGTGACTGAGGGGAGTGGGATGTAGTGACTGAGGGAATTGGGTTGTAGTGACATGGGGCAGTGGCATGTTGTGATGAGGATAGTGGGATGTAGTGACTGATGGGACTGGGATATAGAGACTGAGGGGAGTGGGATGTAGTGACTGCGGGGAGTGGGATGCATTGACTGAGGTGAGTGGGATGCAGTGACTGCGGGGAGTGGGATGCATTGACTGAGGGGTGTGGGATGCAGTGACTGAGGTGGGTGGGATGTAGTGACTGAGGGGAGTGGGCTGTAGTGACTGAGGGGAGTGGGCTGTAGTGACTGAAGGGAGTGGGATGTAGTGACTGAGGGGAGTGGGCTGTAGTGACTGAGGGGAGTGGGATGTCGTGACTGAGGGGAGTGGGCTGTAGTGACTGAGGGGAGTGGGATGCAGTGACTGAGGTGGGTGGGATGCAGTGACTGAGGGGAGTGGGTTGTAGTGACTGAGGGGAGTGGGTTGCAGTGACTGAGGGGAGTGGGTTGCAGTGACTGAGTGCAGTGAGTTGCAGTGACTGAGGGGAGTGGGCTGTAGTGACTGAGGGGAGTGGGCTGTAGTGACTGAGGGGAGTGGGCTGCAGTGACTGAGGGGAGTGGGTTGCATTGACTGAGGGGAGTGGGATGTTGTGACTGAGGGGAGTGAGATATAGTGACTGAGGGGAGTGGGCTGTAGTGACTGAGGGGAGTGGGATGTAGTGACTGAGGGGAGTGGGATGTAGTGACTGAGGGGAGTGGCTGTAGTGACTGAGGGGAGTGGGATGTAGTGACTGAGGGGAGTGGGCTGTAGTGACTGAGGGGAGTGGGATGTAGTGACTGAGGGGATGGAATGTAGTGACTGACGGGAGTGGGCTGTAGTGACTGAGGGGATTGGGCTAATTGACAGAAAGGAGTGGGATGTAGTGACTGAGGGGAGTGGGATGTAGTGACTGAGGGGAGTGGGATGTAGTGACTGAGGGGAGTGGGATGTTGTGACTGAGGGGAGTGGGATGTAGTGACTGAGGGGAGTGGAATGTAGTGACTGAGGGGAGTGGGATGTAGTGACTGAGAGGAGTGTGCTGTAGTGACTGAAGGGATTGGGCTGTAGTGACTGAAAGGAGCGGGATTTAGTGACTGAGGGGAGTTGGATGCAGTGACTGAGGGGAGTGGGATTTCGTGACTGAGAGGAGTTGGATGCAGTGACTGAGGGGAGTTGGATGTCGTGACTGAGAGGAGTTGGCTGTAGTAACTGAGGGGAATGTGTTGTAGTGACTGAGGGGAGTAGGATGTAGTGACTGAGGGGGGTGGGTGTAGTGACTGAGGGGAGTGGGATGTAGTGACTGAGGGGAGTGGGATATAGTGACTCAGGGGAGTGGGATGTAGTGACTGAGGGAATTGGGTTGTAGTGACTGAGGGGAGTGGGATGTAGTGACTGAGGTGTTTGATATTGGATGATTATGGGTTTTATAAATACTCGTGTCTGACAGTCTCTGGGCTTTCGTAACACACTGATGACCTTTTCTGCTCTTCTCCACTTTGCACACTCCCATTTCTCTTTCTTTATTGCAGACCCAGTGAAATCCTCAACTCAGGATCCCGAGGAACAATCAACTGGAGAGCCCAGTGACCATTCATCCACTGTCCCAGTGACATCTACTGCCTTAGGTATCAATCTAGTTGTGTCCATTCTGAAAAAAAATCTCTTCACCTAGAGCAACTGCCACAATCTTCAGTCACTCAGATTCATCCAGTCTCTGACTCGGGGGAGTGGGATGTAGTGACTCAGGGGAGTTGGATTTATTGACTGAGGGGAGTGGGATGTAGTGAGTGAGGGGAGTGGGATGTAGTGACTGAGGGGAGTGGGATGTAGTGACTGAGGGGATAGGAATGTAGTGACTGAGGGGAGTGGGATGTAGTGACTGAGGGGAGTGGAATGTAGTGACTGAGGGGAGTGGGATGTAGTGACTGAGGGGATTGGAATGTAGTGACTGAGGGGATAGGAATGTAGTGACTGAGGGGAGTGGGATGCAGTGACTGAGGGGAGTGGGATGTAGTGACTGAGGGGAGTGGGATGTAGTGACTGAGGAGAGTGGGATGTAGTGACTGAGGGGAGTGTGCTGTAGTGACTGAAGGGATTGGGCTGTTGTGACTGAAAGGAGCGGGATTTAGTGACTGAGGGGAGTTGGATGCAGTGACTGAGGGGAGTGGGATGTCGTGACTGAGAGGAGTTGGATGTAGTGACTGAGGGGAGTTGTATGTAGTGACTGAGGGGGGTGGGTGTTGTGAGTAAGGGGATTGGGCTGCAGTGACTGAAAGGAGTGGGAAGCTGTGACTGAGGGGAGATGGCTGTAGTAACTGAGGGGAATGTGTTGTAGTGACTGAGGGAAGTGGGATGCCGTGACTGAGGTGTTTGATATTGGATGATTATGGGTTTTATAAATACTCGTGTCTGACAGTCTCTGGGCTTTCGTAACACACTGATGACCTTTTCTCCTCTTCTCCACTTTGCACACTCCCATTTCTCTTTCTTTATTGCAGACCCAGTGAAATCCTCAACTCAGGATCACGAGGAACAATCAACTGGAGAGCCCAGTGACCATTCATCCACTGTCCCAGTGACGTCCACTGCCTTAGGTATCAATCTGGTTGTGTCCATTCTGAAAAAAAATCTCTTCACCCAGAGCAACTGCCGCAATCTTCAGTCACTCTGATTCATCCAGTCTCTGACTCAGGGGAGTGGGATGTAGTGACTGAGGGGAGTGGGATGTAGTGACTGAGGGGAGTGGGATGTAGTGACTGAGGGGAGTGGGATGTAGTGACTGAGGGGAGTGGGATGTAGTGACTGAGGGGAGTGGGATGTAGTGACTGAGGGGAGTGGGATGTAGTGACTGAGGGGCGTGGGATGTAGTGACTGAGGGGAGTGGGATGTAGTGACTGAGGGGAGTGGTATGTAGTGACTCAGGGGAGTGGGATATAGTGACTGAGGGGAGTGGGATGTAGTGACTGAGGGGAGTGGGATGTAGTGACTGAGGGGAGTGGGATATAGTGACTCAGGGGAGTGGGATGTAGTGACTGAGGGAATTGGGTTGTAGTGACTGAGGGGAGTGGGATGTAGTGACTGAGGGGAGTGGGATGTAGTGACTGAGGGGAGTGGGATGTAGTGACTGTGGGGAGTGGGATGTAGTGACTCAGGGGAGTTGGATGTAGTGACTCAGGGGAGTGGGATGTAGTGACTGAGGGGAGTGGGATGTAGTGACTGAGGGGAGTGGGATGTAGTGACTGAGGGGAGTGGGATGTAGTGACTGAGGGAATTGGGTTGTAGTGACTGAGGGCAGTGGGATGCAGTGACTGAGGGGAGTGGGATGTAGTGACTCAGGGGAGTGGGATGTTGTGATGAGGGGAGTGGGTTGTAGTGACTGATGGGACTGGGATATAGAGACTGAGGGGAGTGGGATGTAGTGACTGAGGGGAGTGGGATGCATTGACTGAGGGGAGTGGGATGTAGTGACTGAGGGGTGTGGGATGTTGTGGCAGAGCGGAGTGGGCTGTAGTGACTGAGAGGAGTGGGCTGTAGTGACTGAGGGGATTGGGCTGCAGTGACTGAGGGGAGCGGGCGGTAGTGACTGAGGGGAGTGGGATGTAATGACTGAGGGGAGTGGGATGCAGTGACTGAGGGGAGTGGGCTGTAGTGACTCAGGGGAGTTGGATGTAGTGACTGAGGGGAGTGGGATCTAGTGACTGAGGGGAGTGGGATGTAGTGACACAGGGGAATGGGATGCAGTGACTGAGCGGAGTGGGATGTAGTGACTGAGGGGAGTTGGATTTATTGACTGAGTGGAGTGGGAGTAGTGACTGAGGGGAGTGGGCTGTAGTGACTGAGGGAAGTGGGATGTAGTGACTGAGGGGAGTGGGCTGTAGTGACTGAAGGGATTGGGCTGTAGTGACTGAAAGGAGCGGGATTTAGCGACTGAGGGGAGTGGGATGTAATGACTGAGGGGAGTGGGATGCAGTGACTGAGGGGAGTGGGATGTCGTGACTGAGAGGAGTTGGATGTCATGACTGAGGGGAGTGGGATGTAGTGACTGAGGGGAGTTGTATGTAGTGACTGAGGGGGGTGGGTGTAGTGAGTAAGGGGATTGGGCTGTAGTGACTGAAAGGAGTGGGAAGCTGTGACTGAGGGGATTTGGCTGTAGTAACTGAGGGGAATGTGTTGTAGTGACTGAAGGGAGTGGGATGTAACGACTGAAGTGTTTGATATTGAATGATGATGGGTTTTATAAATACTCATGTCTGACAGTCTCTGGGCTTTCGTAACACACTGATAAACTTTTCTGCTCTTCTCCACTTTGCACACTCCCATTTCTCTTTCTTTATTGCAGACCCAGTGATATCCTCAACTCAGGATCCCGAGGAACAATCAACTGGAGAGCCCAGTGACCATTCATCCACTGTCCCAGTGACGTCTACTGCCTTAGGTATCAATCTAGTTGAGTCCATTCTGAAAAAAAATCTCTGTACCCAGAGCAACTGCCGCAATCTTCAGTCCCTCAGATTCATCCAGTCTCTGACTCAGGGGAGTGGGATGTAGAGACTGTGGGGAGTCGGATGTAGTGACTGAGGGGAGTGGGATGTAGTGACTAAGGGGAGTTGGATTTATTTACTGAGGGGAGTGGGATGTAGTGACTGAGGGGAGTGGGATGTAGTGACTCGGGAGTGGGATGTAGTGACTGAGGGAAATGGCATGCAGTGACTGAGGGGAGTGGGATGCAGTGACTGAGGGGAGTGGGATGTAGTGACTGAGGGGAGTGGGATACAGTGACTGAGGGGAGTGGGATGTAGTGACTGAGGGGAGTGGGCTGTAGTGACTGAAGGGATTGGGCTGTAGTGACTGAAAGGAGCGGGATTTAGTGACTGAGGGGAGTTGGATGCAGTGACTGAGGGGAGTTGGATGTAGTGACTGATGGGAGTGGGCTGTAGTGACTGAAGGGATTGGGCTGTAGTGCCTGAGCGGAGTGGGATTTAGTGACTGAGGCGAGTGGGATGTCCTGACTGAGAGGAGTTGGATGTAGTGACTGAGGGGAGTTGGATGTCATGACTGAGAGGAGTGGGATGTAGTGACTGAGGGGAGTGGGATGTATTGACTGAGGTGGGTGTGATGCAGTGACTGAGGGGAGTGGGCTGTAGTGACTGAAAGGAGTGGGCTGTAGTGACTGAATGGAGTGGGAAGCTGTGACTGAGGGGATTTGGCTGTTGTAACTGAGGGGAATGTGTTGTAGTGGCTGAGGGGAGTGGGATGTAGTGACTGAGGTGTTTGATATTGGATGATTATGGGTTTTATAAATACTCGTGTCTGACAGTCTCTGGGCTTTCGTAACACACTGATAAACTTTTCTGCTCTTCTCCACTTTGCACACTCCCATTTCTCTTTCTTTATTGCAGACCCAGTGAAATCCTCAACTCAGGATCCCGAGGAACAATCAACTGGAGAGCCCAGTGACCATTCATCCACTGTCCCAGTGACGTCTACTGCCTTAGGTATCAATCTAGTTGAGTCGATTCGGAAAAAAAATCTCTTCACCCAGAGCAACTGCCGCAATCTTCAGTCCCTCAGATTCATCAAGTCTCTGACTCAGGGGAGTGGGATGTAGGGACTGTGGGGAGTGGGATGTAGTGACTGAGGGGAGTGGGATGTAGTGACTGAGGGGAGTGGGATCTAGTGACTGAGGGGAGTGGTGTGTAGTGACTCAGGGGAGTTGGATGTAGTGACTGAGGGGAGTGGGATCTAGTGATTGAGGGGAGTGGGATGTAGTGACACAGGGGAATGGGATGCAGTGACTGAGCGGAGTGGGATGTAGTGACTGAGGGGAGTTGGATTTATTGACTGAGTGGAGTGGGAGTAGTGACTGAGGGGAGTGGGATGTAGTGACTGAGGGAAGTGGGATGTAGTGACTGAGGGGAGTGGGCTGTAGTGACTGAAGGGATTGGGCTGTAGTGACTAAAAGGAGCGGGATTTAGTGACTGAGGGGAGTGGGATGTAATGACTGAGGGGAGTGGGATGCAGTGACTGAGGGGAGTGGGATGTCGTGACTGAGAGGAGTTGGATTTCATGACTGAGGGGTGTGGGATGTAGTGACTGAGGGGGGTGGGTGTAGTGAGTAAGGGGATTGGGCTGTAGTGACTGAAAGGAGTGGGAAGCTGTGACTGAGGGGATTTGGCTGTAGTAACTGAGGGGAATGTGTTGTCGTGACTGAAGGGAGTGGGATGTAATGACTGAGGTGTTTGATATTGGATGATGATGGGTTTTATAAATACTCATGTCTGACAGTCTCTGGGCTTTCGTAACACACTGATAAACTTTTCTGCTCTTCTCCACTTTGCACACTCCCATTTCTCTTTCTTTATTGCAGACCCAGTGATATCCTCAACTCAGGATCCCGAGGAACAATCAACTGGAGAGCCCAGTGACCATTCATCCACTGTCCCAGTGAAGTCTACTGCCTTAGGTATCAATCTAGTTGAGTCCATTCTGAAAAAAAATCTCTTCACCCAGAGCAACTGCCGCAATCTTCAGTCCCTCAGATTCATCCAGTCTCTGACTCAGGGGAGTGGGATGTAGGGACTGTGGGGAGTGGGATGTAGTGACTGAGGGGAGTGGGATGTAGTGACTAAGGGGAGTTGGTTTATTTACTGAGGGGAGTGGGATGTAGTGACTGAGGGGAGTGGGATGTAGTGACTCGGGAGTGGGATGTAGTGACTGAGGGAAATGGCATGCAGTGACTGAGGGGAGTGGGATGCAGTGACTGAGGGGAGTGGGATGTAGTGACTGAGGGGAGTGGGATGTAGTGACTGAGGGGAGTGGGATGTAGTGACTGAGGGGAGTGGGATGCAGTGACTGAGGGGAGTGGGATGTAGTGACTGAGGGGAGTTGGCTTTAGTGACTGAAGGGATTGGGCTGTAGTGACTGAAAGGAGCGGGATTTAGTGACTGAGGGGAGTTGGATGCAGTGACTGAGGGGAGTTGGATGTAGTGACTGAGGGGAGTGGGCTGTAGTGACTGAGGGGAGTGGTGTGTAGTGACTCAGGGGAGTTGGATGTAGTGACTGAGGGGAGTGGGATCTAGTGATTGAGGGGAGTGGGATGTAGTGACACAGGGGAATGGGATGCAGTGACTGAGCGGAGTGGGATGTAGTGACTGAGGGGAGTTGGATTTATTGACTGAGTGGAGTGGGAGTAGTGACTGAGGGGAGTGGGATGTAGTGACTGAGGGAAGTGGGATGTAGTGACTGAGGGGAGTGGGCTGTAGTGACTGAAGGGATTGGGCTGTAGTGACTAAAAGGAGCGGGATTTAGTGACTGAGGGGAGTGGGATGTAATGACTGAGGGGAGTGGGATGCAGTGACTGAGGGGAGTGGGATGTCGTGACTGAGAGGAGTTGGATTTCATGACTGAGGGGTGTGGGATGTAGTGACTGAGGGGGGTGGGTGTAGTGAGTAAGGGGATTGGGCTGTAGTGACTGAAAGGAGTGGGAAGCTGTGACTGAGGGGATTTGGCTGTAGTAACTGAGGGGAATGTGTTGTCGTGACTGAAGGGAGTGGGATGTAATGACTGAGGTGTTTGATATTGGATGATGATGGGTTTTATAAATACTCATGTCTGACAGTCTCTGGGCTTTCGTAACACACTGATAAACTTTTCTGCTCTTCTCCACTTTGCACACTCCCATTTCTCTTTCTTTATTGCAGACCCAGTGATATCCTCAACTCAGGATCCCGAGGAACAATCAACTGGAGAGCCCAGTGACCATTCATCCACTGTCCCAGTGAAGTCTACTGCCTTAGGTATCAATCTAGTTGAGTCCATTCTGAAAAAAAATCTCTTCACCCAGAGCAACTGCCGCAATCTTCAGTCCCTCAGATTCATCCAGTCTCTGACTCAGGGGAGTGGGATGTAGGGACTGTGGGGAGTGGGATGTAGTGACTGAGGGGAGTGGGATGTAGTGACTAAGGGGAGTTGGATTTATTTACTGAGGGGAGTGGGATGTAGTGACTGAGGGGAGTGGGATGTAGTGACTCGGGAGTGGGATGTAGTGACTGAGGGAAATGGCATGCAGTGACTGAGGGGAGTGGGATGCAGTGACTGAGGGGAGTGGGATGTAGTGACTGAGGGGAGTGGGATGTAGTGACTGAGGGGAGTGGGATGTAGTGACTGAGGGGAGTGGGATGCAGTGACTGAGGGGAGTGGGATGTAGTGACTGAGGGGAGTTGGCTTTAGTGACTGAAGGGATTGGGCTGTAGTGACTGAAAGGAGCGGGATTTAGTGACTGAGGGGAGTTGGATGCAGTGACTGAGGGGAGTTGGATGTAGTGACTGAGGGGAGTGGGCTGTAGTGACTGAAGGGATTGGGCTGTAGTGCCTGAGCGGAGTGGGATTTAGTGACTGAGGCGAGTGGGATGTCGTGACTGAGAGGAGTTGGATGTAGTGACTGAGGGGAGTTGGATGTCATGACTGAGAGGAGTGGGATGTAGTGACTGAGGGGAGTGGGATGTATTGACTGAGGTGGGTGTGATGCAGTGACTGAGGGGAGTGGGCTGTCGTGACTGAAAGGAGTGGGCTGTAGTGACTGAATGGAGTGGGAAGCTGTGACTGAGGGGATTTGGCTGTTGTAACTGAGGGGAATGTGTTGTAGTGACTGAGGGGAGTGGGATGTAGTGACTGAGGTGTTTGATATTGGATGATTATGGGTTTTATAAATACTCGTGTCTGACAGTCTCTGGGCTTTCGTAACACACTGATAACCTTTTCTGCTCTTCTCCACTTTGCACACTCCCATTTCTCTTTCTTTATTGCAGACCCAGTGAAATCATCAACTCAGGATCCCGAGGAACAATCAACTGGAGAGCCCAGTGACCATTCATCCAGTGTCCCAGTGACGTCTACTGCCTTAGGTATCAATCTAGTTGAGTCCATTCGGAAAAAAAATCTCTTCACCCAGAGCAACTGCCGCAATCTTCAGTCCCTCAGATTCATCCAGTCTCTGACTCAGGGGAGTGGGATGTAGGGACTGTGGGGAGTGGGCTGTAGTGACTGAGGGGAGTGGGATGTAGTGACTGAGGGGAATGGGATTTAATGACTGAGGGGAGTGGGATGTAGTGACTGTGGGGAGTGGGATGTCGTGACTGAGGGAATTGGGTTGTAGTGACTGAGGGGAGTGGGATGTTGTGACTGACGGGAGTGGGATGCATTGACTGAGGGGAGTGGGATGCAGTGACTGAGGGGAGTGGGATGTAGTGACTGAGGGGAGTGGGCTGTAGTGACTGAGAGAAGTGAGATGCAGTGACTGAGGGGAGTGGGATGTAGTGACTGAGGGGAGTGGGATGTAGTGACTGAGGGAATTGGGTTTTAGTGACTGAGGGGAGTGGGATGTAGTGACTGAGGGGAGTGGGATGCAGTGACTGAGGGGAGTGGGATGTAGTGACTGAGGGGTGTGGGATGCAGTGACTGAGGGGAGTGGGATGTAGTGACTGAGGGGAGTGGGCTGTAGTGACTGACGGGAGTGGGATGCATTGACTGAGGGGAGTGGGATGTAGTGACTGATTGGACTGGGATGTATTGACTGAGGGGAGTGGGATGTAGTGACTGAGGTGTTTTATATTGGATGATTATGGGTTTTATAAATACTCGTGTCTGACATTCTCTGTGCTTTCGTAACACACTGATGACCTTTTCTGCTCTTCTCCACTTTGCACACTCCCAATTCTCTTTCTTTATTGCAGACCCAGTGAAATCCTCAACTCAGGATCCCGAGGAACAATCAACTGGAGAGCCCAGTGACCATTCATCCACTGTCCCAGTGACGTCTACTGCCTTAGGTACCAATCTAGTTGAGTCCTTTCTGAAAAAAAATCTCTTCACCCAGAGCAACTGCCGCAATCTTCAGTCCCTCAGATTCATCCAGTCTCTGACTCAGGGGAGTGGCATGTAGGGACTGAGGGGAGTGGGATGTAGTGACTGAGGGGAGTGGGATGTAGTAACTAAGGGGAGTTGGATTTATTTACTGAGGGGAGTGGGATGTAGTGACTGAGGGGAGTGGGATGTAGTGACGCGGGAGTGGGATGTAGTGACTGAGGGAAATGGCATGCAGTGACTGAGGGGAGTGGGATGTAGTGACTGAGGGGAGTGGGATGTAGTGACTGAGGGGAGTGGGATGCAGTGACTCAGGGTAATGGGATTTCGTGACTGAGGGGAGTGGGATGTAGTGACTGAGGGAATGGGATGCAGTGACTGAGGGGAGTGGGATGTAGTGACTGAGGGAATTGGGTTGTAGTGACATGGTGCAGTGGCATGTTGTGATGAGGATAGTGGGATGTAGTGACTGATGGGACTGGGATATAGAGACTGAGGGGAGTGGGATGTAGTGACTGCGGGGAGTGGGATGCATTGACTGAGGTGAGTGGGATGCAGTAACTGCGGGGAGTGGGATGCATTGACTGAGGGGTGTGGGATGCAGTGACTGAGGTGGGTGGGATGTAGTGACTGAGGGGAGTGGGCTGTAGTGACTGAGGGGAGTGGGCTGTAGTGACTGAAGGGAGTGGGATGTAGTGACTGAGGGGAGTGGGCTGTAGTGACTGAGGGGAGTGGGATGTCGTGACTGAGGGGAGTGGGCTGTAGTGACTGAGGGGAGTGGGATGCAGTGACTGAGGTGGGTGGGATGCAGTGACTGAGGGGAGTGGGTTGTAGTGACTGAGGGGAGTGGGTTGCAGTGACTGAGGGGAGTGGGTTGCAGTGACTGAGTGCAGTGAGTTGCAGTGACTGAGGGGAGTGGGCTGTAGTGACTGAGGGGAGTGGGCTGTAGTGACTGAGGGGAGTGGGCTGCAGTGACTGAGGGGAGTGGGTTGCAGTGACTGAGGGGAGTGGGATGTTGTGACTGAGGGGAGTGAGATGTAGTGACTGAGGGGAGTGGGCTGTAGTGACTGAGGGGAGTGGGATGTAGTGACTGAGGGGAGTGGGATGTAGTGACTGAGGGGAGTGGGCTGTAGTGACTGAGGGGAGTGGGATGTAGTGACTGAGGGGAGTGGGCTGTAGTGACTGAGGGGAGTGGGATGTAGTGACTGAGGGGATGGAATGTAGTGACTGACGGGAGTGGGCTGTAGTGACTGAGGGGATTGGGCTAATTGACTGAAAGGAGTGGGATGTAGTGACTGAGGGGAGTGGGATGTAGTGACTGAGGGGAGTGGGATGTAGTGACTGAGGGGAGTGGGATGTTGTGACTGAGGGGAGTGGGATGTAGTGACTGAGGGGAGTGGAATGTAGTGACTGAGGGGAGTGGGATGTAGTGACTGAGAGGAGTGTGCTGTAGAGACTGAAGGGATTGGGCTGTAGTGACTGAAAGGAGCGGGATTTAGTGACTGAGGGGAGTTGGATGCAGTGACTGAGGGGAGTGGGATTTCGTGACTGAGAGGAGTTGGATGCAGTGACTGAGGGGAGTTGGATGTCGTGACTGAGAGGAGTTGGCTGTAGTAACTGAGGGGAATGTGTTGTAGTGACTGAGGGGAGTAGGATGTAGTGACTGAGGGGGGTGGGTGTAGTGAGTAAGGGGATTGTGCTGTAGTGACTGAATGGAGTGGGAAGCTGTGACTGAGCTGAGTTGGCTGTAGTAACTGAGGGGAATGTGTTGTAGTGACTGAGGGAAGTGGGATGTCGTGACTGAGGTGTTTTATATTGGATGATTATGGGTTTTATAAATACTCGTGTCTGACAGTCTCTGGGCTTTCGTAACACACTGATGACCTTTTCTGCTCTTCTCCACTTTGCACACTCCCATTTCTCTTTCTTTATTGCAGACCCAGTGAAATCCTCAACTCAGGATCCCGAGGAACAATCAACTGGAGAGCCCAGTGACCATTCATCCACTGTCCCAGTGACATCGACTGCCTTAGGTATCAATCTAGTTGTGTCCATTCTGAAAAAAAATCTCTTCACCTAGAGCTACTGCCACAATCTTCAGTCACTCAGATTCATCCAGTCTCTGACTCAGGGGAGTGGGATGTAGTGACTGAGGGGAGTGGGATGTAGTGACTGAGGGGAGTGGGATGTAGTGACTGAGGGGAGTGGGATGTAGTGACTGAGGGGAGTGGGATGTAGTGACTGAGGGGAGTGGGATGTAGTGACTGAGGGGAGTGGGATGTAGTGACTGAGGGGCGTGGGATGTAGTGACTGAGGGGAGTGGGATGTAGTGACTGAGGGGAGTGGTATGTAGTGACTCAGGGGAGTGGGATATAGTGACTGAGGGGAGTGGGATGTAGTGACTGAGGGGAGTGGGATGTAGTGACTGAGGGGAGTGGGATATAGTGACTCAGGGGAGTGGGATGTAGTGACTGAGGGAATTGGGTTGTAGTGACTGAGGGGAGTGGGATGTAGTGACTGAGGGGAGTGGGATGTAGTGACTGAGGGGAGTGGGATGTAGTGACTGTGGGGAGTGGGATGTAGTGACTCAGGGGAGTTGGATGTAGTGACTCAGGGGAGTGGGATGTAGTGACTGAGGGGAGTGGGATGTAGTGACTGAGGGGAGTGGGATGTAGTGACTGAGGGGAGTGGGATGTAGTGACTGAGGGATTTGGGTTGTAGTGACTGAGGGCAGTGGGATGCAGTGACTGAGGGGAGTGGGATGTAGTGACTCAGGGGAGTGGGATGTTGTGATGAGGGGAGTGGGTTGTAGTGACTGATGGGACTGGGATATAGAGACTGAGGGGAGTGGGATGTAGTGACTGAGGGGAGTGGGATGCATTGACTGAGGGGAGTGGGATGTAGTGACTGAGGGGAGTGGGATGTTGTGGCAGAGCGGAGTGGGCTGTAGTGACTGAGAGGAGTGGGCTGTAGTGACTGAGGGGATTGGGCTGCAGTGACTGAGGGGAGCGGGCGGTAGTGACTGAGGGGAGTGGGATGTAATGACTGAGGGGAGTGGGATGCAGTGACTGAGGGGAGTGGGCTGTAGTGACTGAGGGGAGCGGGCTGTAGTGACTGAGGGGAGTGGGATGTAATGACTGAGGGGAGTGGGATCCAGTGTCTGAGGGAAGTGGGATGTAGTGACTTAGGTGGGTGGGATGCAGTGACTGAGGGGATTGGAATGTAGTGACTTAGGGGTTTGGGATTTAGTGACTGAGGGGAGTGGGATGCAGTGACTGAGTGGATTGGAATGTAGTGACTGAGGCGTGTGGGATGTAGTGACTGAGGGGAGTGGGATGTAGTGACTGAGGGGAGTGGAATGTAGTGACTGAGGGGAGTGGGATGTAGTGACTGAGGGGAGTGGGCTGTAGTGACTGAAGGGATTGGGCTGTAGTGACTGAGGGGGGTGGGTGTAGTAAGTAAGGGGATTGGGCTGTAGTGACTGAGATGAGTTGGATGTAGTGACTGAGGGGATTTGGCTGTAGTAACTGAGGGGAATGTGTTGTAGTGACTGAGGGGAGTGGGATGTAGTGACTGAGGTGTTTTATATTGGATGATTATGGATTTTATAAATACTCGTGTCTGACAGTCTCTGGGCTCTCGTAACACACTGATGACCTTTTCTGCTCTTCTCCACTTTGCACACTCCCATTTCTCTTTCTTTATTGCAGACCCAGTGAAATCCTCAACTCAGGATCACAAGGAACAATCAACTGGAGAGCCCAGTGACCATTCATCCACTGTCCCAGTGACGTCTACTGCCTTAGGTATCAATCTAGCTGTGTCCATTCTGAGAAATATCTCTTCACCCAGAGCAACTGCCGCAATCTTCAGTCACTCAGATTCATCCAGTCCCTGACTCAGGGGAGTGGGATGTAGTGACTGAGGGGAGTGGGATGTAGTGACTGAGGGGAGTGGGATGTAGTGACTGAGGGGAGTGGGATGTAGTGACTGAGGGTAGTGGGATGTCGTGACTGAGGGGAGTGGGATGTAGTGACTGTGGGGTGTGGGATATCGTGACTCAGGGGAGTGGGATGTAGTGACTGAGGGGAGTGGGATGCATTGACTGAGGGGAGTGGGATGTTGTGATGAGGGGAGTGGGATGTTGTGATGAGGGGAGTGGGATGCAGTGACTGAGGGTAGTGGGATGTTGTGATGTGGGGAGTGGGATGTAGCGACTGAGGGGATTGGGATGCAGTGACTGAGGGGAGTGGGATGCAGTGACTGAGGGGAGTGGGATGTAGTGACTGAGGGGAGTGGGATGTAGTGACTGAGGGGAGTGGGATGCAGTGACTGAGGGGAGTGGGATGCAGTGACTGAGGGGAGTGAGGTGTATTGACTGAGGGGAGTGGCATGTAGTGACTGAGGGGAGTGGGATGCAGTGACTGAGGGGAGTGGGATGTAGTGACTGAGGGGAGTGGGATGTAGTGACTGAGGGGAGTGGGATGTAGTGACTGAGGTGAGTGGGATGAAGTGACTGAGGGGATTGGTGTGTAGTGACTCAGGGGAGTTGGATGTAGTGACTGAGGGGAGTGGGATGTAGTGACTGAGGGGAGTGGTGTGTAGTGACTCAGGGGAGTTGGAAGTAGTGACTGAGGGGAGTGGGATCTAGTGACTGAGGGGAGTGGTGTGTAGTGACTCAGGGGAGTTGGATGTAGTGACTGAGGGGAGTGGGATCTAGTGACTGAGGGGAGTGGGATGTAGTGACACAGGGGAATGGGATGCAGTGACTGAGCGGAGTGGGATGTAGTGACTGAGGGGAGTTGGATTTATTGACTGAGTGGAGTGGGAGTAGTGACTGAGGGGATTGGGCTGTAGTGACTGAAGGGATTGGGCTGTAGTGACTGAAATGAGCGGGATTTAGTGACTGAGGGGAGTGGGATGTAATGACTGAGGGGAGTGGGATGCAGTGACTGAGGGGAGTGGGATGTCGTGACTGAGAGGAGTTGGATGTCATGACTGAGGGGAGTGGGATGTAGTGACTGAGGGGAGTTGTATGTAGTGACTGAGGGGGGTGGGTTTCGTGAGTAAGGGGATTGGGCTGTAGTGACTGAAAGGAGTGGGAAGCTGTGACTGAGGGGATTTGGCTGTAGTAACTCAGGGGAATGTGTTGTAGTGACTGAAGGAAGTGGGATGTAGTGACTGAGGTGTTTGATATTGGATGATGATGGGTTTTATAAATACTCATGTCTGACAGTCTCTGGGCTTTCGTAACACACTGATAAACTTTTCTGCTCTTCTCCACTTTGCACACTCCCATTTCTCTTTCTTTATTGCAGACCCAGTGATATCCTCAACTCAGGATCCCGAGGAACAATCAACTGGAGAGCCCAGTGACCATTCATCCACTGTCCCAGTGACGTCTACTGCCTTAGGTATCAATCTAGTTGAGTCCATTCTGAAAAAAAATCTCTTCACCCAGAGCAACTGCCGCAATCTTCAGTCCCTCAGATTCATCCAGTCTCTGACTCAGGGGAGTGAGATGTAGGGACTGTGGGGAGTGGGATGTAGTGACTGAGGGGAGTGGGATGTAGTGACTAAGGGGAGTTGGATTTATTTACTGAGGGGAGTGGGATGTAGTGACTGAGGGGAGTGGGATGTAGTGACTCGGGAGTGGGATGTAGTGACTGAGGGAAATGGCATGCAGTGACTGAGGGGAGTGGGATGTAGTGACTGATGGGAGTGGGATGTAGTGACTGAGGGAATTGGGTTGTAGTGACTGAGGGAATTGGGTTATAGTGACTGAGGGCAGTGGGATGTCGTGACTCAGGGGAGTGGGATGTTGTGATGAGGGGAGTGGGATGTAGTGACTGAGGGGAGTGGGATGTGGTGACGGAGGGGAGTGGGATGCAGTGACTGAGGGGAGTGGGATGCAGTGACTGAGGGTAGTGGGATGTAATGACTTAGGGGAGTGGGATGTAGTGACTGAGGGGAGTGGGATGCAGTGACTGAGGGTAGTGGGATGTAATGACTTAGGGGAGTGGGCTGTAGTGACTGAAGGGATTGGGCTGTAGTGACTGAAAGGAGTGGGATTTAGTGACTGAGGGGAGTTGGATGCAGTGACTGAGGGGAGTTGAATTTATTGACTGAGTGGAGTGGGAGTAGTGACTGAGGGGAGTGGGATGTAGTGACTGAGGGGATTGGAATGTAGTGACTGAGGGATGTGGGATGTAGTGACTGAGGGGAGTGGGATCTAGTGACTGAGGGGAGTGGAATGTAGTGACTGAGGGATGTGGGATGTAGTGACTGAGGGGAGTGGGCTGTAGTGACTGAAGGGATTGGGCTGTAGTGACTGAAAGGAGCGGGATTTAGTGACTGAGGGGAGTTGGATGCAGTGACTGAGGGGAGTTGGATGTAGTGACTGAGGGGAGTGGGCTGTAGTGACTGAAGGGATTGGGCTGTAGTGACTGAGCTGAGTGGGATTTAGTGACTGAGGCAAGTGGGATGTCGTGACTGAGAGGAGTTGGATGTAGTGACTGAGGGGAGTTGGATGTCATGAATGAGAGGAGTGGGATGTAGTGACTGAGGGGAGTGGGATGTATTGACTGAGGTGGGTGTGATGCAGTGACTGAGGGGAGTGGGCTGTAGTGACTGAAAGTAGTGGGCTGTAGTGACTGAATGGAGTGGGAAGCTGTGAGTGAGGGGATTTGGCTGTTGTAACTGAGGGGAATGTATTGTAGTGACTGAGGGGAGTGGGATGTAGTGGCTGAGGTGTTTGATATTGGATGATTATGGGTTTTATAAATACTCGTGTCTGACAGTCTCTGGGCTTTCGTAACACACTGATAACCTTTTCTGCTCTTCTCCACTTTGCACACTCCCATTTCTCTTTCTTTATTGCAGACCCAGTGAAATCCTCAACTCAGGATCCCGAGGAACAATCAACTGGAGAGCCCAGTGACCATTCATCCACTGTCCCAGTGACGTCTACTGCCTTAGGTATCAATCTAGTTGAGTCCATTCGGAAAAAAAATCTCTTCACCCAGAGCAACTGCCGCAATCTTCAGTCCCTCAGATTCATCCAGTCTCTGACTCAGGGGAGTGGGATGTAGGGACTGTGGGGAGTGGGATGTAGTGACTGAGGGGAGTGGGATGTAGTGACTGAGGGGAGTGGGATGTAGTGACTGAGGGGAGTGGGATGTAGTGACTGAGGGGAGTGGGATGTAGTGACTGAGGGGTGCGGTATGTAGTGACTCAGGGGAGTGGGATGTAGTGACTGAGGGGAGTGGGATGTAGTGACTTAGGGGAGTGGGATGTAGTGACTGAGGGGAGTGGTATGTAGTGACTCAGGGGAGTGGGATGTAGTGACTGAGGGGAGTGGGATGTAGTGACTGAGGGGAGTGGATGTAGTGACTGAGGGGAGTGGGATGTAGTGACTGAGGGGAGTGGGATGTAGTGACTGAGGGGAGTGGGATGTAGTGACTGAGGGGAGTGGGATGTAGTGACTGAGGGGAGTGGGATGTAGTGACTGAGGGGAGTGAGATGTAGTGACTGAGGGGAGTGGGATGTAGTGACTGAGGGGAGTGGGATGTAGTGACTGAGGGGAGTGGGATGTAGTGACTGAGGGGAGTGGGATCTAGTGACTGAGAGGAGTGGGATGTAGTGACTCAGGGGAATGGGATTTAATGACTGAGGGGAGTGGGATGTAGTGACTGTGGGGAGTGGGATGTCGTGACTGAGGGAATTGGGTTGTAGTGACTGAGGGGAGTGGGATGTTGTGATGAGGGTAGTGGGATGTAGTGACTGATGGGACTGGGATATAGAGACTGAGGGGAGTGGGATGTAGTGACTGACGGGAGTGGGATGCATTGACTGAGGGGAGTGGGATGCAGTGACTGAGGGGAGTGGGATGTAGTGACTGAGGGGAGTGGGCTGTAGTGACTGAGAGAAGTGAGATGCAGTGACTGAGGGGAGTGGGATGTAGTGACTGAGGGGAGTGGGTTGTAGTGACTGAGGGAATTGGGTTGTAGTGACTGAGGGGAGTGGGATGTAGTGACTGAGGGGAGTGGGATGTAGTGACTGAGGGGAGTGGGATGCAGTGACTGAGGGGAGTGGGATGTAGTGACTGAGGGTAGTGGGATGCAGTGACTGAGGGGAGTGGGATTTAGTGACTGAGGGGAGTGGGATGTAGTGACTGACGGGAGTGGGATGCATTGACTGAGGGGAGTGGGATGTAGTGACTGATTGGACTGGGATGTATTGACTGAGGGGAGTGGGATGTAGTGACTGAGGTGTTTTATATTGGATGATTATGGGTTTTATAAATACTCGTGTCTGACATTCTCTGTGCTTTCGTAACACACTGATGACCTTTTCTGCTCTTCTCCACTTTGCACACTCCCAATTCTCTTTCTTTATTGCAGACCCAGTGAAAACCTCAACTCAGGATCCCGAGGAACAATCAACTGGAGAGCCCAGTGACCATTCATCCACTGTCCCAGTGACGTCTACTGCCTTAGGTACCAATCTAGTTGAGTCCTTTCTGAAAAAAAATCTCTTCACCCAGAACAACTGCCGCAATCTTCAGTCCCTCAGATTCATCCAGTCTCTGACTCAGGGGAGTGGGCTGTAGTGACTGAGGGGAGTGGGATGTAGTGACTCGGGAGTGGGATGTAGTGACTGAGGGAAATGGCATGCAGTGACTGAGGGGAGTGGGATGTAGTGACTGAGGGGAGTGGGATGCAGTGACTGAGGGGAGTGGGATGTAGTGACTGAGGGGAGTGGGATGTAGTGACTGACGGGAGTGGGATGCATTGACTGAGGGGAGTGGGATGTAGTGACTGATTGGACTGGGATGTATTGACTGAGGGGAGTGGGATGTAGTGACTGAGGTGTTTTATATTGGATGATTATGGGTTTTATAAATACTCGTGTCTGACATTCTCTGTGCTTACGTAACACACTGATGACCTTTTCTGCTCTTCTCCACTTTGCACACTCCCAATTCTCTTTCTTTATTGCAGACCCAGTGAAATCCTCAACTCAGGATCCCGAGGAACAATCAACTGGAGAGCACAGTGACCATTCATCCACTGTCCCAGTGACGTCTACTGCCTTAGGTACAAATCTAGTTGAGTCCTTTCTGAAAAAAAATCTCTTCACCCAGAGCAACTGCCGCAATCTTCAGTCCCTCAGATTCATCCAGTCTCTGACTCAGGGGAGTGGGATGAAGAGACTGAGGGGAGTGGGATGTAGTGACTGAGGGGAGTGGGATGTAGTAACTAAGGGTAGTTGGATTTATTTACTGAGGGGAGTGGGCTGTAGTGACTCGGGAGTGGGATGTAGTGACTGAGGGGAGTGGGATGTTGTGATGAGGGTAGTGGGATGTAGTGACTGATGGGACTGGGATATAGAGACTTAGGGGAGTGGGATGTAGTGACTGACGGGAGTGGGATGCATTGACTGAGGGGAGTGGGATGCAGTGACTGCGGGGAGTGGGATGCATTGACTGAGGGGAGTGGGATGCAGTGACTGAGGTGGGTGGGATGTAGTGACTGAGGGGAGTGGGCTGTAGTGACTGAGGGGAGTGGGCTGTAGTGACTGAAGGGAGTGGAATGTAGTGACTGAGGGGAGTGGGCTGTAGTGACTGAGGGGAGTGGGATGTAGTGACTGATGGGAGTGGGCTGTAGTGACTGAGGGGAGTGGGATGCAGTGACTGAGGTGGGTGGGATGCAGTGACTGAGGGGAGTGGGTTGTAGTGACTGAGGGGAGTGGGTTGCAGTGACTGAGGGGTGTGGCTTGCAGTGACTGAGGGCAGTGAGTTGCAGTGACTGAGTGGAGTGGGCTGTAGTGACTGAGGGGAGTGGGCTGTAGTGACTGAGGGGAGTGGGCTGCAGTGACTGAGGGGAGTGGGTTGCAGTGACTGAGGGGAGTGGGATGTAGTGACTGAGGGGAGTGGGATGTAGTGACTGAGGGGAGTGGGCTGTAGTGACTGAGGGGAGTGGGATGTAGTGACTGAGGGGAGTGGGATGTAGTGACTGAGGTGAGTGGGCTGTAGTGACTGAGGGGAGTGGGATGTAGTGACTGAGGGGAGTGGGCTGTAGTGACTGAGGGGAGTGGGATGTAGTGACTGAGGGGATGGAATGTAGTGACTGAGGGGAGTGGGCTGTAGTGACTGAGGGGATTGGGCTAATTGACTGAAAGGAGTGGGATGTAGTGACTGAGGGGAGTTCGCTGTCGTGACTATGGGATGATTATGGGTTTTATAAATTCGCGTATCTGAAAGTCTATGGGCATTCGTAACACACTGATGATCTTTTCTGCTCTTCTCCACTTTGCACACTCCCATTTCTCTTTTTTTATTGCAGACCCAGTGAAATCCTCAACTCAGGATCCCGAGGAACAATCAACTGGAGCGCCCATTGACCATTCATCCGCTGTCCCAGCGAGGTCTACTGCCTCAGGTATCAATCTTGTGTTCATTGTGAAAAAAAATCTAATCGCCCAGAGCAACTGACACAATCTTCAGTCCCTCAGATTCATCCAGTGTCTGACTCAGGGGAGTGGGATGTAGGGACTGAGGGGAGTGGGATGTAGTGACTGAGGGGAGTGTGATGTATGACGCAGGGGAGTGGGATTTTGTGATGAGGGGAGTTGGATGTAGTGACTGAGGGGAGTGAGATGTATTGACTGAGGGGAGTGGGCTGCAGTGACTGAGGGGATTGGGAGGTAGTGACTGAGGGGAGTGGGATGTATTGACTGAGTGGAGTGGGATGCAGTGATTGAGGGGATTGGAATGTAGTGACTCAGGGGAGTGGGATGTAGTGACTGAGGGGAGTTGGATGTAGTGACTGAGGGGATTGGGATGTAGTGACTGAGGGAAGTGGGATGGAGTGACTGAGGGGAGTGGGATGTAGTGACTGAGGGGAGTTGGATGTAGTGACTGAGGGAAGTGGGATGGAGTGACTGAGGGGAGTGGGATGTAGTGACTGAGGGAAGTGGGATGGAGTGACTGAGGGGAGTTGGATGCAGTGACTGAGGGGAGTTGGATGTAGTGACTGAGGGGATTGGGATGTAGTGACTGAGGGAAGTGGGATGGAGTGACTGAGGGGAGTGGGATGTAGTGACTGAGGGAAGTGGGATGGAGTGACTGAGGGGAGTGGGATGCAGTGAATGAGGGGAGTGGGATGTGTTGACTGAGGTGAGTGAGATGCAGTGACTGAGGGGAGTGGGATGTATTGACTGAGGGGAGTGGTTTGCAGTGAGTGAGGGGAGTGGGCTGTAGTGATTGAGGGGACGGCGGTATAGTGACTGAGCCAGGTGATTGTAGTGGCTGAGTGGATTGGGTTTCGAAGACATTCTGGTGGCTGACATTCTCCGAACTCTAGTATCAGCTCGATGAACTGCTCAGGTGTTCCCCACTCCTTCACCCTCCCATGTTTCTCATCATTTTTATAGATCCAGAGACAACTCCAACTGATGGGACTGAGATAGAGTCACTGAGTGGAGTATGATTTCATGACTAGGGGGAGGGGGATGTAGTGACTGAAGTGAGTGGGATGTAGTGACTGAGGGAAGTGGGAAGTAGTGACTGAGGGAAGTGGGATGTAGTGACTGAGGGAAGTGGGATGTAGTGACTGAGGGAAGTGGGATGTAGTGACTGAGGGAAGTGGGATGTAGTGACTGAGGGAAGTGGGTTGCAGTAACTGAGGTGAGTGGGATGCAGGGACTGGAGGGAGTGGGATGCAGGGACTGAGGGGAGTGGGCTGTAATGACTGAGGGAAGTGGGATGTAGTGACTGAGGGAAGTGGGATGTAATGACTGAGGGAAGTGGGATGTAGTGACTGAGGGAAGTGGGATGCAGTGACTGAGGGAAGTGGGATGAAGTGACGGATGGTAGTGGGTGGCATTGACTGAGGGGAGTGGGTTGTATTGACTGTGGGGAGCGCTGTATTGTGATTGAGCGAGGTGATTGTCGTGACTGAATGGAGTGGGCTGTAATGACTGAGGGGAGTGGGCTGTTGTCACTGAGGGGATTTGGATGTAGTGACTGAGGGGTGTGGGATGCAGTGACTGAGGGGAGTGGGATGCAGTGACTGAGGGGAGTGGGCTGCAGTGACTGAGGGGAGTGGAATGTAGTGACTGTGGGGAGTGGGATGTAGTGACTGAGGGGAGTGGGATGTAGTCACTGAGGGGAGTGAGATGCAGTGAGTGAGGGGAGTGGGATGTATTGACTGAGGGGAGTGGGTTGCAGTGAGTGAGGGGAGTGGGATGTATTGACTGAGGGGAGTGGGCTGTAGTGATTGAGGGGACGGCGGTATAGTGACTGAGCCAGGTGATTGTAGTGGCTGAGTGGATTGGGTTTCGAAGACATTCTGGTGGCTGACATTCTCCGAACTCTAGTATCAGCTCGATGAACTGCTCAGGTGTTCCCCACTCCTTCACCCTCCCATGTTTCTCATCATTTTTATAGATCCAGAGACAACTCCAACTGATGGGACTGAGATAGAGTCACTGAGTGGAGTATGATTTCCTGACTAGGTGGAGGGGGATGTAGTGACTGAGGTGAGTGGGATGTAGTGACTGAGGGGAGTGGGATGTAGTGACTGAGGGAAGTGGGATGGAGTGACTGAGGGGAGTGGGATGCAGTGACTGAGGGGAGTTGGATGTAGTGACTGAGGGGTTTGGGATGTAGTGACTGAGGGAAGTGGGATGGAGTGACTGAGGGGAGTGGGATGTAGTGACTGAGGGAAGTGGGATGCAGGGACTGAGGGGAGTGGGTTGCAGTGACTGAGGGGAGTGGGCTGCAGGGACTGAGGGGCGTGGGATGTAATGACTGAGGGAAGTGGGATGTAGTGACTGAGGGAAGTGGGATTTAATGACTGAGGGAAGTGGGATGTAGTGACTGAGGGAGGTAGTTGTAGGGTCTGAGGGGATTGGGGTTGGATGACATTCTGGTGGCTGACATTCTCCGGACTCTAGTATCAGCCCGATGAGCTGTTCAGGTGATCCCCACTCCGTCACTCTCCCATGTTTCTCATCATTTTTATAGATCCAGACGCAACCCCAACTCAGAAACCCGAAGAACAACCATTTCAAGAATCCACTGAGAAATCGTCCTCTATCTCGCCGGGGTCTCCAGCCTCAGGTATCAAAGTTGTGGGCTGCATTCAAGCAGACTCTTCACCCAATGTGACTCCTGAAGTTCTCAGTCCCTGACAATCATCCAGTCTCCAACTGATGGGACTGACATAGACTGAGGGGTGTATGATGTAGTGACTGAGGGGAGTGGGTTATAGTGACTGAATGGAGTGGGATGTAGTGACTGAGAGAAGTGAGATGTAGTGACTGAGGGGAGTGGGATGTAGTGACTGAAGGGAGTGGGATGCAGTGACTGAGGGGAGTGGAATGTCGTGACTGAAGGGAGTGGGTTGTAGTGACTGAGAGAAGTGAGATGTAGTGACTGAGGAGAGTGGGATGTAGTGACTGAAGGAAGTGGGATGTAGTGACTGAGAGAAGTGAGATGTAGTGACTGAGGGGAGTGGGATGTAGTGACTGAGAGAAGTGAGATGTAGTGACTGAGGGGAGTGGGATGTTGTGACTGGGGGGAGTGGGATGTAGTGACTGAGAGAAGTGAGATGTAATGACTGAGGGGAGTGGGATGTAGTGACTGAAGGGAGTGGGATGTAGTGACTGAGGGGAGTGGGATGTAGTGACTGAGGGGAGTGGGATGTAGTGACTGAAGGGAGTGGGATGTAGTGACTGAGGGGAGTGGGATGTTGTGACTGAGGGGAGTGGGATGTAGTGACTGAGGGGAGTGGGATGTTGTGACTGGGGGGAGTGGGATGTAGTGAATGAGGGGAGCGGGATGTAGTGACTGAGGGGAGTGGGATGTAGTGACTGAGGGGAGTGGGATGTAGTGACTGAGGGGAGTGGGATGTTGTGACTAGGGGGATGTGGGATGTAGTGACTGAGGGGAGTGGGATGTAGTGACTGAGGGGAGTGGGATGTAGTGACTGAAGGGAGTGGGATGTAGTGACTGAGGGGAGTGGGATGTTGTGACTTGGGGGAGTGGGATGTAGTGACTGAGGGGAGTGGGATGTAGTGACTGAGGGGAGTGGGATGTAGTGACTGAAGAGAGTGGGATGTAGTGACTGAGGGGAGTGGGATGCTGTGACTTGGGGGAGTGGGATGTAGTGACTGAGGGGAGTGGGATGTAGTGACTGAGGGGAGTGGGAAGTAGTGACTGAAGGGAGTGGGATGTAGTGACTGAGGGGAGTGGGAGTGGTGACTGAGGGGAGTGGGATGTAGTGACTGAGGGGAGTGGGCTGTAGTAACTGAGATGTTTGGTATTGGATGATCATTGGTTTTATAAATACTGGTGTCTGACAGTCTTTGGGCTTTCGTAACACCCTGATGACCTGTTCTGCTCTTCTCCACTTTGCACACTCCCATTTCTCTTTCTTTATTGCAGACCCAGTCAAATCCTCAACTCAGGATCCCGAGGAACAATCAACTGGAGAGCCCATTGACCATTCATCCACTGTCCCAGAGAGGTCTACTGCCTCAGGTATCAATCTTGTTGTGTTCATTCTGAATAAAAATCTCTTCGCCCAGAGCAACTGGCGCAATCTTCAGTCCCTCAGATTCATCCAGTCTCTGACTGAGGAGAGTGGGATGATGTGACTGAGGGGAGGGCGGTGTAGTGACTGAGCGAGGTGGTTGTAGTGGCTGAGGGGATTGTGGTTGGATGACATTCTGGTGGCTGACATTCTCCGGACTCTAGTATCAGCCCAAAGAGCTGTTCAGGTGTTCCCCACTCCGTCACGCTCCCATGTCTCTCATCCTTTTCATAGATCCAGAGACAACACCAACTCAGAAACCCGAAGAACAACCATCTCAAGAATCCACTGAGAATTCGTCCTCTAACTCGGCGGCGTCTACAGCCTCAGGTATCAGAGTTGTGGGCTTCACTCAAGCAGACTCTTCACCCAATGTGACTCCTGAAATGCTTAGTCCCTGACAATCATCCAGTCTCCAACTGATGCGACTGAAATAGACTGAGGGGTGTATGATGTAGTGACTGAGGGGAATGGGATACAGTGACTGAGGGGAGTGGGATATAGTGAATGAGGGGAGTGGGATGTAGTGACTGAATGGAGTGTGCTGTAGTGAGTGAGGGGAGTGGGATGTAGTGACTGAGGGGAGTTGGGTTGTAGTGACTGAGTGGAGTGGGTTTCTGTGACTGTGGAGGGAGCGCTATAGTGACTGAGGGGAGTGGGATGCAGTGACTGAGGCGAGATGGATGCAGGGACTGAGGGGAGTGGGATGTAGTGTCTGAGGGGAGTGGGATGCAATGACTGAGGTGAGATGGATGCAGGGACTGAGGGGAGTGTAATGCAGGGACTGAGGGGAGTGTGATGCAGTGATTGAGGGGAGTGGGATGCAGGGACTGAGGGGAGTGGGATGTAAGGACTGAGGGGAGTGGGATGCAGGGACTGAGGGGAGTGGGAGGTAGTGACTGAGGGGAGTGAGATGCAGGGACTGAGGGGAATGGGATGCAGGGACTGAGGGGAGTGGGATGCAGGGACTGAGGGGCGTCGGATGTAGTGACTGAGGGGAGTGGGATCTAATGTCTGAGGGGAGTGGGTGGCATTGACTGGGGGAATGGGTTGCAGTGACTGAGGGGCGTGGGATGCAGTGACTGAGGGTAGTGGGTTGCAGAGAGTAAGGGGAGTGGGATGTAGTGACTGAAGGGAGTGGGTTGCAGTGACTGAGGGGAGTTGGCTGTAGTGACTGCAGGGAGTGGGTTGCAGTGACATGAGGGGAGTGGGCTGTCGTGACTGTGGGGAGTGGGTTGCAGTGACTGAGGGGAGTGGGTTGCAGTGACTGAGGGGAGTGGGTTGTAGTGACTGTGGGGAGTGGGTTGCAGTGACTGAGGGGAGTGGGCTGTTGTGACTGTGGGGAGTGGGTTGCAGTGACTGAGGGGAGTGCGGTCTAGTGACTGAGGGGAGTGGGATGTAGTGACTAAAGTGAGTGGGTTGCAGTGACTGAGGGGAGTGGGCTGTTGTGACGGAGAGGAGTGGGATGTAGTGTCTGAGGGGAGTGGGCTGTTGTGACGGAGGGGAGGGAGGTCTTGTGACTGAGCGAGGTGTTTATGGAGGCTGAGGGAATTGGGTTGGATTGCATTCTGGTGGCTGTCATTCCCCGGACTCTAGTATCAGCCCGATGAGCTGTTCAGGTGCTCCCCACTCCTTCACTTTCCCATGTTTCTCATTATTTTTATAGATACAGAGACAACCCCAACTCAGAAACCCGAAGAACAACCATCTCAAGAATCCACTGAGAAATCGTCCTCTATCTCGCCGGGGTCTACAGCCTCAGGTATCAGAGTTGTGGGCTTCATTCAAGCAGACTCTTCACCCAATGTGACTCCTGAAATGCTCAGTCCCTGACAATCATTGAGTTTCCAACTGATGGGACTGAGATGAAGTCACTGAGTGGACCAATATGTGGAGGAACCAACTGGAGTTCAGGTCGTCTTAGACTGGGTGTTATGTATTGAGAAAGGATTAATTAGCTATCTTGTTGTGCGAGGACCCTTGGGAGGAACGATCATAATATGACAGAATTCTTCATTGAGATGGAGTGTGAAGTAGTTGACTCAGAGACTGGGGTCCTGAATTTAAATAAAGGAAACTACGATGGCATGAGGTGCGAGTTGGCTAGGATTGATTGGGGAACGTTACTTCAAGGGTTGACGGTGGATAGGCAATGGCAAACATTTAAAGATAGCATGGATGAACTACAGAATTTGTTCATCCCTGTTTGGCATAAAAATAAAACAAAAAAGGTGACTGAACCGTGGCTAACAAGGGAAATTAGGGATAGCATAAGATCCAAGGAGAGGACATATAAATTGGCCAGAAAAAGCAGCAATCCTGAGGATTGGGAGCAGTGTAGGATTCAGCAAAGGAGGACAAAGGGATTAATTAAGACGGGGAAAATAGAGTATGAGAGTAAGCTTTCAGGGAATACAAAAACTGACTGTAAAAGCTTCTATAGATATGTGAAGAGAAAAAGATTGGTGAAGTCAAGCGTAGGTCAAAGTTTGCAGATGATACAAAGATGGGAGGGAAAGTAGAGAGTGAGGAGGACATAAAAAACCTACAAGGGGATATAGACAGGCTGGGTGAGTGGGCAGAGATTTGGCAGATGCAATACAATATTGGAAAATGTGGGGTTATGCACTTTGGCAGGAAAAATCAGAGAGCAAGTTATTATCTTAATGGCGAGAAACTGGAAAGTACTGCAGTACAAAGGGATCTGGGGGTCTTGGTGCAAGAAAATCAAAAAGTTAGTATGCAGGTGCAGCAGGTGATCAAGAAAGCCAATGGAATGTTGGCTTTTATTGCTAGGGGTATAGAATATAAAAACAGGGAGGTATTGCTGCAGTTGTATAGGGTATTGGTGAGACCGCACCTGGAGTACTGCATACAGTTTTGGTGTCCATACTTAAGAAAAGACATACTTGCTCTCGAGGCAGTACAAAGAAGGTTCACTCGGTTAATTCCGGGGATGAGGGGGTGGACATACGAGGAGAGGTTGAGTAGATTGGGACTCTACTCATTGGAGTTCAGAAGAATGAGAGGCGATCTTATTGAAACATATAAGATTGTGAAGGGGCTTGATCGGGTGGACGCGGTGAGGATGTTCCCAATGATGGGTGAAACTAGAACTAGGGGACATAATCTTAGAATAAGGGGCTCCTCTTTCAAAACTGAGATGAGGAGAAACTTTTTCACTCAGAGGGTAGTGGGTCTGTGGAATTTGCTACCCCAGGAAGCTGTGGAAGCTACTTCATTAAATAAATTTAAAACAGAAATAGACCGTTTCCTAGAAGTAAAGGGAATCAGGGGTTACGGGGAGCGGGCTGGAAATTGGACATGAGTTTGAGTTCGGATCGGTCAAGGCCCTGTGGGTGGCGGAGCGGGCCCAGGGGCCGAGTGGCCTGGTCCTGCTCCTACTTCTTGTGTTGTTTAGAGTTGAGGTTGGATCAGATCAGCCATGATCTCATTGAATGGCGTAGCAGGCTCGAGGGGCCGATTGGTCTACTCCTGCTCCTATTTCTTATGTTCTTATGTCCCTTGCAGTCAGAATCAGGGGAATTTATAATGGGGAACAAAGAAATGGCAGACCAATTAAATAGATACTTTGGTTCTGTCTTCACAAAGGAGGACACAAATAACCTCCCAGAGATGTCGGGGAACATATGGTCTCATGAGAGGGAAGAACTAAATGAAATCAGTATTTGTATGGAAATGGTGTTCGGCAAATTGATGGGATTGAAGGCCGATAAATCTCCAGGGCCTGATAATCTACATCCTGGGGTACATAAGGAAGTGGCCCTAGAAATAGTAGATGCATTGCTGGTCATCTTCCAAAATTCTATAGACTCTGGAACAGTTCCCATGGATTGGAGGGTAGCTAATGTAACCCCACTATTTAAAAAAGGTGGGAGAGAGAAAACGGGGAATTATAGACCGGTAAACCTGACATCGGTAGTGGGGAAAATGCTCGAGTCCATTATAAAAGATGTAATAGCAGAGCACTTGGAAAACAGTGACAGGATCGGACAAAGTCAACATGGATTTACAAAAGGTAAATCATGCTTGACTAATCTACTGGAATTTTTTGAGGATGTAACTGGTAGAATAGATAAGGGAGAACCAGTGAATGTGGTGTATTTGGACTTTCAGAAGGCTTTCGATAAGGTTCCGCAGAAGAGATTAGCGTGCAAAGTTAAAGCACATGGGATTGGGGGTAAGGTATTGACTTGGATAGAGAACTGGTTGGCAGACAGGAAGCAAAGAGTTGGAATAAACGGGTCTTTTTCCGAGTGGCAGGCAGTGACTAGAGGGGTACCGCAGGGAGCGGTGCTAGGACCCCAGTTATTCATAATATATATTAATGATCTAGACGAGGGAACTAGATGTAATATCTCCAAGTTTGCAGACGACCCAAAGCTGGGTGGGCGTGTGTGCTGTGAGGAGGATGCAGAGAAACTCCAGTATGATTTGGACAATTTGGGTGATTGGGCAGTTGCATGGCAGATGCAATATAATGTGGATAAATGCGAGGTTATCCACTTTGGTGGCAAAAACAGGAAGACAGATTATTATCTGAATGGCAATAGATTGGGAAAAGGGGAAGTGCAACGAGACCTGGGAGTCCTTGTGCACCAATCGTTGAAGGTAAGCATGCAGGTGCAGCAGGCGGTTAAGAAGGCAAATGGTATGTTGGCCTTCATAGCGAGAGGATTCGAGTACAGGAGCAAGGATGTCTTGCTGCAGTTGTACTGGGCCTTGGTGAGAACACACCTTGAGTATTGTGTGCAGTTTTGGTCGCCTTATCTGAGGAAGGATGTTCTTGCCATGGAGGGAGTGCAGCGAAGATTCACAAGGCTGATACCTGGGATGGCAGAAATGACGTATGAAAAGAGATTGGGATGATTGGGCTTGTATTCGCTGGAGTTTAGAAGATAGAGCGGATGTGATTGAATCTTATAAAATTCTAACAGGACTAGACAGACCAGATGCAGGAAGGATGTTACCCATGGCGGGGGAGTCCAGAACCAGGGGTCACAGTCTAAGGATAAGGGGTAAGCCATTTATAACTGAGAGGAGGACGAATTTCTTCACCCAGAGAGTGGTGAACCTGTGGAATTCTCTACCACAGAAGGCATTTGAGGCCAATTCATTAAATATATTCAAGAAGGAGTTAGATCGATTTCTTAAGGCTAACGGGATCAAGGGATCTGGGGAGAAAGCAGGGACAGGGTACTGAATGTGGATGATCAGCCATGATCTCATTAAATGGCAGAGCAGGCTCGAGGGGCCGAATGGCCTGCACCTGCTCCTATCTTCTATGTTTCTATGATTTAATGACTGGGGAAGGGGGATACAGTGACTGAGGGGAGTGTGATACAGTGACTGAGGTGAGTGGGATGAACTGACTCAGGGGATTGGGATGTAGTGTCTGAGGGGGGTGGGCTTCAGTGACTGAGGGGAGTGGGCTTTAGTGACTGAGGGGAGTGTGATGCAGTGACTGAGGGGAGTGGGATGTAGTGATTGAGGGGAGTGGGTTGTAGTGACTGAGGGGGGTGGGATGCAATGACTATGGGGAGTGGGATGCAGTGACTGAGGGGAGTGAGATGTAGTGACTGAGGGGAGTGGGATGCAGTGACTGAGGGGAATGGTCTGCAGTGACTGAGGGGAGTGGGCTGCAGTGACTGAGGGGAGTGGGTTTTAGTGACTGAGGGGAGTGGGATGCAGTGACTGAGGGGAGTGGGATGCAGTGACTGAGGGGAGTGGGCTGCAGTGACTGAGGGGAGTGGGTTTTAGTGACTGAGGGGAGTGGGATGTAATGACTGAGGGGAGTGGGATGCAGTGACTGAGGGGAGTGGGATGCAGTGACTGAGGGGAGAGGGCGGTAGTGACTGAGGGGAGTGGGCTGCAGTGACTGAGGGGAGTGGGTTTTAGTGACTGAGGGGAGTGGGCTGTAGTGACTGAGGGGAGTGGGTTTTAGTTTCTGAGGGGAGTGGGTTTTAGTGACTGAGGGGAGTGGGCTGTAGTGACTGTGGGGAGTGGGTTTTAGTGACTGAGGGGTGTGGGCTGTAGTGACTGAGGGGAATGGGATGCAGTTACTGATGGGACGGTGGTATAGTGACTGAGCGAGTGGTTATGGTGAATGAGGGGATTGGGGTTGGATGACATTCTGGTGGCTGTCATTCTCCGGACTCTAGTATCAGCCCGATGAGCTGTTCAGGTGTTCCCCACTCCTTCACTCTCCCATGTTTCTCATCATGTTTATAGATCCAGAGACAACTCCCACTCAGAAACCAAAAGAACAACCATCTCAAGAATCCACTGAGAAATCATCCTCTATCTCGCCAGGGTCTACAGCATCAGGTAACTGAAAGGACTGAGATAGAGTGACTGAGGGGAGTATGATGTAGTGACTGAGGGGAGCGGGATTTAGTGACAGAGCAGTTTGGGATGCAGTGACTGAGGGGAGTGGGATGTAGTGACTGCGGGTAGTGGGATGTAGTGACTGAGAGGAGTGGCATGTAGTGACTGAGGGGAGTGGAATGTAGTGACTGAGGGGAGTGGGATGTAGTGACTGAAGGGAGTGGGATGTAGTGACTGAGGGGAGTTGTATATAGTGACTGAGGGGAGTGGGATGCTGTGAATGAGGGGAGTGGGATGTAGTGACTGAAGGGAGTGGGATGTAGGGACTGAGGGGAGTTGTATATAGTGACTGAGGGGAGTGGGATGTAGTGACTGAGGGGAGTGAGATGTAGTGACTGAGGGGAGTTGGATATAGTGACTGAGGGGAGTGGAATGCAGTGTCTGAGGGGCTGGGATGCAGTGACTGATTATCTGTTCTGGTGTGCTCCATACTGGACTCTCCTGAGTCTCTCTTCCTTTGTTACTGATCCAGAGTCATCCCCAACTCAGGAACCTGAGGAACATTCGACTCGAGAATCCACGGACCCTTCATCTACTATCCCAGTGGTGTCTGCAATCAAAGGTATCTGTCTTGTGGCATCACTTCTATACATACTGTTCACTCAATGTGATGCCGGAAGTGATCAGTCCTTGAGATTTATCCAGTCACTTACTCAGGACAGCGGGATGCAGCGACTGAGAGGAGTGGGAAATAGTGACTGAGGGGAGTGGGATGCAGCGACTGAGGCGAGTGTAATGTAGAGACTGAGGGGAGTGGGAAGTAAGTGAATGAGGAGATTGGATGCAGTGACAAATGGGTGTGGGATGTAGTGACTGAGGGGAGTGGGATGCAGTGACAAATGGGTGTGGGATGTAGTGACTGAAGGGAGTGGGATGCATTGACAAATGGGAGTGGGATGTAGTGACTGAAGGGAGTGTGGTTTACCGACTGAGGGGAGTGGGTTGCAGTGACTGAGGGGAGTGGTCTATAGTGACTGAGATAAGTCGGTTGTAGTGCATGAGGAGTTTGGGATTAGAATATTGTGGATTTTATATATACTGGTGTCTCACAGTCTCTAGTATCTCGTAAAACCATGATGACCTGTTCTGCTCTTCTCCACTTTGTACACTCACATTTCTCTTTCTTTATTGCAGACCCAGTGAAATCCTCAACACAGGATCCCGAGGAACAATCAACTGGAGAGCCCATTGACCATTCATCCGCTGTCCCAGCGAGGTCTACTGCCTCAGGTATCAATTTTGTTGTGTTCATTCTGAAAAAAATTCTCTTCTCCCAGAGCAACTGCCACAATCTTCAGTCCCTCAGATTCATCCAGTCTCTTACTGAGGGGAGTGGGATGATGTGACTCAGGGGACGGCGGTATAGTGACTGAGCGAGGTGGTTGTAGTGGCTGAGGGGATTGGGGTAGGATGGCATTCTGGTGGCTGACAATCTCCGGACTCTCGTATCAGCCCGATGAGCTGTTCAGTTGTTCCCCACTCTGTCACCCTCCCATGTCTCTCATCCTTTTTATAGATCCAAAGGTAACCCCAACTCAGAATCCCGAAGAACAACCATCTCAAGAATCCACTGAGAATTCGTCCTCTATCTCGGCGGGGTCTACAGCCTCAGGTATCAGAGTTGTGGGCTTCATTCAAGCAGACTCTTCACCGAATGTGACTCCTGAAATGCTCAGTCCCTGACAATCATCCAGTCTCCAACTGATGGGACTGAAATACACTGAGGGGTGTATGATGTAGTGACTGAGGGGAGTGGGATACAGTGACTGAAGGGAGTGGGCTGTAATGACTGAGGGACTCAGGTGCATTGGCTGAGGGGATTGGGATGTATTGACTGAGCGGATTGTGATGGAGGGTCTGCGGGGTGTTTGATGTAGTGACTGAGGGGAGTGGGATGTAGTGACTGAGGGGATTGAGATGTAGTGACTGAGGGGAGAGGGATGTAGTGACTGAGGAGAGTGGGATGTAGTGCCTGAGGGGAGGGGGATGTAGTGACTGAGGGGAGTGGGATGTAGTGACTGAGGGGAGTGGGATGTAATGACTGAGGGGAGTGGGAAGTAGTGACTGAGGAGAGTGGGATGTAGTGACTGAGGGGATTGAGATGCCGTGACTGAGGGGAGTGGGATGTAGTGACTGAGGGAAGTTGGATATAGTGACTGAGGGGAGTGGGATGCAGTGACTGAGGGGAGTTGGATATAGTGACTGAGGGGAGTGGGATGTAGTGACTGAGGGGAGTTGGATATAGTGACTGAGGGGAGTTGGATATAGTGACTGAGGGGAGTGGGATGCAGTGACTGAGGGGAGTGAGATGTAGTGACTGAGGGGAGTTGGATATAGTGACTGAGGGGAGTGGGATGCAGTGACTGAGAGGAGTGGGATGTAGTGTCTGAGGGGCTGGGATGCAGTGACTGATGATCTGTTCTGGTGTGCTCCATACTGGACTCTCCTGAGTCTCTCTTCCTTTGTTACTGATCCAGAGTCATCCCCAACTCAGGAACCTGAGGAACATTCGACTCGAGAATCCACGGACCCTTCATCTACTATCCCAGTGGTGTCTACAATCAAAGGTATCTGTCTTGTGGCATCACTTCTAGACATACTGTTCACTCAATGTGACTCCGGAAGTGATCAGTCCTTGAGATTTATCCAGTCACTTACTCAGGACAGCGGGATGCAGCGACTGAGAGGAGTGGGAAATAGTGACTGAGGGGAGTGGGATGCAGCGAATGAGGCGTGTGTAATGTAGAGACTGAGGGGAGTGGGAAGTAAGTGAATAAGGAGATTGGATGCACTGACAAATGGGTGTGGGACGTAGTGACTGAGGGGAGTGGGATGCAGTGACAAATGGGAGTGGGATGTAGTGACTGAAGAGAGTGGGATGCAGTGACAAATGGGTGTGGGATGTAGTGACTGAGGGGAGTGGGATGCAGTGACAAATGGGTGTGGGATGTAGTGACTGAGGGGAGTGGGATGCAGTGACAAATGGGAGTGGGATGTAGTGACTGAAGAGAGTGGGATGTTGTGATTGAGGGGAGTGGGATGTAGTGAATGTGGGGAGTGGGATGTAGTGACTGAGGGGAGTGGAATGTAGAGTCTGAGGGGAATGAATTGCAGTGACTGAGGGGAGTGGGATGTAGTGACTGACGGGAGTGGGATGCAGTGACTGAGGGGAGTGGGCTGCAGTGACTGAGGGGAGTGGGCTGCAGTGACTAAGGGGAGTGGGGTGTAGTGATTGAGGGGAGTGGGATGTAGTGACTGAGGGGAGTGGGATGTAGTGACTGAGGTGATGGCGATATAGTGACAGAGCGAGGTAGTTGTAGTATCTGAGGGGATTGGGGTAGGATGGCATTCTGGTAGCTGACAATCTCCGGACTCTAGTATCAGCTCGATGAGCTGATCAGGTGTTCCTAACTCCTTCACCCGCCCATGTTTCTCATCATTTTTATAGATCCAGAGGCAACCCCAACCCAGAAACCCGAAGAACAACCATCTCAAGAATCCACTGAGAAATTGTCCTCTATCTCGCCGGGGTCTACAGCCTCAGGTATCATGTTGTGGGCTTCATTCAAGCAGACTCTTCACCCAATGTGACTCCTGAAATGCTCAGTCCCTGACAATCATCCTGTCTCCAAATGATGGGACTGACATAGACTGAGGGGTGTATGATATAGTGACTGAATGGAGTGGGCTTTAGTGACTGAGGGGAGTGTTATGTAGTGACTGAGGGGAGTGCGATGTCGTGACTGAGGGGAGTGGGATGTAGTGACTGAGGGGAGTGGGATGTAATGACTGAGGTGATGGCGATATAGTGACAGAGCGAGGTGGTTCTAGTATCTGAGGGGATTGGGGTAGGATGGCATTCTGGTAGCTGACAATCTCCGGACTCTAGTATCAGCTCGATGAGCTGTTCAGGTGTTCCTAACTCCTTTACCCGCCCATGTTTCTCATCATTTTATAGATCCAGAGGCAACCCCAACCCAGAAACCCGAAGAACAACCATCTCAAGAATCCACTGAGAAACCGTCCTCTATCTCGGCGGCGTCTACAGCCTCAGGTATCAGAGTTGTGGGCTTCATTCAAGCAGACTCTTCACCCAATGTGACTCCTGAAATGCTCAGTCCCTGACAAACTTTCAGTCTCCAACTGATGCGACTGAAATAGACTGAGGGGAGTGGGATGCAGTGACTGAGGGGAATGGGATGGAGTGACTGAGGGGAGTGGGATGTAGTGACTGAATGGAGTGGGCTGTCATGACTGAGGGGAGTGGGATGTAGAGACTGAGGGGAGTGGGATGCAGTGACTGAGTGGAGTGGATTGCAGTGATGAGGGGAGTGGGTTGTAGTGACTGAGGTGAGTGGGCTGTCGAGACTGAGGGGAGTGGGCTGTGATGAAAGAGGGGAGTGGGCTGCAGTGACTGAGGGGAGTGGGATGTAGTGACTGAGGGGAGTGGGATGTAGTGACTGAGGGGAGTGGGATGTAGTGACTCAGGGGAGTTGGATGTAGTGACTGAGGGCAGTGGGATACATTGACTGAGGGGAGGGTTATGTAGTGACTGAGGGGACAGGGATGCAGTGACTGAGGGGGGTGAGAGTAGAGACTGAGGGGAGTGGGATGTAGTGACTGAGGGGGGTGGGCTGTAGTAACTGAGGTGAGTGGGCTGTCGAGACTGAGGGGAGTGGGCTGTGATGAAAGAGGGAAATGGGCTGTAGTGACCGAGGTGAGTGGGCTGTAGTAACTGAGGGGAGTGGGCTGTCGAGACTGAGGGGAGTGGGCTGTGATGAATGAGGGGAGTGGGCTGTATAGACTGAGGGGAGAGGGCTGTAGTAACTGATTGGAGTGGGATGTCGTGACTGAGGGGAGTGTGATTCAGTGACTGAGGGGAGTGTGATGTAGTGACTGAGGGGAGTGTGATGCAGTGACTGAGGGGAATGTGATGTAGTGATTGAGGGGAGTGGGATATAGTGAATGAGGGGAGTGGGATGCAGTGACTGAGGGGAGTGGGCTGTAGTGACTGAGGGGAGTGGGATGTAGTGACTGAGGTGTTTGGGATTGGATGATTATGGGTTTTATAAATACTGGTGTCTCACATTCTCTGTTATCATGTAAAACCATGATGTCCTGTTCTGCTCTTCTCCACTTTGCACACTCCCATTTCTCTTTCTTTATTGCAGACCTAGTGAAATCCTCAACTCAGGATCCCGAGGAACAATCAACTGGAGAGCCCATTGACCCTTCATACACTGTCCCAGCGAGGTCTACTGCCTCAGGTATCAATTTTGTTGTGACCATTCTGAAAAATAATCTCTTCGCCCAGAACAACTGCCGCAATCTTCAGTCCCTCAGATCCATCCAGTCTCTTACTGAGGGGAGTGGGATATAGTGACTGAGGGGAGTGGGATGTTGTGACTGAGGGGAGTGGAATGTAAAGACTGAGGGGAGTGAATTTCAGTGACTGAGGGGAGTGGGATGTAGCGACTGAGGGGATTCGGCTGTCGAGACTGAGGAGAGTGGGATGCAGTGACTGAGGTGAGTCGGCTATAGTGACTGAGGGGAGTGGCATGTAGTGACTGAGGAGTTTGGGATTGGATGATTATTGGTTTTATAAATACTGGTGTCTGACAGTCTCTGGGCTTTCGTAACACCCTGATGACCTGTTCTGCTCTTCTCCACTTTGCACACTCCCATTTTTCTTTATTTATTGCAGACCCAGTGAAATCCGCTACTCAGGATCCCGAGGAACAATCAACTGGAGAGACCATTGACCATTCATCCACTGTCCCAGCGAGGTCTACTGCCTCAGGTATCAATCTTGTTGTGTTCATTCTGAAGAAAATTCTCTTCGCCCAGAGCAACAGCCGCAATCTTCAGACCCTCAGATTCAATCAGTCTCTTACTGAGGGGAGTGGGATGATGTGACTGAGGGGAGTGGGATGTTGTGACTGAGGGGAGGGTGGTATACTGACTGAGTGATGTGATTGTAGTGACTGAGGGGATTGGGGTTGGATGTTATTCTGCTGGCTGACATTCTCCGGACTCTAGTATCAGCCCGATGAGCTGTTCAGGTGATCCCCACTCCGTCAAACTCCCATGTTTCTCATCATTTTTATAGATCCAGAGGCAACCCCAACTCAGAAACGCGAAGAACAACCATCTCGAGAATCCACTGAGAAATCGTCCTCTATCTCGACGGGGTCTACAGCCTCAGGTATCAGAGTTGTGGGGTTCATTCAAGCAGACTCTTCACCCAAAGTGACTCCTGAAATGCTCAGTCCCTGACAATCATCCAGTCTCCAACTGATGCGACTGAAATAGACTGAGGGGTGTATGATGTAGTGACTGAAGGGAATGGGATGCAGTGACTGAGGGGAGTGGGATATAGTGAATTAGGGGAGTGGGATATAGTGACTGAATGGAGTGGGCTCTCGTGACTGAGGGAAGTGGGCTGCAGTGTCTTTGAGGAATAACTTGCAGTGACTGAGGGGAGTGGGCTATAGTGACACACGGGAGCGGACTGCAGGAACTGAGGGGAGTGGAATGTAGTGATTGAGGGGAGTGGGATGTGGAGACTGAGCGGAGTGGGCTGTAGTGACTGAGGGGACAGGGATGCAGTGACTGAGATGTGTTTGATGCAGTGACTGAGGCGAGTGGGCTGCAGTGACTAAGTGTAGTGGGATGTAGTGACTGAGGGGAATGGATATAGTGAGTGGGGGGAGTGAGATGCAGTGATTGAGGGCAGTGGGATGTAGTCACTGAGGGGAGTGGGATGTAGTGAGTGAGGGGAGTGGGATGTTGTGATTGAGGGGAGTGGGATGTAGTGACTGAGGGGAGTGGGATGTAGTGACTGAGGGGAGTGGAATGTGGAGTCTGAGGGGAATGAATTTCAGTGACTGAGGGGAGTGGGATGTAGTGACTGACGGGAGTGGGAAGCAGTGACTGAGGGGAGTGGGCTGCAGTGACTGAGGGGAGTGGGCTGCAGTGACTAAGGGGAGAGGGAAGTAGTGACTCAGGGGAGTGGGATGTAGTGATTGAGGGGAGTGGGATGTAGTGACTGAGGGGAGTGGGATGTAATGACTGAGGTGATGGCGATATAGTGACAGAGCGAGGTAGTTGTATTATCTGAGGGGATTGGGGTAGGATGGCATTCTGGTAGCTGACAATCTCCGGACTCTCGTATCAGCTCGATGAGCTGTTTAGGTGTTCCTAACTCCTTCACCCGCCCATGTTTCTCATCATTTTTATAGATCCAGAGGCAACCCCAACCCAGAAGCCCGAAGAACAACCTTCTCAAGAATCCACTGAGAAATTGTCCTCTATCTCGCCGGGGTCTACAGCCTTAGGTATCATATTGTGGGCTTCATTCAAGCAGACTCTTCACCCAATGTGACTCCTGAAATGCTCAGTCCCTGACAATCATCCTGTCTCCAAATGATGGGACTGACATAGACTGAGGGGTGTATGATATAGTGACTGAATGGAGTGGGCTTTAGTGACTGAGGGGAGTGTTATGTAGTGACTGAGGGGAGTGCGATGTCGTGACTGAGGGGAATGGGATGCAGTGACTGAGGGGAGTGGGATGTAGTGACTGAGGGGAGTGGGATGTAATGACTGAGGTGATGGCGATATAGTGACAGAGCGAGGTGGTTCTAGTATCTGAGGGGATTGGGGTAGGATGGCATTCTGGTAGCTGACAATCTCCGGACTCTAGTATCAGCTCGATGAGCTGTTCAGGTGTTCCTAACTCCTTTACCCGCCCATGTTTCTCATCATTTTATAGATCCAGAGGCAACCCCAACCCAGAAACCTGAAGAACAACCATCTCAAGAATCCACTGAGAAACCGTCCTCTATCTCGGCGGCGTCTACAGCCTCAGGTATCAGAGTTGTGGGCTTCATTCAAGCAGACTCTTCACCCAATGTGACTCCTGAAATGCTCAGTCCCTGACAATCATTCAGTCTCCAACTGATGCGACTGAGATAGACTGAGGGGAGTGGGATGCAGTGACTGAGGGGAATGGGATGTAGTGACTGAGGGGAGTGGGATGTAGTGACTGAATGGAGTGGGCTGTCGTGACTGAGGGGAGTGGGATGTAGAGACTGAGGGGTGTGGGATGCAGTGACTGAGTGGAGTGGCTTGCAGTGATGAGGGGAGTGGGTTGTAGTGACTGAGGTGAGTGGGCTGTCGAGACTGAGGGGAGCGGGCTGTGATGAAAGAGGGGAGTGGGCTGCAGTGACTGAGGGGAGTGGGATGTAGTGACTGAGGGGAGTTGGATGTAGTGACTGAGGGCAGTGGGATACATTGACTGAGGGGAGGGTTATGTAGTGACTGAGGGGACAGGGATGCAGTGACTGAGGGGGGTGAGAGTAGAGACTGAGGGGAGTGGGCTGTAGTGACTGAGGTGAGTGGGCTGTAGTAACTGAGGGGAGTGGGCTGTCGAGACTGAGGGGAGTGGGCTGTGATGAATGAGGGGAGTGGGCTGTATAGACTGAGGGGAGAGGGCTGTAGTAACTGAGGGGAGTTGGATGTAGTGACTGAGGGGAGTGTGATGCAGTGACTGAGGGGAGTGTGATGTAGTGACTGAGGGGAGTGTGATGCAGTGACTGAGGGGAATGTGATGTAGTGACTGAGGGGAGTGGGATATAGTGAATGAGGGGAGTGGGATGCAGTGACTGAGGGGAGTGGGCTGTAGTGACTGAGGGGAGTGGGATGTAGTGACTGAGGTGTTTGGGATTGGATGATTATGTGTTTTATAAATACTGGTGTCTCACATTCTCTGTTATCATGTAAAACCATGATGTCCTGTTCTGCTCTTCTCCGCTTTGCACACTCCAATTTCTCTTTCTTTATTGCAGACCCAGTGAAATCCTCAACTCAGGATCCCGAGGAACAATCAACTGGAGAGCCCATTGACCCTTCATCCACTGTCCCAGCGAGGTCTACTGCCTCAGGTATCAATCTTGTTGTGACCATTCTGAAAAATAATCTCTTCGCCCAGAACAACTGCCACAATCTTCAGTCCCTCAGATCCATCCAGTCTCTTACTGAGGGGAGTGGGATATAGTGACTGAGGGGAGTGGGATGTTGTGACTGAGGGGAGTGGAATGTAGAGACTGAGGGGAGTGAATTTCAGTGACTGAGGGGAGTGGGATGTAGCGACTGAGGGGATTCGGCTGTCGAGACAGAGGAGAATGGGATGCAGTGACTGAGGTGAGTCGGCTATAGTGACTGAGGGGAGTGGCATGTAGTGACTGAGGAGTTTGGGATTGGATGATTATTGGTTTTATAAATACTGGTGTCTGACAGTCTCTGGGCTTTCGTAACACCCTGATGACCTGGTCTGCTCTTCTCCACTTTGCACACTCCCATTTCTCTTTATTTATTGCAGACCCAGTGAAATCCGCTACTCAGGATCCCGAGGAACAATCAACTGGAGAGACCATTGACCATTCATCCACTGTCCCAGCGAGGTCTACTGCCTCAGGTATCAATCTTGTTGTGTTCATTCTGAAGAAAAATCTCTTCGCCCAGAGCAACAGCCGCAATCTTCAGACCCTCAGATTCATCCAGTCTCCTACTGAGGGGAGTGGGATGATGTGACTGAGTGATGTGATTGTAGTGACTGAGGGGATTGGGGTTGGATGACATTCTGCTGGCTGACATTCTCCGGACTCTAGTATCAGCCCGATGAGCTGTTCAGGTGATCCCCACTCCATCACTCTCCCATGTTTCTCATCATTTTTATAGATCCAGAGGCAACCCCAACTCAGAAACGCGAAGAACAACCATCTCAAGAATCCACTGAGAAACCGTCCTCTATCTCGGCGGGGTCTACAGCCTCAGGTATCAGAGTTGTGGGCTTCATTCAAGCAGACTCTTCACCCAATGTGACTCCTGAAATGCTCAGTCCCTGACAATCATCCAGTCTCCAACTGATGCGACTGAAATAGACTGAGGGGTGTATGATGTAGTGACTGAAGGGAATGGGATGCAGTGACTGAGGGGAGTGGGATATTGTGAATTAGGGGAGTGGGATATAGTGACTGAATGGAGTGGGCTCTCGTGACTGAGGGAAGTGGGCTGCAGTGTCTTTGAGGAATAACTTGCAGTGACTGAGGGGAGTGGGCTGTCGTGACACACGGGAGCAGACTGCAGGAACTAAGGGGAGTGGAATGTAGTGATTGAGGGGAGTGGGATGTAGAAACTGAGCGGAGTGGGCTGTAGTGACTGAGGGGACAGGGATGCAGTGACTGAGATGTGTTTGATGCAGTGACTGAGGCGAGTGGGCTGCAGTGACTAAGTGTAGTGGGATGTAGTGACTGAGGGGAGTGGATGTAGTGAGTGGGGGGAGTGAGATGCAGTGATTGAGGAGAGTGGGATGTAGTTACTGAGGGGAGTGGGATGTAGTGAGTGAGGGGAGTGGGATGTTGTGATTGAGGGGAGTGGGATGTAGTGACTGAGGGGAGTGGAATGTAGAGTCTGAGGGGAATGAATTTCAGTGACTGAGGGGAGTGTGATGTAGTGACTGACGGGAGTGGGAAGCAGTGACTGAGGGGAGTGGGCTGCAGTGACTGAGGGGAGTTGGCTGCAGTGACTAAGGGGAGAGGGAAGTAGTGACTCAGGGGAGTGGGATGTAGTGATTGAGGGGAATGGGATTTAGTGACTGAGGGGAGTGGGATGTAATGACTGAGGTGATGGCGATATAGTGACAGAGCGAGGTAGTTGTAGTATCTGAGGGGATTGGGGTAGGATGGCATTCTCGTAGCTGACAATCTCCGGACTCTCGTATCAGCTCGATGAGCTGTTCAGGTGTACCTAACTCCTTCACCCGCCCATGTTTCTCATCATTTTTATAGATCCAGAGGTAACCCCAACCCAGAAACCCGAAGAACAACCATCTCAAGAATCCACTGAGAAATTGTCCTCTATCTCGCCGGGTTCTACAGCCTTAGGTATCATATTGTGGGCTTCATTCCAGCAGACTCTTCACCCAATGTGACTCCTGAAATGCTCAGTCACTGACAATCATCCTGTCTCCAAATGATGGGACTGACATAGACTGAGGGGTGTATGATATAGTGACTGAATGGAGTGGGCTTTAGTGACTGAGGGGAGTGTTATGTAGTGACTGAGGGGAGTGCGATGTCGTGACTGAGGGCAGTGCGATGTCGTGACTGAGGGGAGTGGGATGCAGTGACTGAGGGGAATGGGATGCAGTGACTGAGGGGAGTGGGATGCAGTGACTGAGGGGAATGGGATGCAGTGACTGAGGGGAGTGGGATGCAGTCACTGAGGGGAATGGGATGTAGTGACTGAGGAGAGTGGGATGAAGTGACTGAGGTGATGGCGATATAGTGACAGAGCGAGGTGGTTCTAGTATCTGAGGGGATTGGGGTAGGATGGCATTCTGGTAGCTGACATTCTCCGGACTCTAGTATCAGCTCGATGAGCTGTTCAGGTGTTCCTAACTCCTTTACCCGCTATTGTTTCTCATCATTTTATAGATCCAGAGGCAACCCCAACCCAGAAACCCGAAGAACAACCATCTCAAGAATCCACTGAGAAACCGTCCTCTATCTCGGTGGCGTTTACAGACTCAGGTATCAGAGTTGTGGGCTTCATTCAAGCAGACTCTTCACCCAATGTGACTCTGAAATGCTCATTCCCTGACAATCATTCAGTCTCCAACTGATGCGACTGAAATAGACTGAGGGGAGTGGGATGCAGTGACTGAGGGGAATGGGATGTAGTGACTGAGGGGAGTGGGATGTAGTGACTGAATGGAGTGGGCTGTCGTGACTGAGGGGAGTGGGATGTAGAGACTTAGGGGTGAGGGATGCAGTGACTGAGTGGAGTGGATTGCAGTGATGAGGGGAGTGGGCTGTAGTGACTGAGGTGAGTGGGCTGTCGAGACTGAGGGGAGTGGGCTGTGATGAAAGAGGGGAGTGGGCTGCAGTGACTGAGGGGAGAGGGATGTAGTGACTGAGGGGAGTGGGATGTAGTGACTGAGGGGAGTGGGATGTAGTGACTCAGGGGAGTTGGATGTAGTGACTGAGGGCAGTGGGATACATTGACTGAGGGGAGGGTTATGTAGTGACTGAGGGGACAGGGATGCAGTGACTGAGGGGGGTGGGAGTAGAGACTGAGGGGAGTGGGATGTAGTGACTGAGGGGGGTGGGCTGTAGTAACTGAGGTTAGTGGGCTGTCGAGACTGAGGGGAGTGGGCTGTGATGAAAGAGGGAAATGGGCTGTAGTGACTGAGGTGAGTGGGCTGTAGTAACTGAGGGGAGTGGGCTGTCGAGACTGAGGGGAGTGGGCTGTGATGAATGAGGGGAGTGGGCTGTATAGACTGAGGGGAGAGGGCTGTAGTAACTGAGGGGAGTGGGATGTAGTGACTGAGGGGTGTGTGATGCAGTGATTGAGGGGAGTGTGATGTAGTGACTGAGGGGAGTGTGATGCAGTGACTGAGGGGAGTGTGATGTAGTGACTGAGGGGAGTGGGATATAGTGAATGAGGGGAGTGGGATGCAGTGACTGAGGAGAGTGGGCTGTAGTGACTGAGGGGAGTGGGATGTAGTGACTGAGGTGTTTGGGATTGGATGATTATGGGTTTTATAAATACTGGTGTCTCACATTCTCTGTTATCATGTAAAACCATGATGTCATGTTCTGCTCTTCTCCACTTTGCACACTCCCATTTCTCTTTCTTTATTGCAGACCCAGTGAAATCCTCAACTCAGGATCCCGAGGAACAATCAACTGGAGAGCCCATTGACGCTTCATCCACTGTCCCAGCGAGGTCTACTGCCTCTGGTATCAATGTTGTTGTGACCATTCTGAAAAATAATCTCTTCACCCAAAACAACTGCCGCAATCTTCAGTCCCTCAGATCCATCCAGTCTCTTACTGAGGGGAGTGGGATATAGTGACTGAGGGGAGTGGGATGTTGTGACTGAGGGGAGTGGAATGTAGAGACTGAGGGGAGTGAATTTCAGTGACTGAGGGGAGTGGGATATAGTGACTGAGGGGAGTGGGATGTTGTGACTGAGGGGAGTGGGATGTAGCGACTGAGGGGATTCGGCTGTCGAGACTGAGGAGAGTGGGATGCAGTGACTGAGGTGAGTCGGCTATAGTGACTGACGGGAGTGGCATGTAGTGACTGAGGATTTTGGGATTGGATGATTATTGGTTTTATAAATACTGGTGTCTGACAGTCTCTGGGCTTTCGTAACACCCTGATGACCTGTTCTGCTCTTCTCCACTCTGCACACTCCCATTTCTCTTTATTTATTGCAGACCCAGTGAAATCCTCAACTCAGGATCCCGAGGAACAATCAACTGGAGAGACCATTGACCATTCATCCACTGTCCCAGCGAGGTCTACTGCCTCAGGTATCAATCTTGTTGTGTTCATTCTGAAAAAAAATCTCTTCGCCCAGAGCAACAGCCGCAATCTTCAGACCCTCAGATTCATCCAGTCTCTTACTGAGGGGAGTGGGATGATGTGACTGAGGGGAGTGGGATGTTGTGACTGAGGGGAGGGCGGTATACTGACTGAGTGATGTGCTTGTAGTGACTGAGGGGATTGGGGTTGGATGACATTCTGCTGGCTGACATTCTCCGGACTCTAGTATCAGCCCGATGAGCTGTTCAGGTGTTCCCCACTCCATTGCTCTCCCATGTTTCTCATCATTTTTATAGATCCAGAGGGAACCCCAACTCAGAAACGCGAAGAACAACCGTCTCAAGAATCCACTGAGAAATCGTCCTCTATCTCGCCGGGGTCTACAGCCTCAGGTATCAGAGTTGTGGGCTTCATTCAAGCAGACTCTTCTCCCAATGTGACTCCTGAAATGCTCAGGCCCTGACAATCATCCAGTCTCCAACTGATGCGACTGAATTAGACTGAGGGGTGTATGATGTAGTGACTGAGGGGAATGGGATGTAGTGACTGAGGGGAGTGGGATGTAGAGACTGAGGGGAGTGGGATGTAGTGACTGAGGGGACTGGGATGTAGTGACTGAGGGGAGTGGCATGTAGTGACTGAGGGTGGTGAGAGTAGAGACTGAGGAGAGTTGGATGTAGTGACTGAGGGGAGTGGGATGCAGTGACTGAGGGGGGTGGGAGTAGAGACTGAGGAGAGTGGGATATAGTGACTGAGAGGGGTGGGCTGTAGTGACTGAGGTGAGTGCGTTGCACTGATGGAGGGGAGTGGGATGTAGTGACTGAGGAGAGTGGGATGTAGTGACTGAGGGGAGTGGGATGTAGTGACTGAGGAGAGTGGGAAGTAGTGACTGAGGGGAGTTGGATGTAGTAACTGAGGGCAGTGGGATACATTGACTGAGGGGACAGGGATGCAGTGACTGAGGGGGGTGAGAGTAGAGACTGAAAGGAGTGGGATGTAGTGACTGAGGGGGGTGGGATGTAGTGACAGAGGGGAGTGGGATTTAGTGACTGAGGGGAGTGGGATGTAGAGACTGAGGGGAGTGGGATGTAGTAACTGAGGGAAATGGGATGTAGAGACTGAGTGGAGAGGGATGCAGTGATTGAGGGGAGTGGGATGTAGTGACTGAGGGGAGTGGGATGTAGTGACTGAGGGGAGTGGGATTTAGTGACTGAGGGGAGTGGGATGTAGAGACTGAGGGGAGTGGGATGTAGTAACTGAGGGAAATGGGATGTAGAGACTGAGGGGAGAGGGATGCAGTGATTGAGGGGAGTGGGATGTAGTGACTGAGGGGAGTGGGATTTAGAGACTGAGGGGAGTGGAGGCAGTGACTGACGTGTGAGGGATGCAGTGACTGAGGGGATTGGGACGTACAGACTGAGGGGAGTGTGATGCAGTGACTGAGGGGAGTGGGCTGCAGTGACTGAGGGGAGTGAGATGCAGTGACTGAGGGGAGTTTGATGCAGTGACTGAGGGGAGTGGGATGCAGTGACTAAGGGGAGTGGATGTAGTGACTCGGGAGTGGGAGGTAGTGACTGAGGGGAGTGGGCTGTAGAGACTGAGGGGAGTGGGATACATTGACTGAGGGGAGGGTTATGCAGTGACTGAGGGGACAGGGATGCAGTGACTGAGGGGGGTGAGAGTAGAGACTGAGGAGAGTGTGATGTAGTGACTGAGGAGAGTGGGATGTGGTGGATAGGGGAGTGGGATGTAGTGACTGAGGGGAGTGGGATGCTGTGACTGAAGGGTGGGGGATGCAGTGACTGAGGGGAGTGGGATGTAGAGACTGAGGGGAGTGGGGTCTAGTGACTGAGGGGATTGGGATGCAGTGATTGAGGGGAATGGGATGCAGTGACTGACGTGTGAGGGATGCAGTGACTGAGGGGAGTGGGATGCAGTGATTGAGGGGAATGGGATGCAGTGACTGACGTGTGAGGGATGCAGTGAGTGAGGGGAATGGGACGTACAGACTGAGGGAAGTGGGATGCAGTGATTGAGGGGAGTGGGATGCAGTGACTGAAGGGAGGTGTTTGCAGTGACTGAGAGGAGTGGGATGCAGTGACTGAGGGGAGTGGGATGTAGTGACTGAGGGGAGTGGGATGCAGTGACTGAGGGGAGTGGGCTGTAGTGACTGAGGGGAGTGGGATGTTGTGAGTGAGGGGAGTGTGATGAAATGATTTGAGGGGAGTGGGATTTAGTGACTGAGGGGAGTGGGATGCAATGACTGAAAGGTTAGGTGTGCAGTGACTGAGGGGAGTGGGATGTAATGACTGAGGGGAGTGGGATGTAGTGACTGAGGGGAGTGGGTTGTAGTGACTGAGGGGACTGGGATGTAGTGACTGAGGGGAGTAGGATGCAGCGACTGAGGGGAGTGGGATGTAATGACTGAGGAGAGTGGGATGTAGTGACTGAGGGGAGTGGGATGTAGTGACTGAGGGGAGTGGGATACATTGACTGAGGGGAGGGTTATGTCGTGACTGAGGGGACAGGGATGCAGTGACTGAGGGGGGTGAGAGTAAGACTGAGGGGAGTGGGATGTAGTTACTGAGGGGGGTGGGCTGTAGTGACAGAGGGGAGTGGGATGTAGTGACAGAGGGGAGTGGGTTGTAGTGATTGAGGGAAGTGGGATGCAGTGACTGAGGGGAGTGGGATGTAGTGACTGAGGGGAGTGGGATGTAGTGACTGAGGGGACTGGGATGTAGAGACTGAGGGGAGTGGGATGTAGTAACTGAGGGAAGTGGGATGTAGAAACTGAGGGGAGTGGGATGCTGTGACTGAAGGGTGAGGGATGTAGTGACTGAGGGGAGTGGGATGTAGTGACTGAGGGGAGTGGGATGTAGTGACTCAGGGGAGTTGGATGTAGTGACTGAGGGCAGTGGGATACATTGACTGAGGGGAGGGTTATGTAGTGACTGAGGGGACAGGGATGCAGTGACTGAGGGGGGTGGGAGTAGAGACTGAGGGGAGTGGGATGTAGTGACTGAGGGGGGTGGGCTGTAGTAACTGAGGTTAGTGGGCTGTCGAGACTGAGGGGAGTGGGCTGTGATGAAAGAGGGAAATGGGCTGTAGTGACTGAGGTGAGTGGGCTGTAGTAACTGAGGGGAGTGGGCTGTCGAGACTGAGGGGAGTGGGCTGTGATGAATGAGGGGAGTGGGCTGTATAGACTGAGGGGAGAGGGCTGTAGTAACTGAGGGGAGTGGGATGTAGTGACTGAGGGGTGTGTGATGCAGTGATTGAGGGGAGTGTGATGTAGTGACTGAGGGGAGTGTGATGCAGTGACTGAGGGGAGTGTGATGTAGTGACTGAGGGGAGTGGGATATAGTGAATGAGGGGAGTGGGATGCAGTGACTGAGGAGAGTGGGCTGTAGTGACTGAGGGGAGTGGGATGTAGTGACTGAGGTGTTTGGGATTGGATGATTATGGGTTTTATAAATACTGGTGTCTCACATTCTCTGTTATCATGTAAAACCATGATGTCATGTTCTGCTCTTCTCCACTTTGCACACTCCCATTTCTCTTTCTTTATTGCAGACCCAGTGAAATCCTCAACTCAGGATCCCGAGGAACAATCAACTGGAGAGCCCATTGACGCTTCATCCACTGTCCCAGCGAGGTCTACTGCCTCTGGTATCAATGTTGTTGTGACCATTCTGAAAAATAATCTCTTCGCCCAGAACAACTGCCGCAATCTTCAGTCCCTCAGATCCATCCAGTCTCTTACTGAGGGGAGTGGGATATAGTGACTGAGGGGAGTGGGATGTTGTGACTGAGGGGAGTGGAATGTAGAGACTGAGGGGAGTGAATTTCAGTGACTGAGGGGAGTGGGATATAGTGACTGAGGGGAGTGGGATGTTGTGACTGAGGGGAGTGGGATGTAGCGACTGAGGGGATTCGGCTGTCGAGACTGAGGAGAGTGGGATGCAGTGACTGAGGTGAGTCGGCTATAGTGACTGACGGGAGTGGCATGTAGTGTCTGAGGATTTTGGGATTGGATGATTATTGGTTTTATAAATACTGGTGTCTGACAGTCTCTGGGCTTTCGTAACACCCTGATGACCTGTTCTGCTCTTCTCCACTCTGCACACTCCCATTTCTCTTTATTTATTGCAGACCCAGTGAAATCCTCAACTCAGGATCCCGAGGAACAATCAACTGGAGAGACCATTGACCATTCATCCACTGTCCCAGCGAGGTCTACTGCCTCAGGTATCAATCTTGTTGTGTTCATTCTGAAAAAAAATCTCTTCGCCCAGAGCAACAGCCGCAATCTTCAGACCCTCAGATTCATCCAGTCTCTTACTGAGGGGAGTGGGATGATGTGACTGAGGGGAGTGGGATGTTGTGACTGAGGGGAGGGCGGTATACTGACTGAGTGATGTGCTTGTAGTGACTGAGGGGATTGGGGTTGGATGACATTCTGCTGGCTGACATTCTCCGGACTCTAGTATCAGCCCGATGAGCTGTTCAGGTGTTCCCCACTCCATTGCTCTCCCATGTTTCTCATCATTTTTATAGATCCAGAGGGAACCCCAACTCAGAAACGCGAAGAACAACCGTCTCAAGAATCCACTGAGAAATCGTCCTCTATCTCGCCGGGGTCTACAGCCTCAGGTATCAGAGTTGTGGGCTTCATTCAAGCAGACTCTTCTCCCAATGTGACTCCTGAAATGCTCAGGCCCTGACAATCATCCAGTCTCCAACTGATGCGACTGAATTAGACTGAGGGGTGTATGATGTAGTGACTGAGGGGAATGGGATGTAGTGACTGAGGGGAGTGGGATGTAGAGACTGAGGGGAGTGGGATGTAGTGACTGAGGGGACTGGGATGTAGTGACTGAGGGGAGTGGCATGTAGTGACTGAGGGTGGTGAGAGTAGAGACTGAGGAGAGTTGGATGTAGTGACTGAGGGGAGTGGGATGCAGTGACTGAGGGGGGTGGGAGTAGAGACTGAGGAGAGTGGGATATAGTGACTGAGAGGGGTGGGCTGTAGTGACTGAGGTGAGTGCGTTGCACTGATGGAGGGGAGTGGGATGTAGTGACTGAGGAGAGTGGGATGTAGTGACTGAGGGGAGTGGGATGTAGTGACTGAGGAGAGTGGGAAGTAGTGACTGAGGGGAGTTGGATGTAGTAACTGAGGGCAGTGGGATACATTGACTGAGGGGACAGGGATGCAGTGACTGAGGGGGGTGAGAGTAGAGACTGAAAGGAGTGGGATGTAGTGACTGAGGGGGGTGGGATGTAGTGACAGAGGGGAGTGGGATTTAGTGACTGAGGGGAGTGGGATGTAGAGACTGAGGGGAGTGGGATGTAGTAACTGAGGGAAATGGGATGTAGAGACTGAGTGGAGAGGGATGCAGTGATTGAGGGGAGTGGGATGTAGTGACTGAGGGGAGTGGGATGTAGTGACTGAGGGGAGTGGGATTTAGTGACTGAGGGGAGTGGGATGTAGAGACTGAGGGGAGTGGGATGTAGTAACTGAGGGAAATGGGATGTAGAGACTGAGGGGAGAGGGATGCAGTGATTGAGGGGAGTGGGATGTAGTGACTGAGGGGAGTGGGATTTAGAGACTGAGGGGAGTGGAGGCAGTGACTGACGTGTGAGGGATGCAGTGACTGAGGGGATTGGGACGTACAGACTGAGGGGAGTGTGATGCAGTGACTGAGGGGAGTGGGCTGCAGTGACTGAGGGGAGTGAGATGCAGTGACTGAGGGGAGTTTGATGCAGTGACTGAGGGGAGTGGGATGCAGTGACTAAGGGGAGTGGATGTAGTGACTCGGGAGTGGGAGGTAGTGACTGAGGGGAGTGGGCTGTAGAGACTGAGGGGAGTGGGATACATTGACTGAGGGGAGGGTTATGCAGTGACTGAGGGGACAGGGATGCAGTGACTGAGGGGGGTGAGAGTAGAGACTGAGGAGAGTGTGATGTAGTGACTGAGGAGAGTGGGATGTGGTGGATAGGGGAGTGGGATGTAGTGACTGAGGGGAGTGGGATGCTGTGACTGAAGGGTGGGGGATGCAGTGACTGAGGGGAGTGGGATGTAGAGACTGAGGGGAGTGGGGTCTAGTGACTGAGGGGATTGGGATGCAGTGATTGAGGGGAATGGGATGCAGTGACTGACGTGTGAGGGATGCAGTGACTGAGGGGAGTGGGATGCAGTGATTGAGGGGAATGGGATGCAGTGACTGACGTGTGAGGGATGCAGTGAGTGAGGGGAATGGGACGTACAGACTGAGGGAAGTGGGATGCAGTGATTGAGGGGAGTGGGATGCAGTGACTGAAGGGAGGTGTTTGCAGTGACTGAGAGGAGTGGGATGCAGTGACTGAGGGGAGTGGGATGTAGTGACTGAGGGGAGTGGGATGCAGTGACTGAGGGGAGTGGGCTGTAGTGACTGAGGGGAGTGGGATGTTGTGAGTGAGGGGAGTGTGATGAAATGATTTGAGGGGAGTGGGATTTAGTGACTGAGGGGAGTGGGATGCAATGACTGAAAGGTTAGGTGTGCAGTGACTGAGGGGAGTGGGATGTAATGACTGAGGGGAGTGGGATGTAGTGACTGAGGGGAGTGGGTTGTAGTGACTGAGGGGACTGGGATGTAGTGACTGAGGGGAGTAGGATGCAGTGACTGAGGGGAGTGGGATGTAATGACTGAGGAGAGTGGGATGTAGTGACTGAGGGGAGTGGGATGTAGTGACTGAGGGGAGTGGGATACATTGACTGAGGGGAGGGTTATGTCGTGACTGAGGGGACAGGGATGCAGTGACTGAGGGGGGTGAGAGTAAGACTGAGGGGAGTGGGATGTAGTTACTGAGGGGGGTGGGCTGTAGTGACAGAGGGGAGTGGGATGTAGTGACAGAGGGGAGTGGGTTGTAGTGATTGAGGGAAGTGGGATGCAGTGACTGAGGGGAGTGGGATGTAGTGACTGAGGGGAGTGGGATGTAGTGACTGAGGGGACTGGGATGTAGAGACTGAGGGGAGTGGGATGTAGTAACTGAGGGAAGTGGGATGTAGAAACTGAGGGGAGTGGGATGCTGTGACTGAAGGGTGAGGGATGCAGTGACTGAGGGGAGTGGGATGTAGGAACTGAGGGGAGTGTGGTCAAGTGACTGAGGGGATTGGGGCGTTAGTGACTGAGGGGAGTGGGAGGCAGTGACTGAGGGGAGTGGGATGCAGTGACTGAGGGAATGGGATTGTATGACTGAGGGCAGTGGGATGCAGTGACTGAGAGGAGTGGGACGTAGTGACTGAGGGGTGTGGGATGCAGTGACTGACGTGTGAGGGATGCAGTGACTGAGGGGAGTGGATTGCAGTGATTGAGGGGAGTGGGATGCACTGACTGACGTGTGAGTGATGCAGTGACTGAGGGGAATGGGACGTACAGACTGAGGGGAGTGGGATGCAGTGATTGAGTGGAGTGGGATGCAGTTACTGAGGGGAGTTAGTTGCAGTGACTGAAGGGAGGGGTTTGCAGTGACTGAGGGGAGTGGGATGCAGTGACTGAGGGGAGTGGGCTGCAGTGACTGAGGGGAGTGGGATGCAGTGACTGAGGGGAGTGGGCTGTCGTGACTGAGGGGAGTGGGATGTAGTGACTGAGGGGAGTGGGCTGTAGTGATTATTGGGAGTGGGATGCAGTGACTGAGGGGAGTGGGATGCAGTGACTGAGGGGAGTGGGTTGCAGTGACTGAGGGGAGTCTGATGCAGTGACTGAGGGGATTGGGTTGCAGTGACTGAGGGGATTGGGATGCAGTGACTGAGGGGAGTGGGATGTAGTGATTGAGGGGAGTGGGATGCAGTGACTGAGGGGAGTGGGATGCAGTGAGTGAGGGGAGTGGGTTGCAGTGACTGAGGGGAGTCTGATGCAGTGACTGAGGGGATTGGGTTGCAGTGACTGAGGGGATTGGGATGTAGTGACTGAGGGGGTTGGGCTGCAGTGACTGAGGGGAGTGGGATGCAGTGACTGAGGGGAGTGGGTTGTCGTGACTGAGCTGTTTGGGATTGGATGGTTATGGGTTTTATAAATACTGGTTTCTGATAGCCTGGGTTTCTCGTAAAACCATGATGACCTTTTCTGCTCTTCTCCACTTTGCACACTCCCATTTCTCTTTCTTTGTTGCAGACTCAGTGAAATCCTCAACTCAGGATCCTGAGGAACAATCAACTGGAGAGCCCATTGACCTTTCATCCACTGTCCCAGCGAGGTCTTCTGCCTCAGGTATCAATGTTGTTGTATTCATTCTGAAAAAAAATCTCTTCGACCAGATCAACTGCCGCAATCTTCAGTCACTCAGGTTCATCCAGTCTCTTACTGAGGGGAGTGGGATGTTGTGAAAGAGGGGAGGGCGGTATAGTGACTGAGCGAGGTGGTTGTAGTGACTGAGGGGATTGGGGTTGGATGACATTCTGGTGGCTGACATTCTCCGGGCTCTATTAAAAGCCCGATGAGCTGTTCAGTTGTTCCCCACTTCGTCACTCTCCCATGTTTCTCATACCTTTTATAGATCCAGAGACAACCCCAACTCAGAAACCCGAAGAACAACCATCTCAAGAATCCACTGAGAAATCCTCCTCTATCTCGCCGGGGTCTACAGCCTCAGGTATCAGAGTTGTGGGCTTCATTCAAGCAGACTCTTCACCCAATCTGACTCCTGAAATGCTCAGTCCCTGACAATCATTCAGTCTCCAACTGATGCGACTGAATTAGACTGAGGGGTGTATGATGTAGTGACTGAGGGGGTGGGTTGTAGTGACTGAGGGGTGTGGGATGCAGTGACTGAGCGGAGTGGGATGTAGTGACTGAGGGGAGTTAGTAGTCGTGTCTGTGGGGAGTAACTTGCAGTGACTGATGCGAGAGGACTTCACTGAGTCAGGGGAGTAGGCTGTAATGAGTGAGGGGAGTGGGTTGCAGTAAATGACCGGAGTGGGATGTAGTGACTGTGGGGAGTGGGATGCAGTAACTGAGGCGTGTGGGATGTTGAGACTGAGGGGAGTGGTGCAGTGATTGCGGGGAGTGGGATGTAGTGACTGAGGCGTGTGTGATGCAGTGACTGAGGGGAGTGGGATGTAGTGACTGAGGGGAGTGGGCTGTAGTGACTGCGGGGAGTGGGTTGTAGTGACTGAGGGAAGTGGGATGTAGTGACTGAGGGGAGTGGGCTGTAGTGACTGAGGGGAGTGGGTTGTACTGACTGAGGGAAGTGGGCTGTAGTGGCTGAGGATAGTGGGGTGCAGTGACTAAGGGGAGTGGGGTGCAGTGACTGAGGGGAGTGTGATTTAGTGACTGAGGGGAGTGTGTTGTAGTGACTGAGGGTAGTGGGATGCAGTGACGGAGATGATTGGGATGCAGTGACTGAGGGGAGTGGGTTGCAGTGACTGAGGGGAGTGGGTTGCAGTGACTGAGGGGAGTGGGATGCAGTGACTGAGGGGAGTGGAATGCAGTGACTGAGGGGAGTGTGTTGTTGTGACTGAGGGGAGTGGTTTGTAGTTACTGAGATAAGTGGGATGCTGTGACTGAGGGGAGTGTGATGCAGTGACTGAGGGAAGTGGGATGCAGTGACTGAGCGGAGTGGGAAGTAGTGACTGAGGGGAGTGGGATGTAGCTACTGAGGTGAGTGGGATGTAGTAAATGAGGGAAGTGGGATGTAGAGACTGAGGGGAGAGGGATGCAGTGATTGAGGGGAGTGGGATCTAGTGACTGAGCTGAGTGGGATGCAGTGATTGAGGGGAGTGGGTAGTAGTGACTGAGGGGAGTGGGATGCTGTGACTGAAGGGTGAGGGATGTAGAGACTGATGGGAGTGGGATGTAGAGACTGAGGGGAGTGGGGTCTAGTGACTGAGGGGATTCGGCCTTAGTGACTGAGGTGAGTGGGATGCAGTGACTAAGGGTTGTGGGATGCAGTGACTTGGGAATGGGATTGTATGACTGAGGGGAGTGGGATGCAGTGACTGAGCGGAGTGGGATGCAGTGATTGAGGGGAGTGGGATGCAGTGACTGACGTGTGAGGGATGCAGTGACTGAGGGGAATGGGACGTACAGACTGAGGGGAGTGGGATGCAGTGATTGAGGGGAGTGGGATGCAGTGACTGAGGGGGGTGGGTTGCAGTGACTGAAGGGAGGGATTTGCAGTGACTGAGGGGAGTGGGCTGTAGTGACTGAGGGGAGTGGTTTGTACTGACTGAGAGGAGTGGGATGTAGTGACTGTGGGGAGTGGGTTGCAGTAAATGACCGGAGAGGGATGTAGTGACTGTGGGGAGTGGGATGCAGTAACTGAGGCATGTGGAATGTTGAGACTGTGGGGAGTGGTGCACTGATTGCGGGGAGTGGGATGCAGTGACTGAGCCGTGTGAGATGCAGTGACTGAGGGGAGTGGGATGTAGTGACTGAGGGGAGTGGGTTGTAGTTACTGAGGGAAGTGGGATGTAGTGACTGAGGGGAGTGGGCTGTAGTGACTGAGGGGAGTGGGTTGTAGTGACTGAGGGGAGTGGGATGTAGTGACTGAGGGGAGTGTGTTGTAGTGACTGAGAGAAGTAGGCTGTAGTGGCTGAGGGGAGTGGAGTGCAGTGACTGAGGGGAGTGTGTTGTAGTGACTGAGGGGAGTGTGTTGTCGTGACTGAGGGAAGTGGGATGCAGTGACTGAGGGGAGTGTGTTGTCGTGACTGAGGGAAGTGGGATGCTGTGACTGAGGGGAGTGTGATGCAGTGACTGAGGGAAGTGGGATGCACTGACTGAGGGGAGTGGGAATTAGTGACTGAGGGGAGTGGGATGTAGTGACTGAGGGGAGTGGGAAGTAGTGACTGAGGGGAGTGGGATGTAGATACTGAGGGGAGTGGGAAGTAGTGACTGAGGGGAGTGGGATGTAGATACTGAGGGGAGTGGGATGTAGAGACTGAGGGGAGAGGGATGCAGTGATTGAGGGGAGTGGGATCTAGAGACTGAGCTGAGTGCGATGCAGTGATTGTGGGGAGTGGGTAGTAGTGACTGAGGGGAGTGGGATGCTGTGACTGAAGGGTGAGGGATGCAGTGAATGATGGGAGTTGGATGTAGAGACTGAGGGGAGTGGGGTCTAGTGACTGAGGGGATTGGGCCTTAGTGACTGAGGGGAGTGGGAGGCAGTGACTGAGGGGAGTGGGATGCAGTGACTAAGGGTTGTGGGATGCAGTGACTTGGGAATGGGATTGTATGACTGAGGGGAGTGGGATGCAGTGACTGAGCGGAGTGGGATGTAGTGACTGAGGGGAGTGGGATGCAGTGATTGAGGGGAGTGGGATGCAGTGACTGACGTGTGAGGGATGCAGTGACTGAAGGGAGGGATTTGCAGTGACTGAGGGGAGTGGGATGCAGTGACTGAGGGGAGTGGGCTGTAGTGACTGAGGGGAGTGAGTAGTCGTGTCTGTGGGGAGTAACTTGCAGTGACTGAGGCGAGAGGACTTCACTGACTAAGGGGAGTAGGCTGTAATGACTGAGGGGAGTTGGTTGCAGTAAATGACCGGAGTGGGATGTTGTGACTGTGGGGAGTGGGATGCAATAACTGAGGCATGTGGAATGTTGAGACTGTGGGGAGTGGTGCAGTGATTGCGGGGAGTGGGATGTAGTGACTGAGGCGTGTGTGATGCAGTGACTGAGGGGAGTGGGATGTAGTGACTGAGGGGAGTGGGTTGTAGTGACTGAGGGAAGTGGGTTGTAGTGACTGAGGGGAGTGGGATGTAGTGACTGAGGGGAGTGTATTTTGGTGACTTAGGGTAGTGGGATGTAGTGACTGAGGGGAGTGGGATGTAGTGACTGAGGGGAGTGTGTTGTCGTGACTGAGGGAAGTGGGATGCAGTGACTGAGGGGAGTGGGATGCAGTGACTGAGGGGAGTGGGATGCAGTGACTGAGGGGAGTGTGATGTAGTGACTGAGAGGAGTGGGATGCAGTGACTGAGGGGAGTGGGATGTCGTGAGTGAGGGGATTGGGATGCATTGACTGGAGGGAATGGGATGCAGTGACTGAGGGGAGTGGGATGCAGTGACTGAGGGGTGTGTGTTGTACTGACTGAGGGGAGTGTGATGTCGTGAGTGAGGGGACTGGGATGCATTGACTGGAGGGAATGGGATGCAGTGACTGAGGGGAGTGTGATGTAGTGACTGAGGGGAGTGGGATGCAGTGACTGTCGGATGAGGGATGCAGTGACTGAGGGGAATGGGATGTACAGACTGAGGGGAGTGGGATTCAGTGATTGAGGGGAGACGGATGTAGTGACTGAGGGGAGTGTGTTGCAGTGACTGAGGGGAGTGGGATTTAGTGACTGAGGGGAGTGGGATGTAGTGACTGAGGGGAGATTGATGTAGTGACTGAGGGGAGACGAATGTACTGACTGAGGGGAGTGGGTTGCAGTGACTCAGGGGAGTGAAATGTAGTGACTGTGGGGAGTGGGATGCAGTGACTGAGGGGAGTGGTCTGTAGAGACTGAGGAGTGTGGGATGCAGTTACTGAGGGGAGTGTGATGGTATGACTGAGGGAGGTGTTATGAAGAGACTGAGGGGAGTGGGATGTAGTGACTGAGGGGAGTGTGAAGTAGAGACTGAAGGGAGTGGGATGCAGTGACTGAGGGGAGTGGGTTGCAGTGACTGAGGGGAGTGTAATGTAGTGACTGAGGGGAGTGGGGTGCAGTGACTGAGGGGAGTGGGCTCTGTGACTGAGGGGCGTGGGTTGTAGTGACTGAGCTGTTTGGGATTGGATGTTTATGGGTTTATAATTATTGGTGTCTCACAGTCTCTGGTATCTCGTAAAACCATGATGACCTGTTCTGCTCTTCTCCACTTTGTACACTCACATTTCTCTTTCTTAGTTGCAGATCCAGTGAAATCCTCAACTCAGGATCCCAAGGAACAATCACCTGGAGAGCCCATTGACCATTCATCCGCTGTCCCAGCGAGGTCTACTGCCTCAGGTATCAATCTTGTATTCATTCTGGAAAAAAATCTCATCGCCCAGAACAACTGCTGCAATCTTCAGTACCTCAGATTCATCCAGACTGTTACTCAGGGGAGTGGTATGTAGGGATTGAGGGGAGTGGGATGCAGTGACTATGGCGAGTGGGATGCAGTGACTGAGGTGAGAGGGATTTAGTGACTGAGGGGAGTGGGATGCAGTGAGTGAGGGGAGTGGGATGCAGTGATTGAGGGGATTGGGATGATGTGACTGAGGGGAGGGCGATATCGTGACTGAGCGAGGTGGTTGTAGTGGCTGAGGGGTTTGGGGAAGGATGGCATTCTGGTGGCTGACATTCTCCGGACTCTAATATCAGCCCGATGAGCTTTTCAGGTGTTCCCCACTCCATTGCTCTCTCTTGCCTCTCATCATTTTTATAGATCCAGAGACAACCCCAACTCAGAAACCCGAAGAACAACCATCTCAAGAATCCACTGAGAAATCGTCCTCTATCTCGCCGTGGTCTACAGCCTCAGGTATCATGTTGTGGGCTTCATTCAAGCAGACTCTTCACCCAATGTGACTCCTCAAATGCTCAGTCCCTGACAATCATCCAGTCTCCAACAGATGGGACTGACATAGACTGAGGGGAGTATGATGTAGTGAATGAGGGGAGTGGGTTGTAGTGACTGGGGGGAGTGGGTTGTCGTGACTGTGGGGAGTGGGATGTAGTGACTGAATGGAGTGTGCTGTAGTGACTGAATGGAGTGGGCTGTAGTGACTGAGGGGAGTGGGATGTAGTGACTGAGGGGAGTGGGATGCTGTGACTGAAGGGTGAGGGATGTAGAGACTGAGGGGAGTGGGATGTAGAGACTGAGGGGAGTGGGGTCTAGTGACTGAGGGGATTGGGCCTTAGTGACTGAGGGGAGTGGGATGCAGTGACTAAGGGTTGTGGGATGCAATGACTTGGGAATGGGATTGTATGACTGAGGGGAGTGGGATGCAGTGACTGAGCGGAGTGGGATGCAGTGATTGAGGGGAGTGGGATGCAGTGACTGACGTGTGAGGGATGCAGTGACTGAGGGGAATGGGACGTACAGACTGAGGGGAGTGGGATGCAGTGATTGAGGGGAGTGGGATGCAGTGACTGAGAGGGGTGGGTTGCGGTGACTGAAGGGAGGGATTTACAGTGACTGAGGGGAGTGGGCTGTAGTGACTGAGGGGAGTGGGTTGTAGTGACTGAGAGGAGTGGGATGTAGTGACTGTGGGGAGTAGGTTGCAGTAAATGACCGGAGAGGGATGTAGTGACTGTGGGGAGTGGGATGCAGTAACTGAGGCATGTGGAATGTTGAGACTGTGGGGAGTGGTGCACTGATTGCGGGGAGTGGGATGCAGTGACTGAGGCGTGTGAGATGCAGTGACTGAGGGGAGTGGGATGTAGTGACTGAGGGGAGTGGGTTGTAGTGACTGAGGGAAGTGGGATGTAGTGACTGAGGGGAGTGGGCTGTAGTGACTGAGGGGAGTGGGTTGTAGTGACTGAGGGGAGTGGGATGTAGTGACTGAGGGGAGTGTGTTGTAGTGACTGAGAGAAGTAGGCTGTAGTGGCTGAGGGGAGTGGAGTGCAGTGACTGAGGGGAGTGTGTTGTAGTGACTGAGGGGAGTGTGTTGTCGTGACTGAGGGAAGTGGGATGCAGTGACTGAGGGGAGTGGGATGCAGTGACTGAGGGGAGTGTGATGCAGTGACTGAGGGAAGTGGGATGCAGTGACTGAGGGGAGTGGGAAGTAGTGACTGAGGGGAGTGGGATGTAGTGACTGAGGGGAATGGGAAGTAGTGACTGAGGGGAGTGGGATGTAGATACTGAGTGGAGTGGGAAGTAGTGACTGAGGGGAGTGGGATGTAGATACTGAGGGGAGTGGGATGTAGTGATTGAGGGGAGTGGGATCTAGAGACTGAGCTGAGTGGGATGCAGTGATTGAGGGGAGTGGGTAGTAGTGACTGAGGGGAGTGGGATGCTGTGACTGAAGGGTGAGGGATGCAGTGACTGAGGGGAGTGGGATGTAGAGACTGAGGGGAGTGGGGTCTAGTGACTGAGGGGATTGGGCCTTAGTGACTGAGGGGAGTGGGAGACAGTGACTGAGGGGAGTGGGATGCAGTGACTAAGGGTTGTGGGATGCAGTGACTTGGGAATGGGATTGTATGACTGAGGGGAGTGGGATGCAGTGACTGAGCGGAGTGGGATGTAGTGACTGAGGGGAGTGGGATGCAGTGATTGAGGGGAGTGGGATGCAGTGACTGACGTGTGAGGGATGCAGTGACTGAAGGGAGGGATTTGCAGTGACTGAGGGGAGTGGGCTGTAGTGACTGAGGGGCGTGAGTAGTCGTGTCTGTGGGGAGTAACTTGCAGTGACTGAGGCGAGAGGACTTCACTGACTAAGGGGAGTAGGCTGTAATGACTGAGGGGAGTGGGTTGCAGTAAATGACCGGAGTGGGATGTAGTGACTGTGGGGAGTGGGATGCAATAACTGAGGCATGTGGAATGTTGAGACTGTGGGGAGTGATTGCGGGGAGTGGGATGTAGTGACTGAGGCGTGTGTGCTGCAGTGACTGAGGGGAGTGGGATGTAGTGACTGAGGGGAGTGGGTTGTAGTGACTGAGGGAAGTGGGTTGTAGTGACTGAGGGGAGTGGGATGTAGTGACTGAGGGGAGTGTGTTTTGGTGACTTAGGGTAGTGGGATGTAGTGACTGAGGGGAGTGGAGTGCAGTGACTGAGGGGAGTGTGATTTAGTGACTGAGGGGAGTGTGTTGTCGTGACTGAGGGAAGTGGGATGCAGTGACTGAGGGGAGTGGGATGCAGTGACTGAGGGGAGTGGGATGCAGTGACTGAGGGGAGTGTGATGTAGTGACTGAGAGGAGTGGGATGCAGTGACTGAGGGGAGTGGGATGTCGTGAGTGAGGGGACTGGGATGCATTGACTGGAGGGAATGGGATGCAGTGACTGAGGGGAGTGGGATGCAGTGACTGAGGGGTGTGTGTTGTACTGACTGAGGGGAGTGTGATGTCGTGAGTGAGGGGACTGGGATGCATTGACTGGAGGGAATGGGATGCAGTGACTGAGGGGAGTGTGATGTAGTGACTGAGGGGAGTGGGATGCAGTGACTGTCGGATGAGGGATGCAGTGACTGAGGGGAATGGGATGTACAGACTGAGGGGAGTGGGATTCAGTGATTGAGAGGAGACGGATGTAGTGACTGAGGGGAGTGTGTTGCAGTGACTGAGGGGAGTGGGATTTAGTGACTGAGGGGAGTGGGATGTAGTGACTGAGGGGAGATTGATGTAGTGACTGAGGGGAGACGAATGTACTGACTGAGGGGAGTGGGTTGCAGTGACTCAGGGGAGTGAAATGTAGTGACTGTGGGGAGTGGGATGCAGTGACTGAGGGGAGTGGTCTGTAGAGACTGAGGAGTGTGGGATGCAGTGACTGAGGGGAGTGTGATGGTATGACTGAGGGAGGTGTTATGAAGAGACTGAGGGGAGTGGGATGTAGTGACTGAGGGGAGTGTGAAGTAGAGACTGAAGGGAGTGGGATGCAGTGACTGAGGGAAGTGGGTTGCAGTGACTGAGGGGAGTGTAATGTAGTGACTGAGGGGAGTGGGATGTAGTGACTGAGAAGATTGGGATGCAGAGACTGAGCGGACTGGGATGTAGTGACTTAGGGGAGAGGATTGTAGTGACTGAGGAGAGTGGGATGCAGTGACTGAGGGGAGTGGGATGTAGTGAGTGAGGGGAGTGGGTTGCAGTGACTGAGGGAAGTGGGATGTAGTGACTGAGGGGAGTGGGCTGTAGTGACTGAGGGGAGTGGGTTGTAGTGACTGAGGGGAGTGGGATGTAGTGACTGAGGGGAGTGTGTTGTAGTGACTGAGAGAAGTAGGCTGTAGTGGCTGAGGGGAGTGGAGTGCAGTGACTGAGGGGAGTGTGTTTTAGTGACTGAGGGGAGTGCGTTGTCGTGACTGAGGGAAGTGGGATGCAGTGACTGAGGGGAGTGGGATGCTGTGACTGAGGGGAGTGTGATGCAGTGACTGAGGGAAGTGGGATGCAGTGACTGAGGGGAGTGGGAAGTAGTGACTGAGGGGAGTGGGATGTAGTGACTGAGGAGATTGGGATGCAGAGACTGAGCGGACTGGGATGTAGTGACTTAGGGGAGAGGATTGTAGTGACTGAGGAGAGTGGGATGCAGTGACTGAGGGGAGTGGGATGTAGTGAGTGAGGGTAGTGGGATGTAGAGACTGAGGGGAATGGGATGTAGTGACTGAGGTGCGTGGGATGTAGTGACTGAGGGGATTGGGCTGTAGTGACGGAGGGGAGTGGGAGGCAGTGACTGAGGCGTGTGAGATGCAGTGACTGAGGGGAGTGTAATGTAGTGACTGAGGGGAGTGGGGTGCAGTGACTGAGGGGAGTGGGCTCTGTGACTGAGGGGCGTGGGTTGTAGTGACTGAGCTGTTTGGGATTGGATGTTTATGGGTTTATAATTATTGGTGTCTCACAGTCTCTGGTATCTCGTAAAACCATGATGACCTGTTCTGCTCTTCTCCACTTTGTACACTCACATTTCTCTTTCTTAGTTGCAGATCCAGTGAAATCCTCAACTCAGGATCCCGAGGAACAATCACCTGGAGAGCCCATTGACCATTCATCCGCTGTCCCAGCGAGGTCTACTGCCTCAGGTATCAATCTTGTATTCATTCTGGAAAAAAATCTCATCGCCCAGAGCAACTGCTGCAATCTTCAGTCCCTCAGATTCATCCAGACTGTGACTCAGGGGAGTGGTATGTAGGGACTGAGGGGAGTGGGATGCAGTGACTATGGCGAGTGGGATGCAGTGACTGAGGTGAGAGGGATTTAGTGACTGAGGGGAGTGGGATGCAGTGAGTGAGGGGAGTGGGATGCAGTGATTGAGGGGATTGGGATGATGTGACTGAGGTGAGGGCGATATAGTGACTGAGCGAGGTGGTTGTAGTGGCTGAGGGGTTTGGGGAAGGATGGCATTCTGGTGGCTGACATTCTCCGGACTCTAATATCAGCCCGATGAGCTTTTCAGGTGTTCCCCACTCCATTGCTCTCTCTTGCCTCTCATCATTTTTATAGATCCAGAGACAACCCCAACTCAGAAACCCGAAGAACAACCATCTCAAGAATCCACTGAGAAATCGTCCTCTATCTCGCCGTGGTCTACAGCCTCAGGTATCATGTTGTGGGCTTCATTCAAGCAGACTCTTCACCCAATGTGACTCCTCAAATGCTCAGTCCCTGACAATCATCCAGTCTCCAACAGATGGGACTGACATAGACTGAGGGGAGTATGATGTAGTGAATGAGGGGAGTGGGTTATAGTGACTGGGGGGAGTGGGTTGTCGTGACTGTGGGGAGTGGGATGTAGTCACTGAATGGAGTGTGCTGTAGTGACTGAATGGAGTGGGCTGTAGTGACTGAGGGGAGTGGGATGTAGTGACTGAGGGGAGTGGGATGCTGTGACTGAAGGGTGAGGGATGTAGAGACTGAGGGGAGTGGGATGTAGAGACTGAGGGGAGTGGGGTCTAGTGACTGAGGGGATTGGGCCTTAGTGACTGAGGTGAGTGGGATGCAGTGACTAAGGGTTGTGGGATGCAATGACTTGGGAATGGGATTGTATGACTGAGGGGAGTGGGATGCAGTGACTGAGCGGAGTGGGATGCAGTGATTGAGGGGAGTGGGATGCAGTGACTGACGTGTGAGGGATGCAGTGACTGAGGGGAATGGGACGTACAGACTGAGGGGAGTGGGATGCAGTGATTGAGGGGAGTGGGATGCAGTGACTGAGGGGGGTGGGTTGCAGTGACTGAAGGGAGGGATTTGCAGTGACTGAGGGGAGTGGGCTGTAGTGACTGAGGGGAGTGGGTTGTAGTGACTGAGAGGAGTGGGATGTAGTGACTGTGGGGAGTGGGTTGCAGTAAATGACCGGAGAGGGATGTAGTGACTGTGGGGAGTGGGATGCAGTAACTGAGGCATGTGGAATGTTGAGACTGTGGGGAGTGGTGCACTGATTGCGGGGAGTGGGATGCAGTGACTGAGGCGTGTGAGATGCAGTGACTGAGGGGAGTGGGATGTAGTGAGTGAGGGTAGTGGGATGTAGAGACTGAGGGGAATGGGATGTAGTGACTGAGGTGCGTGGGATGTAGTGACTGAGGGGATTGGGCTGTAGTGACGGAGGGGAGTGGGAGGCAGTGACTGAGGCGTGTGAGATGCAGTGACTGAGGGGAGTGGGATGTAGTGACTGAGGGGAGTGGGTTGTAGTGACTGAGGGAAGTGGGATGTAGTGACTGAGGGGAGTGGGCTGTAGTGACTGAGGGGAGTGGGTTGTAGTGACTGAGGGGAGTGGGATGTAGTGACTGAGGGGAGTGTGTTGTAGTGACTGAGAGAATTAGGCTGTAGTGGCTGAGGGGAGTGGAGTGCAGTGACTGAGGGGAGTGTGTTTTAGTGACTGAGGGGAGTGTGTTGTCATGACTGAGGGAAGTGGGATGCAGTGACTGAGGGGAGTGGGATGCTGTGACTGAGGGGAGTGTGATGCAGTGACTGAGGGAAGTGGGATGCAGTGACTGAGGGGAGTGGGAAGTAGTGACTGAGGGGAGTGGGATGTAGTGACTGAGGAGATTGGGATGCAGAGACTGAGCGGACTGGGATGTAGTGACTTAGGGGAGAGGATTGTAGTGACTGAGGAGAGTGGGATGCAGTGACTGAGGGGAGTGGGATGTAGTGAGTGAGGGTAGTGGGATGTAGAGACTGAGGGGAATGGGATGTAGTGACTGAGGTGCGTGGGATGTAGTGACTGAGGGGATTGGGCTGTAGTGACGGAGGGGAGTGGGAGGCAGTGACTGAGGGGAGTGGGATGCAGTGACGGAGGGGAGTGGGAGGCAGTGACTGAGGGGAGTGGGATGCAGTGACTGAGGGGTGTGGGATGCAGTGACTGAGGGGAGTGGGAAGTAGTGACTGAGGGGAGTGGGATGTAGTGACTGAGGGAGGTGTGATGTAGAGACTGAGGGGAGTGGGATGTAGTGACTGATGGGAGTGTGAAGTAGAGACTGAGGGGAGTGGGATGTAGTGACTGAGGGAAGTGGGATGTAGTGACTGAGGGGAGTGGGATGCAGTGACTGAGGGGAGTGGGATGTAGTTAGAGAGGGCAGTGGGACGTAGTGTCTGAGGGGAGTGGGATGTAGTGACTGAGGGGAGTGGGATGCAGTGACTGAGGGGAGTGGGATGTAGTTACTGAGGGCAGTGGGACGTAGTGTCTGAGGGGAGTGGGATGTAGTGACTGAGGGGAGTGGGATGCAGTGACTGAGGGGAGTGGGATGTAGTTACTGAGGGCAGTGGGACGTAGTGTCTGAGGGAAGTGGGATGTATTGACTGAGGGGAGTGGGATGCACTGACTGAGGGGAGTGGGATGCAGTGAATGAGGGGAGTGGGATGCAGTGTCTATGGGGAGTAACTTGAAACGACTGAGGGGAGTGGGCTGCAGGGACTGAGGGGAGTGGGATGTAGTGACTGAGGGCAGTGGGATGTGGAGACTGAGGGCAGTGCAATGTTCAGACTGAGGGGAGTGGGATGTAGAGACTGAGACGAGTCAGATGTAGTGAGTGAGGGGAGTGGGATGTAGTGACTGAGGGGAGTGGGATGTAGTGAGTGAGGAGAGTCGGATGTAGTGAGTGAGGGGAGTGGGTTGCAGTGATTTAGGTTAGTGGGATGTAGTGACTGAGGAGAGTGGAATGTAGTGACTGAGGTGACTGGGTTGTAGTGACTGTAGGGACTGGGTTGTAGTGACTTCGGGAAGAGGATTTTAGTGACTGAGGTGAGTGGGATGTCATAACTGAGGAGAGTGGGATGCAGTGACTGAGGGGAGTGGGATGTAGTTGTGAGGGGAGAAGGATTATAGTGACTGAGGGGAGTGGGATATAGTGACTGAGGTGCGTGGGATGTAGTGACTGAGGGGATTGGGCTGTAGTGACGGAGGGGAGTGGGAGGCAGTGACTGAGGGGAGTGGGATGCAGTGACGGAGGGGAGTGGGAGGCAGTGACTGAGGGGAGTGGGATGCAGTGACTGAGGGGTGTGGGATGCAGTGACTGAGGGGAGTGGGAAGTAGTGACTGAGGGGAGTGGGATGTAGTGACTGAGGGAGGTGTGATGTAGAGACTGAGGGGAGTGGGATGTAGTGACTGATGGGAGTGTGAAGTAGAGACTGAGGGGAGTGGGATGTAGTGACTGAGGGAAGTGGGATGTAGTGACTGAGGGGAGTGGGATGCAGTGACTGAGGGGAGTGGGATGTAGTTAGAGAGGGCAGTGGGACGTAGTGTCTGAGGGGAGTGGGATGTAGTGACTGAGGGGAGTGGGATGCAGTGACTGAGGGGAGTGGGATGTAGTTACTGAGGGCAGTGGGACGTAGTGTCTGAGGGGAGTGGGATGTAGTGACTGAGGGGAGTGGGATGCAGTGACTGAGGGGAGTGGGATGTAGTTACTGAGGGCAGTGGGACGTAGTGTCTGAGGGAAGTGGGATGTATTGACTGAGGGGAGTGGGATGCACTGACTGAGGGGAGTGGGATGCAGTGAATGAGGGGAGTGGGATGCAGTGTCTATGGGGAGTAACTTGAAACGACTGAGGGGAGTGGGCTGCAGGGACTGAGGGGAGTGGGATGTAGTGACTGAGGGCAGTGGGATGTGGAGACTGAGGGCAGTGCAATGTTCAGACTGAGGGGAGTGGGATGTAGAGACTGAGACGAGTCAGATGTAGTGAGTGAGGGGAGTGGGATGTAGTGACTGAGGGGAGTGGGATGTAGTGAGTGAGGAGAGTCGGATGTAGTGAGTGAGGGGAGTGGGTTGCAGTGATTTAGGTTAGTGGGATGTAGTGACTGAGGAGAGTGGAATGTAGTGACTGAGGGGACTGGGTTGTAGTGACTGTAGGGACTGGGTTGTAGTGACTTCGGGAAGAGGATTTTAGTGACTGAGGTGAGTGGGATGTCATAACTGAGGAGAGTGGGATGCAGTGACTGAGGGGAGTGGGATGTAGTTGTGAGGGGAGAAGGATTATAGTGACTGAGGGGAGTGGGATATAGTGACTGAGGGGCGTGGGCTGTAGTGACGGAGGGGAGAGGGATGTAGTGACTGAGGTGAGTGGGCTGTAGTGACTGAGGTGAGTGTGATGCAGTGACTGAGGGGAATGGGATGCAGTGACTTTCGGGAGTGTGCTGTAATAACTGAGGGGAGTGGGCTGTAATGACTGAGGGGAGTGGGCTGTCGAGGCTGAGGGGATTGGGATGTAATGACTGAGGGGAGTGGGCTGTAATGACTGAGGGGAGTGGGATGGAGTGACTGAGGTGAGTGGGATGCTGTGACTGAGCGGAGTGGGCTGTAGAGACTGAGGGAAGTGGGATGCAGTGACTGAGGGGAGTGGGAAGTAGTGACTGAGGGGAGTGGGATGTAGTGACTGAGGAGATTGGGATGCAGAGACTGAGCGGACTGGGATGTAGTGACTTAGGGGAGAGGATTGTAGTGACTGAGGAGAGTGGGATGCAGTAACTGAGGGGAGTGGGATGTAGTGAGTGAGGGTAGTGGGATGTAGAGACTGAGGGGAATGGGATGTAGTGACTGAGGTGCGTGGGATGTAGTGACTGAGGGGATTGGGCTGTAGTGACGGAGGGGAGTGGGAGGCAGTGACTGAGGCGTGTGAGATGCAGTGACTGAGGGGAGTGGGATGTAGTGACTGAGGGGAGTGGGTTGTAGTGACTGAGGGAAGTGGGATGTAGTGACTGAGGGGAGTGGGCTGTAGTGACTGAGGGGAGTGGGTTGTAGTGACTGAGGGGAGTGGGATGTAGTGACTGAGGGGAGTGTGTTGTAGTGACTGAGAGAATTAGGCTGTAGTGGCTGAGGGGAGTGGAGTGCAGTGACTGAGGGGAGTGTGTTTTAGTGACTGAGGGGAGTGTGTTGTCGTGACTGAGGGAAGTGGGATGCAGTGACTGAGGGGAGTGGGATGCTGTGACTGAGGGGAGTGTGATGCAGTGACTGAGGGAAGTGGGATGCAGTGACTGAGGGGAGTGGGAAGTAGTGACTGAGGGGAGTGGGATGTAGTGACTGAGGAGATTGGGATGCAGAGACTGAGCGGACTGGGATGTAGTGACTTAGGGGAGAGGATTGTAGTGACTGAGGAGAGTGGGATGCAGTGACTGAGGGGAGTGGGATGTAGTGAGTGAGGGTAGTGGGATGTAGAGACTGAGGGGAATGGGATGTAGTGACTGAGGTGCGTGGGATGTAGTGACTGAGGGGATTGGGCTGTAGTGACGGAGGGGAGTGGGAGGCAGTGACTGAGGGGAGTGGGATGCAGTGACTGAGGGGTGTGGGATGCCGTGACTGAGGGGAGTGGGATGTAGTGACTGAGGGAGGTGTGATGTAGAGACTGAGGGGAGTGGGATGTAGTGACTGATGGGAGTGTGAAGTAGAGACTGAGGGGAGTGGGATGTAGTGACTGAGGGAAGTGGGATGTAGTGACTGAGGGGAGTGGGATGCAGTGACTGAGGGGAGTGGGATGTAGTTAGAGAGGGCAGTGGGACGTAGTGTCTGAGGGGAGTGGGATGTAGTGACTGAGGGGAGTGGGATGCAGTGACTGAGGGGAGTGGGATGTAGTTACTGAGGGCAGTGGGACGTAGTGTCTGAGGGGAGTGGGATGTAGTGACTGAGGGGAGTGGGATGCAGTGACTGAGGGGAGTGGGATGTAGTTACTGAGGGCAGTGGGACGTAGTGTCTGAGGGAAGTGGGATGTATTGACTGAGGGGAGTGGGATGCACTGACTGAGGGGAGTGGGATGCAGTGAATGAGGGCAGTGGGAGTGGGATGCAGTGTCTGTGGGGAGTAACTTGAAACGACTGTGGGGAGTGGGCTGCAGGGACTGAGGGGAGTGGGATGTAGTGACTGAGGGCAGTGGGATGTGGAGACTGAGGGCAGTGCAATGTTCAGACTGAGGGGAGTGGGATGTAGAGACTGAGACGAGTCGGATGTAGTGAGTGAGGGGAGTGGGATGTAGTGACTGAGGGGAGTGGGATGTAATGAGTGAAGAGAGTCGGATGTAGTGAGTGAGGGGAGTGGGTTGCAGTGATTTAGGTTAGTGGGATGTAGTGACTGAGGAGAGTGGAATGTAGTGACTGAGGGGACTGGGTTGTAGTGACTGTGGGGACTGGGTTGTAGTGACTTCGGGAAGAGGATTTTAGTGACTGAGGTGAGTGGGATGTCATAACTGAGGAGAGTGGGATGCAGTGACTGAGGGGAGTGGGATGTAGTTGTGAGGGGAGAAGGATTATAGTGACTGAGGGGAGTGGGATATAGTGACTGAGGGGCGTGGGCTGTAGTGACGGAGGGGAGAGGGATGTAGTGACTGAGGTGAGTGGGCTGTAGTGACTGAGGTGAGTGTGATGCAGTGACTGAGGGGAATGGGATGCAGTGACTTTCGGGAGTGTGCTGTAATAACTGAGGGGAGTGGGCTGTAATGACTGAGGGGAGTGGGCTGTCGAGGCTGAGGGGATTGGGATGTAATGACTGAGGGGAGTGGGCTGTAATGACTGAGGGGAGTGGGATGGAGTGACTGAGGTGAGTGGGATGCTGTGACTGAGCGGAGTGGGCTGTAGAGACTGAGGGGTGTGGGATGCAGTGACTGAGGGGAGTGGGATGCAGTGACTGAGGGAAGTGGGATGTATTGACTGAGGGGAGTGGGTTTTGGTGACTGAGGAGTTTCGGATTCGAATCTTATGGGTTTATAAATACTGGTGACTGACAGTCTCTTGTATCTCGTAAAACCATGATGACCTGTTCTGCTCTTCTCCACTTTGCACACTCCCATTTCTCTTTCTTTATTGCAGACCCAGTGAAATCCTCAACTCAGGATCCCGAGGAACAATCAACTGGAGAGCCCATTGACCTTTCATCCACTGTCCCAGCGAGGTCTCCTGCCTCAGGTATCAATCTTATTGTGTCCATTCTGAAAAAAAATCTCTTCTTCCAGATCAACTGCCGCAATCTTCAGTCCCTCAGCTTCATCAACTCTCTTACTGAGGGGAGTGGGATGTAGTGACCGAAGGGAGGGCGGTATACTGACTGAGTGAGGTGGTTGTTGTGACTGAGGTGATTGGGGTAGGATGACATTCTGGTGGCTGACATTCTCCGGACTCGAGAATCAGCCAGTTGAGCTGATCAGGTGTTCCTCACTCCGTCACACTTCCATGTTTCTCATTCTTTTTGTAGATCCAGAGACAGCACCAACTCAGAAATCCGAAGAACAACCTTCTCAAGAATCCACTGAGAAATCGTCCTCTGTCTCGCCGGGGTCGACAGCCTCAGGTATCAGAGTTGTGGGCTTTATTCAAGCAGATTCTTCACCCAATGCCCTGACAATCATCCAGTCTCCAGCTGATGGGACTGACATAGACTGAGGGGTGTATGATGTTGTGACTGAGGGGGTGGGTTGTAGTGACTGAGGGGAGTGGGATGTAGTGACTGAGGGGAGTGGTTTTCAGTGACTGAGGTGAGTGGCTTGTAGTGACCGAGGGGAGAGGATTGTCGTGACTGAGGGGAGTGGGTAGTCGTGACTGAGGGGAGTGGGATATAGTAACTGAAGGGAGTGGTAAGTAGTGACTGAGCGGAGTGGGTTGCAGTGATTGAGGGGAGAAGGATTGTAGTTACTGAGGGGAGTGGGATGTAGAGACTGAGGGGAGTGGGACATAGTGACTGAGGGGAGAAGGATTGTAGTTACTGAGGGGAGTGGGATGTAGAGACTGAGGGAGGTGGGATGTAGTGGCTGAGGGGAGTAGGATGTAGTGATTTAGGGGAGAGGATTGTCGTGACTGAGGTGAGTGGGATGTAGAGACTGAGGGGAGTGGGATATAGTGACTGAGGGGAGAAGGATTGTAGTTACTGAGGGGAGTGGGATGTAGAGACTGAGGGAGGTGGGATGTAGTGGCTGAGGGGAGTAGGATGTAGTGATTTAGGGGAGAGGATTGTCGTGACTGTGGGGAGTGGGATGTAGTGACTGAGGGGAGTTGGATGCAATGACTGAGGGGAGTGGGATGCAGTGACTGAGGAGAGTGGGCTGTAGTGACTGAGGGGAGTGGGATGTAGTGACTGAGGGGAGAGGATTTTAGTGACTTTGGGGAGTGGGATTTCGTTACTGAGGGGAGTGGGATGTAGTGCTTGAGGTGAGAAGATTGTAGTGACTGAGGGGAGTGGGATTTAGAGCTGATGGTGTGGGATGTAGTGACTGAGGGAAGTGGGATGCAGTTACTGAGGGGAGAGGATTGTAGTGACTGAGGGGAGTGGGCTGTTTTGACTGAGGGGAGAGGATTGTAGTGACTGAGGGGAGTGGGCTAGAGTGACTGAATGGAGTGGACTGTTGTGATTGAAGGGATTGGGATGCAGTGCCTGATGGGAGTCGTTTTCAGTGACTGAGGTGAGGGGGACGTGGTGACTGAGGGGAGTGGGATGTAGTGACAATGGGGAGTGGGATGTAGTGACTGAGGGGAGTGGGATGCAGTGACGGAGGGGAGTGGGATGCAATGACTGAGGAGAGTGGGCTGTAGTGACTGAGGGGAGTTGGATTTCATGACTGAGGGGAGTGGGATGTAGTGACTGAGGGGATTGGGATGTAGTGACTGAGGGGAGTGGGATGCAGTGACTGAGGGGAGTGGCTTGCAGTGACTTAGGGGAGTGGGCTGTAGTGACTGAGGTGAGTGGGATGCAGTGACTGAGGGGAGTGGGATGCAGTGACTTTGGGGAGTGGGCTGTAATAATTGAGGGTGGTGGGTTGTAATGACTGAGGGGAGTGGGCTGTAGCGTCTGAGGTGAGTGGGATGGAGTGACTGAAGGGAGTGGGATGCAGTGACTGAGGTGAGTGGGATGTAGTGACTGAGGGGAGAGGATTGTAGTGACTGAGGGTTGTGGGTAGTCGTGACTGAGGTGAGTGGGTTGTATTGACTGAGGGGAGTGGGCTGTAGTAACTGAGGGGAGTGGGCTGTAGTGACTGAGGGGAGTGGGATGCAGTGACTGAGGGGAGTGGGATGTAGTGACTGAGGGGAGTGGGATGTAGTGACTGAGGGGAGTGGGATGTAGAGACTGAGGGGAGTGGGATGTAGTGACTGAGGGGAGTGGGATGTAGTGACTGAGGGGAGTGGGATGTAATGACTGAGGGGAGTGGGATGTAGTGACTGAGGGGAGTGGGATGTAGTGACTGAGGGGAGAGGAATGTAATGACTGAGGGGAGTGGGATGTAGTGACTCAGGGGAGTTGGATTTATTGACTGAGGGGAGTGGGATGTAGTGACTGAGGGGAGTGGGATGTAGTGACTGAGGGGAGTGGGATGCAGTGACTGAGGGGAGTGGGATGTAGTGACTGAGGGGAGTGGGCTGTAGAGACTGAGGGGTGTGGGATGCAGTGACTGAGGGGAGTAGGATGTAGTGCCTTAGGGGAGAGGATTGTCGTGACTGCGGGGAGTGGGATGTAGTGACTGAGGGGAGTGGGATGCAATGACTGAGGGGAGTGGGCTGTAGTGACTGAGGGGAGTGGGATGTAGTGACTGAGGGGAGTGGGATGTAGTGACTGAGGGGAGTGGGATGTAGTGACTGAGGGGAGTGGGATGCAATGACTGAGGAGAATGTGCTGTAGTGACTGAGGGGAGTGGGATGTAGTGACTGAGGGGAGTGGGATGTAGTGACTGAGGGGTTAGGATTTTAGTGACTTTGGGGAGTGGGATTTCGTGACTGAGGGGAGTGGGATGTAGTGACTTGGGGCGAGGATTGTAGTGACTGAGGGGAGTGGGATGTAGTGACTGAGGGGAGTGGGATGCAGTGACTGAGGGGAGTGGCACGCAGTGACTTTGAAGATGGGCTGCAGTGACTGAGGGGAGTGGTAAGTAGTGACTGAGCGGAGTGGGTTTCAGTGACTGAGGGGTTGGGTTGTAGTGACTTAGGGAAGAGGATTTTAGTGACTGAGGTGAGTGGGATTGTAACTGAGGGGAGTGGGATGTAGTTGTGAGGGGAGAAGGATTGTAGTTACTGAGGGTAGTGGGATTTAGTGGCTGATGGGAGTTGGATGTAGTGACTCAGGGGAGTGGGATGCAGTGACTGAGGGGTGTGGGCTGTAGTGACTGAGGGGCGTGGGCTGAAGTGACGGAGGGGATTGGGATGCAGTGACTGAGGGGAGTGGGATGCAGTGACTGAGGGGAGTGGGCTGTAGTGACGGAGGGGAGTTGGATGTAGTGACTGAGGGGAGTGTAATGTAGTGACTGATGGGATTGGGATGTAGTGACTGAGGGGATTGGGATGCAGTGACTGAGGGGAGTGGCTTGCAGTGTCTTAGGGGAGTGGTTTTCAGTGACTGAGGGAGGTGGGCTGTAGTGAATGAGGGGAGTGGGCTGTAGTGAATGAGCGGAGTGGAATGCAGTGACTTTGGGGAGTGGGCTGTAATAATTGAGGGTAGTGGGCTGTAATGACTGAGGGGAGTGGGCTGTAATGACTGAGGGGAGTGGGCTGTAGTGTCTTAGGTGAGTGGGATGTAGTGACTGAGGGGAGAGGATATTAGTGACTTAGGGGTGTGGGATTTCGTGACTGAGGGGAGTGGGATATAGGGACTGAGGGGCGTTGGCTGTAGTGACTGAGGGGATTGGGATGCAGTGACTGAGGGGATTGGGATGCAGTGATTGAGGGGAGTGGATTGCAGTGACTTATGGGAGCGGGTTTCAGTGACTGAGGGGAGTGGGCTGTAGTGACTGAGGTGAGTTGGATGCAATGACTGAGGGGAATGGGATGCAGTGACTTTGGGGAGCGTGCTGTAATAACTGAGGGGAGTGGGCTGTACTGACTAAGGGGATTGGGCTGTAATATCTGAGGGGAGTGGGATGTAATGACTGAGGGGAGTGGGATGGAGTGACTGAGGGGAGTGGGATGCTGTGACTGAGGGGAGTGGGATGAAGTGACTGAGGGGAGTGGGATGCAGTGACTGAGGGAAGTGGGATGTATTGACTGAGGGGAGTGGGATGTTGTGACTGAGGAGTTTCGGATTAGAATATTATGGGTTTATAAATACTGGTGACTGACAGTCTCTTGTATCTCGTAAAACCATGATGACCTGTTCTGCTCTTCTCCACTTTGCGCACATCCCATTTCTCTTTCTTTATTGCAGACCCAGTGAAATTCTCAACTCAGGATCCCGAGGAACAATCAACTGGAGAGCCCATTGACCTGTCATCCGCTGTCCCAGCGAGGTCTACTGCCTCAGGTATCAATCTTGTTGTGTCCATTCTGAAAAAAAATCTCTTCGTCCAGATCAACTGCCGCAATCTTCAGTCCCTCAGCTTCATCAACTCTCTTACTGAGGGGAGTGGGATGTTGTGACCGAACGGAGGGCGTTATACTGACTGAGCGAGGTGGTTGTTGTGACTGAGGTGATTGGGGTAGGATGACATTCTCGTGGCTGACATTCTCCGGACTCGAGAATCAGCCAGTTGAGCTGTTCAGGTGATCCCCACTCCGTCACTCTCCCATGTTACTCATCATTTTTATAGATCCAGAGACAACACTAACTCAGAAACCCAAAGAACAACCATCTCAAGAATCCACTGAGAAATCGTCCTCTATTTCGGCTGCGTTTACAGCCTCAGGTATCAGAGTTGTAAGCTTCTTTCAAGCAGACTCTTCACCCAATGTGAATCCTGAAATGCTGAGTCCCTGACAATCATCCAGTCTCCAGCTGATGCGACTTAAATAGACTGAGGGGTGTATGATGTAGTGACTGAGGGGGTGGGTTGTAGTGACTGAGGGGAGTGGGATGTAGTGACTGAGGGGAGTGGATTGTAGTGACTGAGGGGAGTGGGTTGTATTGACTGAGGGGAGTGGGATATAGTGACTGAGGGGAGTAGGATGTTGTGATTGAGGGGAGTGGGATGCAGTGACTGGGGAGATGGCCTGTAGTGACTGAAGGGACTGGTAAGTAGTGACTGAGCGGAGTGGGTTGCAGTGATTGAGGGGAGAAGGATTGTAGTTACTGAGGGGAGTTGGATGTCGTAACTGTGGTGAGTGGGATGTAGTGACTGAGGGGAGTGGGATGTAGTGACTGAGGGGAGAAGGATTGTAGTTACTGAGGGGAGTGGGATGTCGTAACTGTGGTGAGTGGGATGTAGTGACTGAGGGGAGTGGGATGTAGTGACTGAGGGGAGAAGGATTGTAGTTACTGAGGGGAGTGGGATGTAGAGACTGAGGGAGGTGGGATGTAGTGGCTGAGGGGAGTAGGATGTAGTGATTTAGGGGAGAGGATTGTCGTGACTGTGGGGAGTGGGATGTAGTGACTGAGGGGAGTTGGATGCAATGACTGAGGGGAGTGGGATGCAGTGACTGAGGAGAGTGGGCTGTAGTGACTGAGGGGAGTGGGATGTAGTGACTGAGGGGAGAGGATTTTAGTGACTTTGGGGAGTGGGATTTCGTTACTGAGGGGAGTGGGATGTAGTGCTTGAGGTGAGAAGATTGTAGTGACTGGGGGGAGTGGGATTTAGAGCCTGATGGTGTGGGATGTAGTGACTGAGGGAAGTGGGATGCAGTTACTGAGGGGAGAGGATTGTAGTGACTGAGGGGAGTGGGCTGTTTTGACTGAGGGGAGAGGATTGTAGTGACTGAGGGGAGTGGGCTAGAGTGACTGAATGGAGTGGACTGTTGTGATTGAAGGGATTGGGATGCAGTGCCTGATGGGAGTCGTTTTCAGTGACTGAGGTGAGGGGGACGTGGTGACTGAGGGCAGAGGATTGTAGTGACAATGGGGAGTGGGATGTAGTGACTGAGGGGAGTGGGATGCAGTGACGGAGGGGAGTGGGATGCAATGACTGAGGAGAGTGGGCTGTAGTGACTGAGGGGAGTTGGATTTCATGACTGAGGGGAGTGGGATGTAGTGACTGAGGGGATTGGGATGTAGTGACTGAGGGGAGTGGGATGCAGTGACTGAGGGGAGTGGCTTGCAGTGACTTAGGGGAGTGGTTTTCAGTGACTGAGGGGAGTGGGCTGTAGTGACTGAGGTGAGTGGGATGCAGTGACTGAGGGGAGTGGGATGCAGTGACTTTGGGGAGTGGGCTGTAATAATTGAGGGTGGTGGGTTGTAATGACTGAGGGGAGTGGGCTGTAGTGTCTGAGGTGAGTGGGATGCAGTGACTGAAGGGAGTGGGATGCAGTGACTGAGGGGAGTGGTTTTCAGTGACTGAGGTGAGTGGGATGTAGTGACTGAGGGGAGAGGATTGTAGTGACTGAGGGGAGTGGGTAGTCGTGACTGAGGTGAGTGGGTTGTATTGACTGAGGGGAGTGGGCTGTAGTAAATGAGGGGAGTGGGCTGTAGTGACTGAGGGGAGTGGGATGCAGTGACTGAGGGGAGTGGGATGTAGTGACTGAGGGGAGTGGGCTGTAGTAACTGAGGGGAGTGGGCTGTAGTGACTGAGGGGAGTGGGATGTATTGACTGAGGGGAGTGGGATGTAGTTACTGAGGGGAGTGGGCTGCAGTGACTGAGAGGAGTGGGATGCAGTGACTGAGGGAGAGAGAAGCAGTGAGTTTTTGGAGTGGGCTGTAGTAACTGAGGGGAATGGACGGTAATGACTGAGTATAGTGGGCTGTAGTGACTGAGGGGAGTGGGATGCAGTGACTGAGGGGAGTGGGATGCAGTGACTGAGAGGAGTGGGCTGTAATGACTGAGGGGAATGGGCGGTAATGACTGAGTGTAGTGGGCTGTAGTGACTGAGGGGAGTGGGATGCAGTGACTGAGGGGAGTGGGATGCAGTGACTGAGGGGAGTGGGCTGTAGAGACTGAAGGGTGTGGGATGCAGTGACTGAGGGGAGTGTGATGCAGCGACTGAGGGGCGTGGGAGGTATTGACTGAGGGGAGTGGGATGTGGTGACTGAGGAGTTTCGTGTTCGATTATTATGGGTTTATAAATACTGGTGACTGACAGTCTCTTGTATCTCGTAAACGCATGATGACCTGTTCTGCTCTAGTACACTTTGCACACTCCCATTTCTCTTTTTTATTGCAGACCCAGTGAAATCCTCAACTCAGGATCCCGAGGAACAATCAACTGGAGAGCCCATTGACCCTTCATCCAATGTCCCAGCGAGGTCTACTGCCTCAGGTATCAATCTTGTTGTGTCCATTCTGAAAAAAATCTCTTCGCCCAGAACAACTGCCGCAATCTTCAGTCCCTCAGATTCATCCAGTATCTTACTGAGGGGAGTGGGATGTTGTGACAGTCGGGAGGGCAGTATAGTGACTGAGCGAGGTGGTTGTAGTGACTGAGGAGATTGTGGTTGGATGACATTCTGGTGGCTGACATTCTCCAGTTTCAATTAACAGCCCGATGAGATGCTCAGTTGTTCCCCACTCCGTCACTCTCCCAAGTTTCTCATTCTTTTTATAGATCCAGAGACAACCCCAACTCAGAAACCCGAAGAACAACCATCTCAAGAATCCACTGAGAAATCCTCCTCTATCTCGCCGGGGTCTACAGCCTCAGGTATCAGAGTTGTGGGCTTCATTCAAGCAGACTCTTCACCCAATGTGACTCCTGAAATGCTCCGTAACTGACAATCATCCAGTCTCCAACTGATGGGACTGACATAGACTGAGGGGTGTATGATGTAGTGACAGAGGGGAGTGGGATGCAGTGACTGAGCGGAGTGAGATGTAGTGACTGAGGGGAGTGGGTAGTCGTGTCTGTGGGGTGTAACTTGCAGTGACTGAGGCGAGAGGACTTCACTGACTAAGGGGAGTAGGCTGTAATGACTGAGGGGAGTGGGTTGCAGTAAATGACCGGATTGGGATGTAGTGACTGTGGGGAGTGGTGCAGTGACTGAGGGGAGTGGGATGTAGCGACTGAGGGGAGTGTGTTTTAGTGACTGAGGGGAGTGGGGTGCAGTGACTGAGGGCAGTGTGATTTAGTGACTGAGGGGAGTGCGTTGTAGTGACTGAGGTAAGTGGGATGCAGTGACGGAGATGTGTGGGATGCAGTGACTGAGGGGAGTGGGATGCAGTGACTGAGGGGAGTGGGATGCAGTGACTGAGGGGAGTGTGATTTAGTGACTGAGGGGAGTGGGATGCAGTGACTGAGGGGAGTGGGGTGCAGTGACTGAGGGGAGTGTGATTTAATGACTGAGGGGAGTGGGTTGTAGTTACTGAGTTAAGTAGGATGCAGTGACTGAGGGGGATGGGCTGCTGTGACTGAGGGGAGTGTGTTGTAGTGACTGAGGGGAGTGTGTTGTAGTGACTGAGGGGAGTGGGATGCAGTGACTGAGGGGAGTGTGATGTGGTGACTGAGGAGTTTCGTATTCGAATCTTATGGGTTTATAAATACTGGTGACTGACAGTCTCTTGTATCTCGTAAATCCTTGATGACCTGTTCTACTCTACTCCACTTTGCACACTCCCATTTCACTTTCTTTATTGCAGACCCAGTGAAATCCTCAACTCAGGATCCCGAGGAACAATCAACTGGAGAGCCCATTGACCCTTCATCCATTGTCCCAGCGAGGTCTACTGCCTCAGGTATCAATCTTGTTGTGTCCATTCTGAAAAAAAATCTCTTCGCCCAGAACAACTGCCGCAATCTTCAGTCCCTCAGATTCATCCAGTCTCTTACTGAGGGGATTGGGATGTTCTGACAGTTGGGAGGGCGGTATCGTGACTGAGCGAGGTGGTTGTAGTGACTGAGGGGATTGGGGTTGGATGACATTCTGGTGGCTGACATTCTCCGGACTCTATTATCAGCCCAATGAGCTGTTCAGTTGTTCGCCACTCCGTCACTCTCCCATGTTTCTCATTCTTTTTATAGATCCAGTGATAACCCCAACTCAGAAACCCGAAGAACAACCATCTCAAGAATCCACTGAGAAATCCTCCTCTATCTCGCCGGGGTCTACAGCCTCAGGTATCAGAGTTGTGGGCTTCATTCAAGCAGACTTTTCACCCAATGTGACTCCTGAAATGCTCAGTCCCTGACAATCATTCAGTCTCCAACTGATGCGACTGAATTAGACTGAGGGGTGTATGATGTAGTGACTGACGGGGTGGGTTGTCGTGACTGAGGGGTGTGGGATGCAATGACTGAGGGGAGTGGGTTGTAGTGACTGAGGGGAGTGGGTGGTCGTGTCTGTGTGGAGTAACTTGCAGTGACTGAGGCGAGAGGACTTCAATGAGTAAGGGGAGTAGACTGTAATGACTGAGGGGAGTGGGTTGCAGTAAATGACCGGAGTGGGATGTAGTGACTGTGGGGAGTGGGATGCAGTAACTGAGGCGTGTGGGATGTTGAGACTGAGAGGAGTGGTGCAGTGATTGCGGGGAGTGGGATGTAGTGACTGAGGCGTGTGTGATGCAGTGACTGAGGAGAGTGGGTTGTAGTGACTGAGGGAAGTGGGCTGTAGTGGCTGAGGGGAGTGGGGTGCAGTGACTAAGGGGAGTGGGGTGCAGTGACTGAGGGGAGTGTGATGTAGTGACTGAGGGGAGTGTGTTGTAGTGACTGAGGGTAGTGGGATGCATTGACGGAGTTGATCGGGATGCTGTGACTGAGGGGAGTGGGATGCAGTGACTGAGGGGGATGGGATGCTGTGACTGAGGGGAGTGTGATGTAGTGACTGAGGGGAGTGGGATGCAGTGACTGAGGGGAGTGGGATTCAGTGACTAAGGGGAGTGGGATGCAGTGACTGAGGGGAGAGGGATGTAGCGACTGAGGGGATTTAGTTGCAGTGACTGAGGGGCACAGAATGCAGTGACTGAGGGGAGTGGGATGTAGTGTCTGAGGGGAGTGGGGTGCAGTAACTGAGGGGAGTGGAATCTAGTGACTGAGGGAATTGAGGTCCAGTGACTGAGATGACTGGGGTGCAGTGAATGAGGAGACTGGGATGTAGTGTCTGAGGTGAGTGGGATGCAGTGACTGAGGGGAGTGGGATGTAGTGACTGAGGGGAGTGGGATGCAGTGTCTGAGGTGAGTGGGATGCAGTGAATGAGGAACTGGGATGTAGTGTCTGAGGGGAGTGGGGTGCAGTGACTGACAGGAGTGGGTTGAAGTCACTGAGGGGAGTGGGATGTATTAACTGAAGGAAGTGAGGTGCAGTGACTGAGAGGAGTGGGGTGCAGTGAATGACGAGAGTGGGATGTCGTGACTGATGGGAATGGGATGCAGTGACAGAAGTGATTGGTTGGTGTTTTTCCCCACTCCTGCTCCCTCTACTGTTCTCTCTCGCTCCTGTTCTCTCACTCCTGTTCTCGCTCACTCCTGTACTTCCTCTCCTGTTCTCTCTCACTCCTGTCCTCCCTCACTGCTGTTCTCTTAATCCTGTTCTCTCTCACTCCTGTTCTCTCTATCCTGTTCTCTATCACTCCTGTTCTCTCTCACTCCTGTTCTCTCTTACTCCTGTTCTCTCTCACTCATGTTGTCTCTCAATCCTGTTCTCTCTCACTCCTGTTCTCTCACTCCTGTTGTCTCTCAATCCTGTTCTCTCTCACTCCTGTTCTCTCTCTCCTGTTCTCTCTCACTCGTGCTCTTTCTCATTCATGTTCTCTCTCACTCCCGTTCTCTCACTCCTGTTGTCTCTCACTCCTGTTCTCTGTCACTTCTGTTCCCTCTCATTCCTGTTCTCTCTCACTCCTTTTCTCTCACACTCCTGTTCTCTCTCACTCCTGTTCTCTCTCTCTCCAGTTCTCTCTCACTCCTGTTATCTCTCACTCCTGTTATCTCTCACTACTGTTCTCTTTCAAACCTGTTCACTCTCACTCCTGTTCTCTCTCACACCTGTTTACTCTCACTTCTGTAGTCGCTCTCTCCTGTTCTCTGTAACTCCTGTTCTCTCTCATTCCTTTTCTCTCTCACACCTTTTTTCTTACTCCTGTTCTCCCTTTCTCCTGTTATCTCTCACTCCAGATCTCTCACTCCTGTTCTCACTCACTCCAGTTCTGACACTCCTGTTCTCTCACTCCTTCTCTCTCTCCCTCCTGTTTTCTCACTCCTGTTCTCTCTCACTCCTGTTCACTATCACTCATGTTCCCCCTCACTCCTTTTTCTCTCACTCCTGTTCTCTCTCACTCCTGTTTCTCTCCCTCCTGTTCTCTCTCACTCCTGTTATCCCTCACTCCTGTTCTGACACTCCTGATCTCTCCCACTCCTGCTCTCTCTCCCTCCTGTTCTCTCTCACTCCTGCTCTCTCTCACTCCTTTTTCTCTCACTTCTGTTTCTCTCACTCCTGTTTCTCTCCCTCCTGTTATCCCTCACTCCTGTTCTTCCTCACGACTGTTCTCCCTCACTCCTGCTCCAATCCACTCCAGTTCTCTCTCACTCCTGTTCGCTCTCTCTCCTGTTCCCTCTCACTCCTGTTCCCTCTCACTCCTGTTCATTCTCACTCCTGTTCTCCCTCACACCTGTTCCATCTCACTCCTGTTCTCTCTCACTTCTGTTTTCTCTCACAAATGCTCTCTCTCCTGTACTCTCTCACTCCAGTTCTCTGTCATTCCTGTTCCATCTTATTCCTGTTCTCTCTCATTCCCGTTCTTTTTCTCACACCTGTTCTCTCACTCCTGTTGTCTCTCACTCCTGTTCTCTCACTCCTGTTGTCACTCACTCCTGTTGTCTCTCATTCTACTTCTCTTCACTCCTGTTCTCTCACACTCCTGTTCTCTCTCACTCCTTTTCTCTCTCACCCCAGTTCTCTTTCACTCCTTTATCTCACTCCTTTTCTCTCTCACTACTGTTCTCTCTCCCTCCAGTTATCTCAATCCTGTTCTCTCTTACTCCTGTTCTCTTTCACTCCTGTTCTCTCACTCCAGTTCTGACTCACTCCAGTTCTCTCACTTCAGTTCTCACACTCCTGTTCTCATTCACTCCTGTTGTCACTCACTCCTGTTCTCTCTCACTCCTGTTCTCTCTCACTCCTGTTCTCTCTCACTTCTGTTCTCTCTCACTTCTGTTCTCTCTCGCTCCTGTTCTCTCACTCCTGTTCTCTCTCACTCCTGTTCTTCACACTCCTGTTCTCTCTCACTCCTTTTTTCTCTCACCCCAGTTCTCTTTCACTCCTTTATCTCGCTCCTTTTCTCTCTCACTCCTGTTCTCTTTCACTCCAGTTATCTCCCGCTCCTGTTCTCTCACTCCTGTTCTATCATTCCAGTTCTCTCACTTCAGTTCTCACGCACCTGTTCTCATTCATTCCTGTTCTCTCTCACTCCTGTTCTCTCTCCTGCCTGTTCTCTCTGACTCCTGTTATCCCTCAAACATGTTCTTCCTCACTCCTGTTCTCCCTCACTCCTGCTCCCTCACTCCAGTTCTATCTCACTCCTGTTCTCTCTCGCTCCTCTTCTCTCTCACTTCTGTTGGCTCTCACTACTTTTCTCTCTCACTCCTGCTCTCTCTCATTCCTGTTCTCTCTCACTCCTGTTCTCTTTCACTCCAGTTATCTCCCGCTCCTGTTCTCTCACTCCTGTTCTATCATTCCAGTTCTCTCACTTCAGTTCTCACGCACCTGTTCTCATTCATTCCTGTTCTCTCTCACTCCTGTTCTCTCTCCTGCCTGTTCTCTCTGACTCCTGTTATCCCTCAAACATGTTCTTCCTCACTCCTGTTCTCCCTCACTCCTGCTCCCTCACTCCAGTTCTATCTCACTCCTGTTCCCTCTCACTCTTTTTCTCTCTCACTCCAATTCACTCTCACTCCTGTTCTCTCTCACTACTGTTCTCACTCACTCCTGTGCTCTCTCTTCCCTTCCTCGACTTCTCCATCTCCTTCTCTGGGGATAGGTTATTGACTAACATTCACTACAAGCCCACCGACTCCCACAGCTACCTGGACTACACTTCCTCCCACCCCGCCTCCTGTAAGGACTCTATTCCATTCTCCCAGTTTCTCCGTCTCCGCCGCATCTGCTCTGATGATGCCACCTTCCATACCAGTGCTTCCGACATGTCTTCCTTTTTCCTCAACCGAGGATTCCCCTCTACCGTGGTCGACACGGCCCTCGACCGTGTCCGTTCTATCCCCCGCACATCTGCCCTCACCCCTGCCCCTCCCTCCCGGAACCACGATAGGGTTCCCCTTGTCCTCACCTTTCACCCCACCAGCCTCCACATTCAACGGATCATCCTCCGCCATTTCCGCCACCTCCAGCGTGATCCCACCACCAAACACATCTTCCCCTCACCTCCCCTTTCAGCATTCCGCAGGGACCGCTCCCTCCGCGACACCCTAGTCCACTCCTCTACCACCCCCAGCACCCCTTCCCCTTCGCCCGGCACCTTCCCGTGCACGCGCAGGAGATGCAACACATGCCCTTATACCTCCCCTCTTCCCACTGTCCAGGGCCCCAAACACCCCTTCCAGGTGAAACAGCGATTTACTTGTACTTCCTGCAATTTAGTATACTGTATTCGCTGCTCACGATGTGGACTCCTCTACATTGGGGAGACCAAACGCAGATTGGGTGACCGCTTTGCGGAACACCTCCGTTCAGTCCGTAAGGGGGACCCCGAGCTCCCGGTGGCCTGTCACTTTAATTCACCGCTTCACTCCCACTCTGACCTCACCGTCCTCGGCCTAATACACTGTTCCACGGAAGCTCAGCGTAAGCTCGAGGAACAGCACCTCATCTTTCGTTTAGGCACGCTACAGCCCTCTGGACTCAATATCGAGTTCAACAATTTTAGATCATAACCTCAGCTCCAATCACATTTATATTTTATTTTATCCACCCTTTTATTTGTCCCCCCCACCTTTTTTTTCCTCCTAGAAGCTGGCAGCTGTCCTTCATTCTGCCAGTAGATTTCACACTTCATTCAGCCTTAATCTGTCACATTAACACCACCTCTAGCCTTGCATATCTCTTAATGTCTCTTAATGTCTCTTCATCTCCTCCTTTGTTCCTTTATCCCCTCCCCCTTTTCCCAGCTTTACCCTGGCCTTAAATCTATTTGATTTCCAGCTCTTCCCAGTTCTGATGAAAGGTCATCGACCTGAAACGTCAACTCTCTTTCTCTCTCCACGGATGCTGCCTGGCCTGCTGAGTTTTTCCAGCGTTTTCTGTTGTTATTCCTGTTCTCTTTCTCTCCTGTTCCCTCTCATTCCTATTCTCTCTCACGCCTGTTCTCTCTCGCTCCTCTTCTCTCTCACTTCTGTTGGCTCTCACTACTTTTCTCTCTCACTCCTGCTCTCTCTCATTCCTGTTCTCTCTCACTCCTGTTCTCTTTCACTTCTGTTATCGCACTCCTGTTCTCTCACACTCCTGTTCACTCTCACTCCTGTTCTCTCACACACCTGTTCTTTTTCACTCCTGTTCACCCTCTCTCCTGTTTTCTCTAAATCCTGTTCTCGTTCACTCCCGTTCCCGCTCACTCAAGTAGTCTCTCACTCCTGTGCTCTCTCACTCCTGTTCTCTCCTTCCTGTTCTCTCTCACTTCTATTCTCTTTCACTTCTTTTCTCTCTCACTCCTGTTCTCTCACTCCTTTTCTCACACTCCTGTTCTCGCTTACTATTGCTCTCTCCTCCCTCCTGTTCTCTCACTCCTGTTCTCACACTCCTGTTCTCTCTCACTCCTGTTCTCTCACTCCTGTACTCTGTCACGCCTGTTCTCTGTCACTCCTGTTCTCTCACTCCTGTTCTCTCTCAATCCTTTTCTGTCTCACTCCTGTTCTCTCTCACTCCTGTTCACTCTCACTCCTGTTCTCTCTCACTCCTGTTCTCTCTCACTCCTGTTCCCTCTCACTTCTGTTCTCTCTCAGTCCTGTTCTCTCTCACACCTGTTCTCTCTCCCTCCTGTTCTCTCTCAATCCTGTTATCGCTCACTCCTGTTCTCCCTCACTCCTGTTCCCTCTCACTCCAGATCTTTCTCACTCCTGTTCACTCTCACTCTTTTTCTCTCGCACTCCTGTTCCCTCTCACTCCTGATCCTGCTCACTCCTGTTCTTTATTACTCCTGTTCGCTCTCACACCTGTTCTCTCTCACTCCTGTTCTCTCTCAGTCCTGTTCATTCTCACTCCTGTTCTCCCTCACACCTGTTCCATCTCACTCCTGTTCTCTCTCACTTCTGTTTTCTCTCACAAATGCTCTCTCTCTCCTGTACTCTCTCACTCCAGTTCTCTGTCATTCCTGTTCCATCTTATTCCTGTTCTCTCTCATTCCCGTTCTTTTTCTCACACCTGTTCTCTCACTCCTGTTGTCTCTCACTCCTTTTTCTCTCACTTCTGTTTCTCTCACTCCTGTTTCTCTCCCTCCTGTTATCCCTCACTCCTGTTCTTCCTCACGACTGTTCTCCCTCACTCCTGCTCCAATCCACTCCAGTTCTCTCTCACTCCTGTTCGCTCTCTCTCCTGTTCCCTCTCACTCCTGTTCCCTCTCACTCCTGTTCCCTCTCACTCCTGTTCATTCTCACTCCTGTTCTCCCTCACACCTGTTCCATCTCACTCCTGTTCTCTCTCACTTCTGTTTTCTCTCACAAATGCTCTCTCTCTCCTGTACTCTCTCACTCCAGTTCTCTGTCATTCCTGTTCCATCTTATTCCTGTTCTCTCTCATTCCCGTTCTTTTTCTCACACCTGTTCTCTCACTCCTGTTGTCTCTCACTCCTGTTCTCTCACTCCTGTTGTCACTCACTCCTGTTGTCTCTCATTCTACTTCTCTTCACTCCTGTTCTCTCACACTCCTGTTCTCTCTCACTCCTTTTCTCTCTCACCCCAGTTCTCTTTCACTCCTTTATCTCACTCCTTTTCTCTCTCACTACTGTTCTCTCTCCCTCCAGTTATCTCAATCCTGTTCTCTCTTACTCCTGTTCTCTTTCACTCCTGTTCTCTCACTCCAGTTCTGACTCACTCCAGTTCTCTCACTTCAGTTCTCACGCTCCTGTTCTCATTCACTCCTGTTGTCACTCACTCCTGTTCTCTCTCACTCCTGTTCTCTCTCACTCCTGTTCTCTCTCACTTCTGTTCTCTCTCACTCCTGTTCTCTCTCGCTCCTGTTCTCTCACTCCTGTTCTCTCTCACTCCTGTTCTTCACACTCCTGTTCTCTCTCACTCCTTTTTTCTCTCACCCCAGTTCTCTTTCACTCCTTTATCTCGCTCCTTTTCTCTCTCACTCCTGTTCTCTTTCACTCCAGTTATCTCCCGCTCCTGTTCTCTCACTCCTGTTCTATCATTCCAGTTCTCTCACTTCAGTTCTCACGCACCTGTTCTCATTCATTCCTGTTCTCTCTCACTCCTGTTCTCTCTCCTGCCTGTTCTCTCTGACTCCTGTTATCCCTCAAACATGTTCTTCCTCACTCCTGTTCTCCCTCACTCCTGCTCCCTCACTCCAGTTCTATCTCACTCCTGTTCCCTCTCACTCTTTTTCTCTCTCACTCCAATTCACTCTCACTCCTGTTCCCTCTCACTCCTGTGCTCTCTCTCTCCTGTTCTCTCTCACTCCTGTTCTCTCTCACTACTGTTCTCACTCATTCCTGTTCTCTCTCTCTCCTGTTCCCTCTCATTCCTATTCTCTCTCACGCCTGTTCTCTCTCGCTCCTCTTCTCTCTCACTTCTGTTGGCTCTCACTACTTTTCTCTCTCACTCCTGCTCTCTCTCATTCCTGTTCTCTCTCACTCCTGTTCTCTTTCACTTCTGTTATCGCACTCCTGTTCTCTCACACTCCTGTTCACTCTCACTCCTGTTCTCTCACACACCTGTTCTTTTTCACTCCTGTTCACCCTCTCTCCTGTTTTCTCTAAATCCTGTTCTCGTTCACTCCCGTTCCCGCTCACTCAAGTAGTCTCTCACTCCTGTGCTCTCTCACTCCTGTTCTCTCCTTCCTGTTCTCTCTCACTTCTATTCTCTTTCACTTCTTTTCTCTCTCACTCCTGTTCTCACTCCTTTTCTCACACTCCTGTTCTCGCTTACTATTGCTCTCTCCTCCCTCCTGTTCTCTCACTCCTGTTCTCACACTCCTGTTCTCTCTCACTCCTGTTCTCTCACTCCTGTACTCTGTCACGCCTGTTCTCTGTCACTCCTGTTCTCTCACTCCTGTTCTCTCTCAATCCTTTTCTGTCTCACTCCTGTTCTCTCTCACTCCTGTTCACTCTCACTCCTGTTCTCTCTCACTCCTGTTCTCTCTCACTCCTGTTCCCTCTCACTTCTGTTCTCTCTCAGTCCTGTTCTCTCTCACACCTGTTCTCTCTCCCTCCTGTTCTCTCTCAATCCTGTTATCGCTCACTCCTGTTCTCCCTCACTCCTGTTCCCTCTCACTCCAGATCTTTCTCACTCCTGTTCACTCTCACTCTTTTTCTCTCGCACTCCTGTTCCCTCTCACTCCTGATCCTGCTCACTCCTGTTCTTTATTACTCCTGTTCGCTCTCACACCTGTTCTCTCTCACTCCTGTTCTCTCTCAGTCCTGTTCTCGCTCACTCCTGTTCTCTCTCAGTCCTGTTCTCTCTCACTCCTGTTCTCTCTCACTCCTGTTCTCTCTCACTCCTGTTCTCTCTCATTCCTGTTCACTCTCACTCCTGTTTTCTCACTCCTGTTCTCTTTCACTCCATTTATCTCACTCCTGTTCTCTCTCATTCCTGTTCCCTCTCACTCCTGTTCTCTCACACTCCTGTTCTCTCGCACTCCTGCTCTCTCGCACTCCTGTTCTCTCGCACTCCAGTTCTCTTTCACTCCTGTTCACCCTCACTCCTGCTTTCTCTCAATCCTGTTCTCGTTCACTCCTGTTCCCGCTCACGCCAGTTCTCTCTCACTCCTGTGCTCTCTCACTCCAGTTCTGTCTCACTCCTGTGCTCTCTCACTCCTGTTCTCTCCTTCCTGTTCTTTCTCTCTTCTATTCTCTTTCACTTCTTTTCTCTCTCACTCCTGTTCTCTCACTCCTTTTCTCACACTCCTGTTCTGTCTCACTCCTGTTCTCTCACTCCTGTTCTCTCTCACTCCTGTTCTGTCTCACTCCTGTTCTGTCTCACTCCTGTTCAGTCTCACTCCTGTTCTCTCTCACTCCTGTTCTCTCTCACTCCTGTTCCCTCGCACTCCTGTTCTCTCTCTCCTGTTATCGCTCCCTCCTGTTCTCCCTCACTCCTGTTCCCTCTCACTCCAGATCTTTCTCACTCCTGCTCCCTCTCACCCTTTTTCTCTCGCACTCCTATTCCCTCTCACTCCTGATCCTGCTCACTCCTGTTCTTTATTACTCCTGTTCGCTCTCACACCTTTTCTCTCTCACTCCTGTTCTCTCTCACTACTTTTTGCTCTCACTCCTGTGCTCTCTCAGTTCTATTCCCTCGCTCATGTTCTCTCTCACTCTTGTTCTCTCTCTCTCGTGTTCT
>JASTWF010000313.1:0-387500 GCA_030390025.1 Squalus acanthias | reverse complement strand
TTGGAATGAGGATTTCGATTGTAAGGGTTTGATGGGCCTGAATACTGAGCTCAGAACTGTAATGAGTCTGAGTCCCTGACTATCAGCTGTTTTTAAATCCGATATTTTTAGTGTATGTTTAAGGGCTATTGCATGATCTGTATACTCAATAAATCTATGAACGCTTAACAAAAAGGTTTCAAGAAGCTTATTGATTTTGGAGGAATGGCTGGATCATCTGATCATGAAAAATCTGTGTGTTTCTGGTAAGGAATGCTCGCTGTTAAATGATTGGTGAGGGCTGGGATCAGACGGGATGTTACTGTGACTGGTGGGCCTGTCCCGTATTCCCAGCACCTAGTGCTGCTCCATTGGATTCTGGTCAGTGCAGACACATTGGCAAATCTCTCTACCTCAAGGCGTTAAATAAGATCAGGAAGAGGCCATTCACCCCCTCGAGCCTGCTCCACCATTCAATCAGATCATGGCTGATCTGTACCTTAACTCCATCTACCCGCCTTGGTTCCGTATCCCTTAATACCCTTACCCAGCAAAAATCCATCAATCTCAGGTCTGAAATTTTCAGTTGACCCCCAGCCTCAACAGCTTTTTGGGGGAGAGAGCTCCAGATTTCCATCACCCTTTGTGTGAAGAAGTGCTTCCTGACATCACCCCTGAACGGCCTGGCTCTAATTTTAAGGTTATGCCCCCTTGTTCTGGACTCCCCCCACCAGAGGAAATAGTTTCTCTCATAGATACATAGATACATACATAGAAGATAGGAGCAGGAGTAGGCCATCCGGCCCTTCGAGCCTGCTCCGCCATTTAATAAGATCATGGCTGATCCTCCAATTCAGTATCCCGTCCCCGCCTTCTCTCCGTAACCCTTAACCCCTTTTGCCTGTAGAAATATATCTAATTCCCTCTTAAATATATTTAATGAGCTGGCGTACACTGCCCTCTGTGGCAATGAGTTCCACAGGTTCACCACCCTCTGAGTGAAGAAATTCCCCCTCATTTCTGTCCTAAATGGTTTAGCCCTTATCCTTAAATTATGTCCTCTAGTTCTGTTCTCACCCGCCAAGGGAAACATTCCTTCTGCATCTAGTCTGTCTAGACCTGTGAAAATTTTATACACTTCTATGAGGTCCCCTCTCAATCTTCTAAACTCCAGTGTGTACATCCCTAAACTACATAGTCTCTCCTCATAGGTCAATCCCGCCATTCCTGGTATCAGCCTGGTGAATCGCCGCTGCACCCCCTCCATGGCAAGAACATCTTTCCTCAGATGAGGCGACCAAAACTGTACACAGTACTCGAGGTGTGGTCTCACCAGTGCCCTGTACAGCTGCAGCAAGGTATCCCTGTTCCTGTATTCCAACCCTTTTGCTATGAAGGCCAGCATACCGTTTGCCTTCTTGACCGCCTGTTGCACCTGCATGCTCGCCTTCAGTGACTGGTGTACAAGAACACCCAGGTCTCTCTGTACTTCCCCCTCTCCCAATTTATTGCCATTTAAATAATAATTTGCCCTCCCGTTCCTGCACCCAAGGTGGATAACTTCGCACTTGTCCACATTATAGTGCATCTGCCATTTATCCGCCCAATCACCCAGTCTGTCCAAATCGCTCTGGAGCTTCCTGGTCTCCTCCTCTGAGCCTCCTCTCGATCTAACCTATCAAATCCTTTAATCATCTTAAACACCTCGATTAAATCACCCCTTAATCTTCTATACTCGAGGGAATACAAGCCCAGTCTGTGCAACCTGTCCTCGTAATTTAACCCTTTTAGCCCCGGTATCATTCTGGTGACTCTGTGCTGCTCCCTCTCCGAGGCCAGTATATCCTTCCTGAGGTGCGGAGCTGAGGACTGAACACAGTGACTCCAGATGGGGTCTAAACCGAACTCTACACAGCTGTAGTATAACTTCCAACCATTTATATTCCAGCCCGCTTGAGATAAAGTCCAACATTGCCAATTGGCAAATGAAGTTTAACACAGATAAACGTGAGGTATTACACTTTGGGAGGAAGAATAGGGAGATGACTTGTTACTTGGAGAGTGCGATTCTGGGTGGGGTAGAGAAGGAAAGGGATATCGGAGAACACATACACAAATCAGTAAAATTATCGACACAGGTTAAAAAGGCCATAAAAAAAGCAAATCACGCACTCGGGTTTATTTCGAGAGGGATTGAATTGAAAAGTAGAGATGTTATGCTAAACCTGTATCAAACCTTGGTTAGACCACACTTGGAGTACTGCGTGCAATTCTGGTCGCCATATTATAAAAAGGATATAGAGGCACTGGAGAATGTGCAGAGAAGATTTACAAGGATGATACCAGAAATGCGAGGATAAACATATGAGGAAAGGATGAACAGGCCGGGTCCCTTTTCTGTTGAAAAAAGAAGGCTGAGGGGTGATTTAATAGAGGACTTTAAAATTAATGAAAGGTTTTGATAGAGTGGATACAGAGAGAATGTTTCCACTTGTGGGTAAGAGGATCAATAGAAGCGATCAACATAAGATAGTCACCAAGATATAAAATAGGGACACAGGAAACCGCAGGACCCGGAGACACTGTTACTCCGTTGGGCAGTGGGAGTAAAAGCAGATTCTCCCGGTCCAGTTAAATAATGAAATAGTACGGGCAGGCTCACTGGACACATTTAAACACAAATCGGAGCATTTGAATCAGTCATTTCACTGTGGCGCTCACCCAGTGACCTCAGCAATGAAAAAGTAGGTGGAGCGGAGCGAGACAACAGCAGCCGACTCAATCCAGACAAGAAAAGACAAGGCAAGAGGTCACAAGTGCTCGCTGATTGGCCGCTTCAGTGCGGATGTGTTGGCTTTGTCAGTGCTGAAGGAAAAGTGAGCAGGTTCGCAGCTTAGTCTCGGTAAACTGTGCAAAGAAGACTCCCAGGGCAGGTACAGCACGGGTTAGATACAGAGTAAAGCTCCCACTACACTGCCCCATCAAACACTTCCAGGGCAGGTACAGCACAGGTTAGATACAGAGTAAAGCTCCCTCTACACAGCCCCATCAAACACTCCCAGGGCAGATACAGCACGGGTTAGATACAGAGTAAAGCTCCCACTACACTGCCCCATCAAACACTCCCAGGGCAGGTACAGCACGGGTTAGATACAGAGTAAAGCTCCCTCTACACTGTCCCATCAAACACTCCCAGGACAGGTACAGCACGGGTTAGATACAGCGTAAAACTCCCTCTACACTGTCCCATCAAACAATCCCAGGGCAGGTACAGCACGGGTTAGATACCGAGTAAAGCTCCCTCTACACTGTTCCATCAAACAATCCCAGGGAAGGTACAGCACGGGTTAGATACAAAGTAAAGCTCCCTCTACACAGTCCCGTCAAACACTCCCAGGGAAGGTACAGCACGAGTTAGATACAGAGTAAAGCTCCCTCTACACTGTCCCGTCAAACACTCCCAGGGCAGGTACAGCACAGGTTAGATACAGAGTAAAGTTCCCTCTACACTGCCCCATCAAACACTCCCAGGGCACGTACAGCATGGGTTAGATACAGCGTAAATAGATAAGGGAGAGCCAGTAGATGTGATGTATTTGGACTTTCAAAAGGATTTAGATAAGGACCGTATTCAATAAGGTCCCGCATAAGAGATTAGCGTGTAAAGTTAAGGCACATTGAATTGGGGTCAAGGTATTGACTTGGATAGAGAACTGGTTGGCAGACAGAAAGCAGAGAGTAGGAATTAATGGGTCTTTTTCCGAGTGGCAAGCAGTGACTAGTGGGGTACCGCAGGGATCGGTCCTTGGACCCCAGCTATTCACAATATACATTAATGATCTAGATAAGGGAACTAAATGTAATATCTCCAAGTTTGCAGATGACACAAAGTTGGGGGGGAGTGTGTGCTGCGAGGAGGATACCGAGAAACTCCAGGATGATTTGGACAGGTTGGGTGAGTGGGCAGAAGCGTGGCAGATGCAATATAACGTGGATAAATGCCAGGTTATCCACTTTCGTGCCAAAACAGAAACGCAGACTATTATCTGAATGGCAATAGATTGGGGGAAGGGAAAGTCCAACGAGACCTGGGTGTCCCTGTGCACCAGTCGCTGAAAGTAAGCATGCTGGTGCAGCCAGGCAGTGAAGAAGACAAAAGGTATGTTGGCCTTCATAGCGAAAGGGTTTGAGTATAGGAACAGGGATGGCCTGCTGCAGGTGTACAGGGCGTTGGTGAGACCACACCTTGAGTACTGTGTGCAGTTTTGGTCTCCTTACCTGAGGAAGGATGATCTTGCCATGGAAGGAATTCAGCGAAGATTCACAAGGCTGATACCTGGGATGGCAGGAATGATATATGAGGAGAGATTGGTTCGATTGGGCTTATACTCGCTGGAGTATAGAAGAATGAGAGGGCATCTCATCGAAACATATAGAATTCTGACAGGTCGGGACAAACTAGATGCAGGAAGAATGTTCCCGTTGGTCGGAGAGTCCAGAACCAGGGGTCATAATCTAAGGATAACGGGTAAGCCATTCAGGACAGAAATGAGGAAGCATGTCTTCACCCAGAGAGTGGTGAACCTGTGGAATTCTCTACCACAGAAGGTAGTTGAGGCCATGTCATTAAATATATTCAAGAATGAGTTAGATATATTTCTTAAAGATAAAGGTATCAAGGGATATGGGGAGAAGGCAAGTACAGGGTACTGAGTTTGGAAGATCAGCCATGATCTCATCGAATGGCGGAGCAGGCTCGAGGGGCCGATTGGCCTACTCCTGCTCCTATCTTCTATGTTTCTATGTTTCTCTACACTGTCCCATCCAACACTCCCAGGGCAGGTACAGCACAGGTTTGATACAGAGTAAAGCTCCCTCTACACTGCCCCATCAAACACTCCCAGGGCAGGCACAGCACGGGTTAGATACAGAGTAAAGCTCCCTCCACACTGTCCCATCAAACACTCCCGGGGCAAGTACAGCACGGGTTAGATACAGAGTAAAGCTCCCTCTACACTGTCCCATCAAACACTCCCAGGGCAGATACAGCACGGGTTAAATACAGAGTAAAACTCCCTCTACACTGCCTCATCAAACACTCCCAGGGCAGGTACAGCACGCGTTATATACAGAGTAAAGCTCCCTCTACACTGCACCATCAAACAATCCCGGTGCAGGTACAGCACGGGTTAGGTACAGAATAAAGCTCCCACTAAACTGCGCCATCAAACAATCCCGGGTCAGGTATGGCACGGTTTAGATACAGAATAAAGCTCGCTCAAAACTGTCCCATCAAACACCCCCAGGGCAGGTACAGCACGGGTTAGATACAGAGTAAAGCACCTTCAACACTATCCCAGTAAACACTCCCAGGGCAGGTACAGCAGGGTTCAGATACAGAGTAAAGCACCTTCCACACTGTCCCATCAAACACTCCCAGTGCAGGTACAGCACGGGTTGGATACAGAGAAATGCTCCCTCTACACTGTCCCATCAAACACTCCCAGGGCAGGTACAGTACGGGTTAGATACAGAGTAAAGCATCTTCAACACTATCCCATCAAACACTCCCAGGGCAGGTACAGCAGGGTTTAGATACAGAGTAAAGCAGCTTCCACACTATCCCATCAAACACTCCCAGTGCAGGTACAGCACGGGATGGATACAGAGAAATGCTCCCTCTACACTGTCCCATCAGACACTCCCAGCGCAGGGATAGCACAGGTTAAATACAGAGTAAAACTCCCTCTACACTGCCTCATCAATCACTCCCAGGGCAGGTACAGCACGGGTTATATACAGAGTAAAGCTCCCTCTACACTGACCCATCAAACAATCCCGGTGCAGGTACAGCACGGGTTAGGTACAGAATAAAGCTCGCTCTACACTGTCCCATCAAACACTCCCAGGGCAGGGACAGCATGGGTTAGATACAGAATAAAGCTACCTCTAAACTGTCTCATCAAACACTCCTAGGGCAGGTACAGCAGGGGTTAGATACAGAGTAAAGCTCCCTCTACACTGTCCCATCAAACACTCACAGGGCAGGTAAAGCATGGATTAGATACAGAGTAAAGCTCCCTCTACACTGCCCCATCAAACAATCCCGGAGCAGGTACAGCACGGGTTAGATACAGATTATTGCTCCATCTACACTGTCCCATCAAACACTCCCAGGGTAGGTATTGCACGGGTTAGATACAGAGTAAAGCACCTTCAACACTATCCCATTAAACAATCGCAGGGCAGGTACAGCAGGGCTTAGATACAGAGTAAAGCACCTTCCACACTGTCCCATCAAACACTCCCAGTGCAGGTACAGCACGGGTTGGATACAGAGAAATGCTCCCTCTACACTGTCCCAAGAATCACTCCCAGAGCAGAAACAGCACAGGATACATGCAGAGTAAAGCTCCCTCCACATTCTCTAATCAAGGACTCCCAGGGCAGGTACAGCAAAGGTTATGTACAGATTATCGCATCCTCTACACTGTCTCATCAAAGAATCCCAGGGCAGGGACTGCACGGGTTATATACAGAGTAAAGCTCCCTCCATACTGTCCCATGAAAGTCTCCCAGGACAGTTATCGAACATAGAACATAGAACAGTACAGCACAGTACAGGCCCTTCGGCCCTCGATGTTGTGCCGATCATTGTACGGGTGAGATACAGTATAAAGCTCTCCCTAGACTGTTCCATGAAACACACCCAGGGCAGGTACAGCACGGGTTAGATATAGAGTAAAGCTCCCTCGGCACTGCCCCATCAAATATACCCAGGGAAGGTGCAGCACGGGTTAGATACAGAGTAAAGTTCACCCTACACTGTACCGTCAAACACGCCCAGGGCAGGTACAAGCACGGGTTAGGCACAGAGTAAAGCTCCATCTACACTGTTCAATCAAACACTCCCTGAGCAGGTACAGCACCGGTTAGATACAGAGTAAAGCTCCCTCTACACTATCCCATCAAATACTCCCAGGGCAGGGACAACACGGGTTATATACAGAGTAAATCTCTCTCTGTACTGTCCCATGAAACAGACCCAGGGAATGTACAGCACAAGTTAGATAGGGAGTAAAGCACCTTCATCACTGTCTCATCTACCACTCCCAGGGCAGGTACAGCACAGGTTAGATACAGAGTAAAGCTCCCTCTACACTGTCTCATCAAAGACTCCCATGGCAGGAACAGCACGGGTTATATACTGAGAAAATCTCCCACTAAACTTTCCCATGAAACACTCCAAGGGCAGGTACATTACGGTTAGAGAAACAGTAAATATCCCTCTACACTGTCCCATCAAACACTCCCAGGGCTGGCACAGCACAGGTTAGGTACACAGTAAAGCTCCCTCTACACTGTCCCATGAAACACTCCCAGGGCAGGAACAGCACGGGTTAGATACAGAGTAAAGCACCTTCAACACTATCCCATTAAACAATCGCAGGGCAGGTACAGCAGGGCTTAGATACAGAGTAAAGCACCTTCCACACTGTCCCATCAAACACTCCCAGTGCAGGTACAGCACGGGTTGGATACAGAGAAATGCTCCCTCTACACTGTCCCAAGAATCACTCCCAGAGCAGATACAGCACAGGATACATGCAGAGTAAAGCTCCCTCCACATTCTCTAATCAAGGACTCCCAGGGCAGGTACAGCAAAGGTTATGTACAGATTATCGCATCCTCTACACTGTCTCATCAAAGAATCCCAGGGCAGGGACTGCACGGGTTATATACAGAGTAAAGCTCCCTCCATACTGTCCCATGAAAGTCTCCCAGGACAGTTATCGAACATAGAACATAGAACAGTACAGCACAGTACAGGCCCTTCGGCCCTCGATGTTGTGCCGATCATTGTACGGGTGAGATACAGTATAAAGCTCTCCCTAGACTGTTCCATGAAACACACCCAGGGCAGGTACAGCACGGGTTAGATACAGAGTAAAGCTCCCTCGGCACTGCCCCATCAAATATACCCAGGGCAGGTGCAGCACGGGTTAGATACAGAGTAAAGTTCTCCCTACACTGTACCGTCAAACACGCCCAGGGCAGGTACAAGCACGGGTTAGGCACAGAGTAAAGCTCCATCTACACTGTTCAATCAAACACTCCCTGAGCAGGTACAGCACCGGTTAGATACAGAGTAAAGCTCCCTCTACACTATCCCATCAAATACTCCCAGGGCAGGGACAACACGGGTTATATACAGAGTAAATCTCTCTCTGTACTGTCCCATGAAACAGACCCAGGGAATGTACAGCACAAGTTAGATAGCGAGTAAAGCACCTTCATCACTGTCTCATCAACCACTCCCAGGGCAGGTACAGCACAGGTTAGATACAGAGTAAAGCTCCCTCTACACTGTCTCATCAAAGACTCCCATGGCAGGAACAGCACGGGTTATATACTGAGAAAATCTCCCACGAAACTTTCCCATGAAACACTCCAAGGGCAGGTACGTTACGGTTAGAGAAACAGTAAATATCCCTCTACACTGTCCCATCAAACACTCCCAGGGCTGGTACAGCACAGGTTAGGTACACAGTAAAGCTCCCTCTACACTGTCCCATGAAACACTCCCAGGGCAGGAACAGCACGGGTTAGATACAGAGTAAAGTTCCCTCTACACTGTCCCATCAAACACTCCCAGGGCAGGTACAAAATGGGTTAGATCCAGAGTAAAGCTCCATCTACACTGTCCCATCAAACACTCCCAGGGCAGGAAGAGCACGGGTTAGATACACAGTAAATCTCCCTCTACACTGTCCCATCAAACACTCCCAGGGCAGGTACAGCACGGGTTATATACAGCATAAAGCTCCCTCTACACTGTCCCATCAAACACTCCCAGGGCAGGTCCTGCACGGGTTAGATACAGAATAAAGCTCCCTCTACACTGTCCCATCAAACACTCCCAGGGCAGGTACAGCACGGGTTAGATACAGAATAAAGCTCCCTCTACACTGTCCCATCAAACACTCCCAGGGCAGGTACAGCACGGGTTAGATACAGAGTAAAGCTCCCTCTACACTGTCCCATCAAACACTCCCAGGGCAGGTACAGCACGGGTTAGATACAGAGTAAAGCTCCCTCTACACTGTCCCATCAAACACTCCCAGGGCAGGTACAGCACGGGTTAGATACAGAGTAAAGCTCCCTCTACACTGCCCCATCAAACAATCCCGGGGCAGGTACAGCACTGGTTAGTTACAGAATAAAGCTCCATCTACACTATCCCATCAAACAATCCCAGTGCGGGGTCAGCACGGGTAATATACTGAGTAAAGCTCCCTCGGCACGGTCCCATCAAACACTCCCAGGGCAGGTACAGCACGGGTTAGATACAGAGTAATGCTCCCTTTACACTGTCCCATCAAACACTCCCAGGGCAGGAAGAGCACGGCTTAGATACAGAGTAAAGCTCCCTGTACACTGTCCCAAGAATCACTCCCAGGGCAGATACAGCACAGGATACATGCAAAATAAAGCTCCCTCCACACTCTCCAATCAAGGACTCCCAGGCAGATACAGCAAAGGTTATGTACAGATTGTAGCTTCCTCTACACTGTCTCATCAAAGACTCCCAGTTCAGGAACAGCACGGGTAAAGTAATGAGTAAAGCTCCCTCTACACTGTCTTAACAAAAACTCCAGTGCAGCGACAGCACGGATTAGATAGAGAGTAAAGTTCCCTCTACACTGTCCCATCAAAGAATCACATGGCAGGTACAGCACGGGTTAGATCCAGAGTAAAGCACCGTTTACTCCATCTCATCAAGACACAGTGCAGGTACAGCACGGGTTATATACAGAGTAAAGCTTCCTCTACACTCTCCCATGAAACACACTCAGGGCAGGAACAGCACGGGTTAGATACAGAGTAAAGCTCCCTCTACGCTGTCCCATGAAATACTCCCATGGCAGGTACAGCACGGGGTAGATATAGAGTACAGCTCCCTCCGCACAGCCCCATCAAACACTGCCTGGGCAGGTAAAACCCGAGTTAGATAGAGAATAAATCTCCCTCTACACTCTCTCATCAAAGACTCCCAGGGCAGGAACAGCGCGGGTAAATTACTGAGTAAAGCTCCCTCTACACTGTCTCATCAAACACTCCCAGTGCAGGTACAGCACAAATTAGATACTTAATAATGCTCCCTCAAAACAGTCCCATGAATCACTCCAAGGGCAGGTACAGAACGGTTCGAGAAAGAATAAAGCTCCCTCTGCACTGTCCCATCAATACTCCCAGGGCAGGTAGAGCATGTGTTATATACAGAGTAAAGCTCCCTCTACACTGCCCCATCAAACAATCCCGGTGCAGGTACAGCACGGGTTAGATACAGAATAAATCTCCCTCTACACTGTCCCATCAAACACTCCCAGGACAGGGACAGCACGGGATAGATACAGAATAAAGCTACCTCTAAACTGTCCCATCAAACACTCCCAGGGCAGGTACAGCAGGGGTTAGATACAGAGTAAAGCTCCCTCTACACTGTCCCATCAAACACTCACAGGGCAGGTACAGCATGGATTAGATACAGAGTAAAGCTCCCTCTACACTGCCCCATCAAACAATCCCGGAGCAGGTACAACTCGGGTTAGATACAGATTATTGCTCCATCTACACTGTCCCATCAAACACTCCCAGGGCAGGTACAGCACGGGTTAGATACAGAGTAAAGCACCTTCAACACTATCCCATCAAACACTCGCAGGGCAGGTACAGCAGGGTTTAGATACAGAGTAAAGCACCTTCTACACTGTCCCATCAAACACTCCCAGTGCAGGTACAGCACGGGATGGATACAGAGAAATGCTCCCTCTACACTGTCCCATCAAACACTCCCAGGGCAGGTTCAGCACGGGTTAGATACACAGTAAATCTCTCTCTACACTGCCCCATCAAATATACCCAGGGCAGGTGCAGCACGGGTTAGATACAGTGTTAAGTTCACTCTACACTGTACCGTCAAACACGCCCAGGGCAGGTACAGCACGGGTTAGGCACAGAGTAAAGCTCCATCTACACTGTTCCATCAAACACTCCCTGAGCAGGTACAACACCGGTTAGATACAGAGTAAAGCTCCCTCTACACTGTCGCAAGAAACACTGCCAGAGCAGGTACAGCACAGATTAGATACAAAGTAAATCTCCCCCTACACTATCCCATCAAATACTCCCAGGGCATGGAAAACACGGGTTATATACAGAGTAAATCTCTCTCTGTACTGTCCCATGAAACAGACCCAGGGAATGTACAGCACAAGTTAGATAGGGAGTAAAGCACCCTCATCACTGTCACATCATCCACTCCCAGGGTAGGTACAGCACAGGTTAGATACAGAGTAAAGCTCCCTCTACACTGTCTCGTCAAAGACTCCCATGGCAGGAACAGCACGGGTTATATACTGAGAAAATCTCCCACGAAATCTTCCCATGAAACACTCCAAGGGCACGTACAGTACGGTTAGAGAAACAGTAAATATCCCTCTACACTGTCCCATCAAACACTCCCAGGGCTGGTACCGCACAGGTTAGGTACACAGTAAAGCTCCCTCTACACTGTCCCATGAAACACTCCCAGGGCAGGAACAGCACGGGTTAGATACAGAGTAAAATTCCCTCTACACTGCCCGTCAAACATTCCCAGGGCAGGTACAAAATGGGTTAGATCCAGAGTAAAGCTCCATCTACAGTGTCCCATCAAACACTCCCAGGGCAGGAAGAGCACGGGTTTAGATACATAGTAAGGCTCCGTCTACACTGTCCCATGAAACACTCCCAGGGCAGGTTCAGCACGGGTTAGATACACAGTAAATCTCCCTCTACACTGCCCCATCAAACAATCCCGGGGTAGGTACAGCACGGGTTATATACAGCATAAATCTCCCTCTACACTGACCCCATCAAACAATCCCAGGGCAGGTACTGCAGGGGTTAGATACAGAGTAAAGCTCCCTCTACACTGCCCCATCAAACAATCCCGGGGCAGGTACAGCACTGGTTAGATACAGAATAATGCTCCATCTACACTGTCCAATCAAACAATCCCAGTGCGGGGTCAGCACGGGTAATATACTGAGTAAATCTCCCTCGGCACGGTCCCATCAAACACTCCCAGGGCAGGTACAGCACGGGTTAGATGCAGAGTAAATCTCCCCCTGCAGTGTCCCATCAAAAACTCCCAGGCCAGGAACAGCACGGGTTAGATACAGAGTAAAGGTCCCTCTACACTGTCCCAAGAATCACTCCCAGAGCAGATACAGCATAGGATACATGCAGAGTAAAGCTCCCTCCACATTCTCTAATCAAGGACTTCTAGGGCAGATACAGCAAAGGTTATGTACAGATTATAGCTTCCTCTACACTGTCTCATCAAAGAATCCCAGGGCAGGGACTGCACGGGTTATATACAGAGTAAACCTCCCTCCATACTATCCCATGAAATTCTCCCAGGAAAGGTATACAACATAGAACACAGAACAGTACAGCACAGTACAGGCCCTTCGGCCCTCGATGTTGTGCCGAGCATTGTAGCGGGTGAGATACAGTGTAAAGCTCTCCCTAGACTGTTCCATGAAACACACCCAGTGCAGGTGCAGCACGGGTTAGATATAGAGTAAAGCTCCCTCGGCACTGCCCCATCAAATATACCCAGGGCAGGTGCAGCACGGGTTAGATACAGTGTTAAGTTCACCCTACACTGTACCGTCAAACACGCCCAGGGCAGGTACAGCACGGGTTAGGCACAGAGTAAAGCTCCATCTACACTGTTCCATCAAACACTCCCTGAGCAGGTACAACACCGGTTAGATACAGAGTAAAGCTCCCTCTACACTGTCGCAAGAAACACTGCCAGAGCAGGTACAGCACAGATTAGATACAAAGTAAATCTCCCCCTACACTATCCCATCAAATACTCCCAGGGCATGGACAACACGGGTTATATACAGGGTAAATCTCTCTCTGTACTGTCCCATGAAACAGACCCAGGGAATGTACAGCACAAGTTAGATAGGGAGTAAAGCACCCTCATCACTGTCACATCATCCACTCCCAGGGCAGGTACAGCACAGGTTAGATACAGAGTAAAGCTCCCTCTACACTGTCTCGTCAAAGACTCCCATGGCAGGAACAGCACGGGTTATATACTGAGAAAATCTCCCACGAAACCTTCCCATGAAACACTCGAAGGGCAGGTACAGTACGGTTAGAGAAACAGTAAATATCCCTCTACACTGTCCCATCAAACACTCCCAGGGCTGGTACCGCACAGGTTAGGTACACAGTAAAGCTCCCTCTACACTGTCCCATGAAACACTCCCAGGGCAGGAACAGCACGGGTTAGATACAGAGTAAAATTCCCTCTACACTGCCCGTCAAACATTCCCAGGGCAGGTACAAAATGGGTTAGATCCAGAGTAAAGCTCCATCTACACTGTCCCATCAAACACTCCCAGGGCAGGAAGAGCACGGGTTTAGATACATAGTAAGGCTCCGTCTACACTGTCCCATCAAACACTCCCAGGGCAGGTTCAGCACGGGTTAGATACACAGTAAATCTCCCTCTACACTGCCCCATCAAACAATCCCAGGGCAGGTACAGCACGGGTTAGATACAGAGTAAAGCTCCCTCTACACTGTCCCATCAAACACTCCCGGGGCAGGTACAGCACGGGTTAGATACAGAGTAAAGCTTCCTCTACACTGTCCCATCAAACACTCCCAGGGCAGGTACAGCACGGGTTAGATACAGAGTAAAGCTCCCTCTACACTGACCCCATCAAACACTCCCAGGGCAGGTCCTGCAGGGGTTAGATACAGAGTAAAGCTCCCTCTACACTGTCCCCATCAAACACTCCCAGGGCAGGTACAGCACGGGTTAGATACAGAGTAAAGCTCCCTCTACACTGCCCCATCAAACAATCCCGGGGCAGGTACAGCATTGGTTAGTTACAGAATAAAGCTCCATCTACACTATCCCATCAAACAATCCCAGTGCGGGGTCAGCACGGGTAATATACTGAGTAAACCTCCCTTGGCACGGTCCCATCAAACACTCCCAGGGCAGGTACAGCACGGGTTAGATACAGAGTAATGCTCCCTTTACACTGTCCCATCAAACACTCCCAGGGCAGGAAGAGCACTGCTTAGATACAGAGTAAAGCTCCCTCTACACTCTCCCAAGAATCACTCCCAGGTCAGGTACAGCACAGGTTAAATACAGAGTAAAGCTCCCTTTACACTGTCCCAAGAATCACTCCCAGGGCAGATACAGCACAGGATACATGCAAAATAAAGCTCCCTCCACACTCTCCAATCAAGGACTCCCAGGGCAGATACAGCAAAGGTTATGTACAGATTGTAGCTTCCTCTACACTGTCTCATCAAAGAATCCCAGGGCAGAGACTGCCCGGGATATATACAGAGTAAAGCCAACTCTATACTGTCTGTTAGGGTGAAAATTATAGTGCTTAAAGCAGCAATGTAAAGAGTTAAAGAATGTGCTGTAAAAGGTGGACTCGTAAATGAGACAAGACAGAATGGCTTCGCTGGTACAGTGCGATGGGTAATGTCTACTGTCAACATGCGTACGTGCGAGACAACCTGAAGCCCACCAAGGAGGAACAAATGATTACGATAATAGCACAACGGTTGCACCTGAGAACCAATCACCACATGACTAGTCAGACTGGCCAAGCAGATGTGGCGCAACATTCTGTATGTTTACAGTTTCGGAAGCGAAGTAACAAGAAAATTTAGCTTAAAGGTCAGATTATAATCACGTCAGTGGTGGAGCTACATGATTGTGTAAGGGGCTTGTTGCTAGGGGAATGTGATTTGGTGGAGACATTTGTATGTAATGAATTGCGTATCCGGCCCTATCATGTATAAAAGAAGTTCCGATACCACTGTAACGACGAGAAGTTGATCACTAGACCGCGGGGTCTATGGCTCTTCTCCCAGGACGACCTTTTAAATAAACTGTGAGCCTCTGCTTCGAGAAAGACTCGAGTGAATTTATTTTTCAGCAACACTGTCCCATGAAACTCTCCCAGAACAGGTATTGCACGGGTTAGATACAGAGTAAAGCTCCCTCTACACTGTTCCATGAAACACTCCCAGGGCAGGTACAGCACGGGTTAGATACAGAGTAAAGCTCCCCCTACAGTGTACCGTCAAACACGCCCAGGGCAGGTACAGCACGGGTTAGGCACAGAGTAAAGCTCCATCTACACTGTTCCATCAAACACTCCCAGAGCAGGTACAGCACCGGTAAGATACAGAGTAAAGCTCCCTCTACACTGTTCCAAGAAACTCTCCCAAGGCAATTAGAGCACCGTTTATATAGAGAGTAATGCTCCCTCTACACTGTCGCAAGAAACGCTCCCAGGGCAGGGACAGCACGGGTTATATACAGAGTAAATCTCCCCCTATACTGTACAATGAAACAGACCCAGGGAATGTACAGCACAGGTTCGAGAGGGAGTAAAGAACCCTCTACACTGTCTCATCAAAGACATGATGCGGAGATGCCGGTGTTGGACTGGGGTGGACAAAATTGAGAGGTCGCACAACACCAGGTTATAGTCCAACAGTTTTATTTGAAATCACAAGCTTTCGGAGCAATCGACAGCTCCGAAAGCTTGTGATTTCAAATAAAACTGTTGGACTATAACCTGGTGTTGTGCGACCTCTCAATTTCATCAAAGACACCCAGGGCAGGAGCAGCACGGGTAAAATAATGAGTAAAGCTCCATCTATATGGCCCCATCAAACATTCCCAGGGCAGGTACAGCACAGGTTAGATACAGAGTAAAGCTCCCTCTACACTGTCTCATCAAAGACTCCCACGGCAGGAACAGCATGGGTAAAATAATGAGTAAAGCTCCATCTATATGGCCCCATCAAACATTCCCAGGGCAGGTACAGCACAGGTTAGATACAGAGTAAAGCTCCCTCTCCACTGTCTCATCAAAGACTCCCAGGGCAGGAACAGCACGAGGTATATACTGAGTTAAACTCCCTCAAAACTGTCCCCTGAAACACACCAAGGGCAGGTACAGCACGGTTAGAAAAACAGTAAAGATCCTTCTCCACTGTCCCATCAAACACTCCCAGGGCAGGTACAGCACGGTTTAGATACAGAGTAAACAGCACTCTACACTGTCCTATCAAACACTTCCAGGGCAGGTACAGCACAGGTTCGATACAGAGTAAAGCTCCCCCTTTACTGTCTCATCAAAGACTCCCAGGGCAGGGACAGCACGGGTTATATACAGAGTAAAGCTCTCTCTATACTGTCCCATCAAACACTCCCAGTGCTGGTACAGCACAGGTTAGGTACTCAGTAAAGCTCCCTCTACACTGTCCCATGAAACACTCCCCGGTCAGGTAGACCACAGGTTAGATACAGAATAAAGCTCCCTCTACACTAAGCCATCAAACAATCCTGGGTCAGGTACGGCACGGGTTAGATACAGAATAAAGCTCCCTCTACACTGTCCCATCAAACACACTATCAGGGCTGGTACAGCACAGGTTAGATACCGTGTTATGCTCCCTTTACACTGTCTCATAAATGACTCCCAGGGCAGGGACGCCCGGGTTATATCCAGAGTAAAGCTCCCACTACACTGTCCCATCAAAAACTCCCAGGGCAGGTACAGCACAGGTTTGATACAGAGCAGAGCTCGCTCTACACTGTCCCATCAAACACTCCCAGGGCTGATACAGCACAGGTTAGACACAGAGTAAAGCTCTCTTCACACTGTCTCATCAAAGACTCGCAGTCCAGTGACAGCACGGGTTAGACACAGAGTAAAACTCCATTTATACTGACCCATGAAACACAACCAGCGCAGGTACAGCACAGGTTAGATACTGAGTGAACCTCCCTCTGTACTGTCTCATCAAAGACTCCCAGGGCAGGGACTGCACGGGTTATATACAGAGTAATGCTCTCTATATACTGTCCCATGAAACACAACCAGCGCAGGTAGAGCACAGGTTATACACTGTGTAAAGCTCCCTCTATACTGTCCCATCAAACAATCCCAGGGCTGGAACAGCACAGGTTAGGTGCAGAGTAAAGCTCCCTCTACACTGTCCCATCAAACACTCCAAGGACATGTACAACACGGATTAGATACACAGTAAAGCTCCGTTTACATTATCTCATCAATGACTCCCAGTGCAGGGACAGCACGGGTTATATACAGAGTAAAGCTCCCTCTACACTGTCCCATGAAACACTCCCAGGACAGGAACAGCACGGGTTAGATACACAGTAAAGCTCCGTTTACATTATCTCATCAATGACTCCCAGTGCAGGGACAGCACGGGTTATATACAGAGTAAAGCTCCCTCTACACTGTCCTATGAAACACTCCCAGGACAGGAACAGCACGGGTTAGATACAGAGTAAAGTTCCCTCTACACTGTCCCATCAAACACTCCCAGGACATGTACAACACGGGTTAGATACAGCTTAAAGCTCCCTCTACACTGTCCCATCAAACACTCCCAGGGCAGCAACAGCACGGGCGAGAAACAAAGTAAAGCTCCCTCTACACTGTCCCAAGAATCACTCCCAGGTCAGGTACAGCAAAGGTTAGATGCAGAGTAAAGCTCCCTCCACGCTCTCTAATCAAGGACTCCCAGGGCAGGTACAGCAAAGCTTATGTACAGATTATAGCTCTGTCTACACTGTCTCATCAAAGAATCGCAGGGCAGGGACTGGACGGTTTATATACAGAGCAAAGCTCCCTCTATACTGTCCCATGAAACTCTCCCAGGACACACACAGCACAGGTTAGACACCGAGTAAAGCTCCCTCGGCAATGTTCCATCAAACACTCCCAGGGCAGGTACAGCACAGATTAGATACAGAGTAAAGCTCCCCCTACACTGTCCCTTCAAATACTCCCAGGGCAGGGACAGCACGGGTTAAATACAGAGTAAAGCTCTCTCTATACTGTCCCATCAAACACTGCCAGGGCTGGTGCAGCACAGGTTAGGTACAGAGTAAAGCTCCATCTATACTGTCTCATCAAAACTCCCAGGGCAGCGACAGCACGTGTTATATACAGAGTAAAGCTTCCTCTACACTCTCCCATGAAACAAACTCAGGGCAGGAACAGCACGGGTTAGATACAAAGTAAAGCTCCCTCTACGCTGTCCCATGAAACACTCCCATGGCAGGTACAGCACGGGGTAGATTTAGAGTAAAGCTCCCTCCGCACAGCCCCATCAAACACTTCCTGGGCAGGTAAAACCCGAGTTAGATAGAGAATAAATCTCCCTCTACACTCTCTCATCAAAGACTCCCAGGGCAGGAACAGCGCGGGTCAATTAATGAGTAAAGCTCCCTCTACACTGTCTCATCAAACACTCCCAGTGCAGGTACAGCACAAATTAGATACTTAATAAAGCTCCCTCAAAACTGTCCCATGAATCACTCCAAAGGCAGGTACAGAACGGTTCGAGAAAGAATAAAGATCCCTCTACACTGCCCCATAAAACACTCCCAGGACAGGTACAGCACGGGTTATATACAGAGTAAAGCTCCCTCTATACCCTCCCATCAAACACTCCCAGGGCAGGAACAGTACGGGTTAGATACAGAGTAGAGTTCCCTTTTTAATGTCTCATCAAACACGCGAAATGCAGGTACAGCATGGGTTAGATACAGAGTAAAGCTCCCTCTACACTGTCCCATCAAACACTCCCAGGTCAGGAACAGCACGGGTTAGAAAAGGGTAGAGCTCCCTCTATACTGTTACATGAAACACTCCCAGGGCAGGTAGAACAAGGGTTAAAAACAGAGTAAAGCTCACTCTATGCCCTCCCATCAAACACACCCAGGGCAGGAACAGCACGGGTTAGATACAGAGTAGAGCTCCCTTTTACACTGTCTCATCAAACAGGCGAAATGCAGGTACAGCACGGGTTAGATGAAGAGTAAAGCTACCTCTACACTGTCCCAAGAAACAGTCCCAGGGCAGATACAGCAAAGGTTAGATACAGAGTAAAGTTCTCTCTACACTGTCTCATCAAGGACTCCCAGGGCAGGGACAGCACGCGTGAGATACTGTGTGAAGCTCCCAATAAATTATACCATGAAACAATCCCAGGGTAGTTACAGCACGGGTTAGATATAGAGTAAAGCTCCCTCCGCACAACCCCATCAAACACTGCCGTGGTAGGTAAAACCCGGGATAGATAGAGAATAAATCTCCCTCTACACTGTCTCATCAAAGACTCCCAGGGCAGGAAAAGCACGGGTAAATTAATGAGTAAAGCTCCCTCTACACTGTCTCATCAAACACTCCCAGTGCAGGTACAGCACAAATTAGATACTTAATAAAGCTCCCTCAAAACTGTCCCATGAATCACTCCAAGGGCAGGTACAGCACGGTTAGAGAAAGAATAAAGATCCCTCTACACTGCCCCATAAAACACTCCCAGGGCAGGTACAGCACGAGTTATATACAGAGTAAAGCTCCCTCTACACTGTCCCATCCAACAATCTCAGGGCAGGTACAGCACGGGTAAGATATAGAGTAATGTTCGCTCCTCACTGTCCCGTCAAACACTCCCAGGTCAGGTAGAGCACGGGTTAGATAGAGTTAAGAGCCCTCTACACTGTCCTATAAAACACTCCCAGGGCAGGTACAGCACAGGTGAGATACAGAGTAAAGCTCCCTCTATACTGTCTCATCAAAGACTTCCAGGGCAGGGACAGCACAGTTTATATACAGAGTAAAGCTCCCTCTATACTGTCTCATCAAAGACTTCCAGGGCAGGGACAGCACAGTTTATATACAGAGTAAAGCTCTTTCTATACTGTCCCATCAAACACTCCCAGGGCAGGTACAGCACGGGTTAGATACAGAGTAAAGCTGCCTCTACACTGTCCCATCAAACACTCCCAGGGCTGGTACAGCACAGGTTAGGTACAGAGTAAAGCTCCATCTATACTGTCTCATCAAAACTCCCAGGGGAGCAACAGCACGGATTGGATACAGAGTAAAGCTCCCTCTACACTGTCCCATGAAACACTTCCAGGGTTGGAAAAGGACGGGTTAGATACAGAGTAAAGCTCCCTCTACACTGTCCCATCAAACACTCCCAGGGCAGGTACAACACGGGTTTGATACAGAGTAAAGCTCCCTCTACACTGTCCCATCAATAACTCCCAGGGCAGTTACAGCACGGGTGCGATATTGAGTAAAGATTCCTCTACACTGTCCCATGAAATACTCCCAGGGCAGGAACAGCACGGGTCAGATAGATTGTAAAGCTCCCTCTACAAAGTCCCGACAAACACTCCCAGGGCAGGTACAACACGGGTTAGATACAGAGTAAGGCTCCCTCTACACTGTCCCATGAAATACGCCCAGTGCAGGTATAGTACAGGTTAGATACAGAGTAAAGCTTCATTTACACTGTCCCAAGAAGCACTCCCAGGCCAGGTACAGCACAGGTTAGATACAGAGTAAAGCTCCCTCTACACTGTCTCATCAAAGTCTCCCAGGGCAGGAACAGCACGGGTAAATTAATGAGTAAAGCTACCTCTACACTGTCTCATCAAAAACTCCAATGCAGCGAAAGCACGGATTAGACACAGAGTAAAGCTCCTTCTACACTGTCTCATCAAAGACTCACATGGCAGGTACAGCACGGGTTACATCCAGAATAAAGCACCGTTTACTCCATCTCATCAAAACACAGTGCAGGGACAGCACGGGTTATATACAGAGTAAAGCTCCCTCTACACTCTCCCATGAAACACTCCCAGGGCAGGAACAGCACGTGTTCGATACAGAGTAGAGTAACCTTTACACTGTCTCATCAAACACGCAAAATGCAGGTACAGCATGGGTTAGATACAGAGTAAAGCTCCCTCTACACTGTCCCATCAAACACTACCAGGTCAGGAACAGCACGGGTTAGAAAATATTAGAGCTCCCTCTAAACTGCTCCATGAAACACTCCCAGGGCAGGTACAACACGGGTTAAAAACAGAGTAAAGCTCCCTCTATACCCTCCCATCAAACACTCCCAGGGCAGGAACAGCACGGGTTAGATACAAAGTAAAGCTACCTCTACAATGTCCCAAGAAACACACCCAGGACAGAAACAGCAAAGGTTAGAAACAGAGTAATGTTCTCTCTACACTGTCTCATCAAGGACTCCCAGAGCAGGGACAGCACACGTGAGATACAGTGTGAAGCTCCCAATACATTATTCCATGAAACAATCCCAGGGCAGTTACAGCACAGGTTAGATATAAAGTAAATCTCCCTCCGCACAACCCCATCAAACACTGCCAGGGCAGGTAAAACTCGGGTTAGATAGAGAATAAATCTCCCTCTACACTGACTCATCAAAGACTCCCAGGGCAGGTACAGCACGGGTTAGATACCGAGTAAAGCTCCCCCTACACTGTCTCATCAAACACTCCCAGGGCAGGTACAGCACGGGTTAGATACAGAGTAAAGCTCCCTCTACACTGTCCCATTAAACACTCCTATGGCAGGTACAGCACGTGTTAAATACAGAGTAAAGCTCCCTCTACATTGTTTCATCAAAGACTCCCAGGGCAGGTACAGCACGGAATATATACAGATTAAAGCTCCCTCTATACTGTCCCATGAAACAAACCCAGGGCAGGTGCGGCAAAGGTTAGATACAGAGTAAAGGTCTCTCTACACTTTCTCATCAAAGACTCCAGTGCAGGGACAGCACGGATCAGATACAGAGTAAAGCTCCCTCTATACTGTCCCATGAAACAAACCCAGGGCAGGTGCGGCAAAGCTTAGATACAGAGTAAAGGTCTCTCTACACTTCCTCATCAAAGACTCCAGTGCAGGGACAACACGGATTATATACAGAGTAAAGCTCCCGCTGCACTGTCCCATCAAACACTCCCAGGGCAGGTACAGCACGGGTTTGATACAAAGTAAAGCTCCCTAGGCACTGCCACATCAAACACTCCCAGGGCAGGTACAACCCGGGTTAGATACAGAGTAAAGCTCCCTCTACACTTTCTCGTCAAAGACTCCAGTGCAGGGACAGCATGGATCAGATACAGAGTAAAGCTCCCGCTGCTCTGTCCCATCAAACACTCCCAGGGCAGGTACAGCACGGGTTAGATACAAAGTAAAGCTCCCTCGGCACTGCCCCATCAAACACTCCCAGGGCAGGTACAACCCGGGTTAGATACAGAGTAAAGCTCCCTCTGCACTGTCCCATCAACACTCCCAGGGCAGGTGCAGCACGGGTTAGATACAGACTTAAGCTCCCTCTGCACTTTCCCATCAAACTCTCCCAGGGCAGGTACAGCAAAGGTTAGATACAGAGTAAAGCTCCCTCTGCACTGTCCCATCAAACACTCCCAGGGCAGGTACAGCACGCGTTAGATACAGAGTAAAGCTCCCTCTACAATGTCTCATCAATGACTCCATTGCAGCGACAGCAGGGATTAGATACAAAGTAAAGCTCCCTCTACACTGTCCCAAGAAACACTCCCAGGGCTGGTGCAGCACCGGTTAGATACAGAGTAATGCTCTCTCTGCACTGTCCCATGAAATACTCCTGGAGCAGGATCAGCACGGTTTAGATAAAGTATAAAGCTCCCTCTACACTGTCCCGACAATCTTTCCCAGGGTAGGTACAACACGTGCTGGATGCAGAGTAAAGCTCCCTCTAAACTGTTCCATCAAACACTCCCAGGGAAGGTAGAGCAAAGTTTAGATACAGAGTAAAGCTCCCTCTACACTGTCCCATGAAATACTCACAGGTCAGGTACAGCACTGGTTAGATACAGAGTAAAGCTCCCTCTACTCTGGACCATGAAACACTCCCAGGTCAGGTACAGCACTGGTTAGATGCAGAGTAAAGCTTCCTCTACACTGGACCATCAAACACTCCCAGGGCAGGTGCAGCAAGGGTTAGATAGCGGCAGAACTTTGAATATTTAAACTCATTTTCGCGGGCTTTGTTGCTCAGAGGCTTACCAATCACGCAGATCGGCGGCGGTATTCCAGAGCCACGTCATGAATCAAAAAGTGACGCGGGCAAAAGGAAGCAGCTGATTGGGTGAGTACTTAATCCTACTCTATAGTTTGACTGTTAAGGTTAATAGTTTATCAAGTTTATAAGGTCTTAACTTTTGTGGTTATTGTTTCTAAGGTCTCTGTTGTGTAGTGGGGAGTGCTAGTAAACAACGTCCCTTGAGTATATCATTTAATTGTAGTTTAATTAGTGGTATTGATATGATTTAATTTAAATTAAATTAATTAAAGAGTAAATCATGGCAGCACATCTCGGCCCCGTGGTATGCTCCTCCTGCACTATTATGGAAATCAGGGACACTTCTTGTGTCCCTGACGACCATGTGTGTGGGAAGTGTATCCAGCTGCAGCTTCTGGCAGATCGCAATGCGGCGCTGGAGCTGCGAATGGATAAATACTGGAGCATTCGCGATGCTGAGGACGTCGTGGATAGCACGTTTGATGAGTTGGTCACACCGCAGGTAAAGGCTGCACAGGCAGTAAAGGGATGCGTGACCAGCAGGCGGAGTAGTAGGCGCAGGCAGGTAGTGCAGGGGTACCCTGTGGCCATATCCCTCTCAAACAGATATACCGCTTTGGATATTGTTGGGGGAGATGGATTATCGGGGGAAGGCAGCAGCAGCCAACTTCCTGGCACCATGGATGGTTACGCTGCACAGGACGGGAGGAAAAAGAGCGGGAGAGCTATAGTGATAGGGGCTTCTAGTGTAAGGGGAATAGATAGGTGTTTCTGCGGCCGCAAACGAGACTCCAGGATGGTATGTTGACTCCATGGTGCAAGGGTCAAGGATGTCTCGGGGCAGCTGCAGGTCATTCTGGAGGGAGAGGATGAACAGCCAGTTGTCCTGGTGCATATAGGTACCAACGATATAGGTAAAAAACCGGATGAGGTCCTAAAAGCTGAATATAGGGAGTGAGGAGGTAAATTAAAAAATAGAACCTCAAAGGTAATAATCGCAGGATTGCTACCAGTGCCACGTGCTAGTCAGAGTAGTAATAGAAGGATATTTCAGATGAATACGTGGCCAGAGGAATGGTGCGAGGGGGAGGGATTCACATTCCTTGGACATTGGAACTGATTCTGGGGGAGCTGGGACAAGTACAAACTGGACGGTTTGCACCTGGGCAGGACTGGGACCGATGTGTTCGGGGGAGTGTTTGCTAGTGCTGTTGGGGAGGGTTTAAACTAAAATGGCAGGGGGTTGGAACCTGTGCAGGGAGACAGAGGAATGGGATGCAAGGATAGAAACAAAAGACAGGAAGGAGAAAAGCAAAAGTGGCAGTCAGAGAAATCGAGGGTGTAAATCAAATGGGCTACAGTAAATAATAATTCTAAAAGGACTAAGAGTGTTAAGAAAACAAGACTGTAGGCTTTGGGGGAAAAATTAAGTCGCACCCCGTTTGGGGCACAAATATCGTCCGGGCGCAAAAATTAGCGCCTGGCGCTAATTATCGCCACTGACTGGAAACTTCACTTTTAACGCCCCGGGAGGTGAGTGGAGCGCTAAATCAGGCGCTGCACACCTGTCTTAAGGCGCAAAGGCCGAGCAGTGAGGCGCAAACTCAGCGCGTGAGCACAGCGCAGGTGCTGCCAGTTAGCGAGGGAACACAGACACACTGGCGCCGGCCAGTTCTTAAAGGGGGGGGGGCATCTTGCTCCCCAGCCACACCCTGCTCATTGCAGCCTTGAATCTCGGCCTGGAGAGACCTGTGAATCCATTTTGCTGCCAAGGATGGAGAGGGTGAGAGAACGAGCTCAGCGCTTCACCGAGCAGGCCTTGGATGCTCTGGTTGGCGCGGTGGAGCGCAGAAGATCTATACTCTTCCCTGAGAGTGGCAGGAGGCCTTTGCCACGCGAGTACAGAAGAGTGTGGAGGGAGGTGGCTCAGAGCGTCTCCTCCTGGAGCATGGTGGCCAGGACCCATGTTCAATGCCGCAAAAAGTTCAACGACCTCACTCGGGTCGTCAGGGTGAGTGGCTTTTTCTCAATACCTCTCCATCCCTCCATCTCAACCTCACTCTATGGCTAGAGGGTCTTAAAACCCCAATGCACAACACTCATGCAACACCTATGGCCCTTTCATGAAACACACACACACATTCCACACTTTGCATACAGTAAGGGCTATTCACCTATGGGAGGCACATCAGGCAAGACCATGGCTGTATATTTACTCAGACGCCGTCCTTTTTCTTGCAGGCCAAGCTGGCGCATAATAGGAGACAGCAGCAATGGACAGGTGGAGGGCGGCCTCAGCTACAACCCCTCAGCGATCTTGAGGAGCGCATCAACAGGATTGTGGCAAGCCGGGTGATTGGTCCCGTCGCCACTGGAGACACCGACCCCGTTCTGGACAGCAATGGTAAGGTCATCACCTTTTTGTCCTCTGTCCTTCCACTTGTCCCTCACAACACCAGCCTTTGACACTTTCAATCCAACTTACTAACTCGCTGCACTTATTCCTCCCTTACTGCCACCCTGTCCTCACGCTAAAGCCACTCTTGTACCTCCCTGCTTTCAGATGGTGATTCACCAGCTGAGGAGACGGGCCCTGAAGCTGCCAGTGGGAGTGAAGCTGCAGCCGAGGAGGAAGAGGAAGCCGGAGCATCAGTGCCACCCTCTCCCGAGGAAGCCCATGCCGACACTGGGAACATGCCTTCCCTGGAGGGGAGCAGGGGGGAAGGGTCTGATGAGGGTGAAGCTCCAGGACCCAGCGGGCTGCAGCAATGCCATGGGGGTAGGGAAGAACGGGGGCCTTCTCCCCAGAGGGAGAGTTTGCCAGCGACTCCTACTGCAATGGACGCAGAGGAGGAGCGGCTGATCGCAGAAATGAACACCCAGGCGTTGGGCATGCACACTGAGCTCATGGGTGCAGTGGGAAGGGTGCCCGAATGCATTGAGTCACTGGCAAGGAGTGTGGAGCACTTCGCTGTTGCACAGGCGGATGCCACACTAAAGCTTAGTGCTGCAATTCAGTCACTGACTGCCGTGATCCCATCTCTGACTGCTCTCATGCAGACTCAGATTGAGGCCACGCGAGCACTGACTGCTGCCGACCTCGATGGTTCGTTCACATTTCCCCGGGGCTCTCACCGCGCCGCAGCAGGCCAGCAATCTGTGCTCCAGCAGATTGCTCCGGATGCTGAAGTGCTGCCCCGTGGGAGTGCCAGTGTGTCGGTCGAGCAGGGAGTTGCTGTCCTCTCTCACGATGACAGCATTCCTGCTGCCAACACTGTCACTTCTCCACTTCACTTGCCACCGCCTGTAGGACAGACTGCTGCCGCCCATGCAGAGTTGGTGCAGTCTGCAGCCGGGCCCTCCAGGCCCAGAACTGGTCGAGGCCGTCCTTCAGGGGCATCTGGAGTGCCAGGGCCTAACAATCAGCAGCCTTCCACCAGCCTTGCTGCAGCCACTGAGGTCCCATTACGGAGGAGCAGTAGGGTTAGAAGGGGGGAAGTGCGCAAGGGAAGGAGATCACCCTCGAAGGGCAAAAAGTAGGAGGTGTGACAAAATGCTGGTCATTTTTTTATTGAAGGCCGAGGTTCGTGGTCCAACTTTTGTTTAGTGTTTTGGACATTATCTCCAGGTTGTGAGAACCAGTTATGTTAATGACTGTTTTTTTGTGTTTATTTCTATGAGTTTGTCATGAGGAAATGACACACACAGAGTTTGTAAAATAAATAAGTTTTTGTATTCAAAATATACATGTTTGGTGTTTGGAATCATTGGTGCCTTGGCCGGCTTAGGGGTTGCGTGCTGGGTTCATTGATGTTGTTAGCAATGGCAGAAGCCATTTCCACAGCAGCGGCCCTAGAAGCGGCTTGCTATCAGCCGTTGACGGACGGCCCTTGCAGTTTCACCATTGTGGGCCGCCCTCCCGCCTTGGTGCTGCTGATAATCATCCTCCTCGTCCTCTTCCTCCTCTTCCTCCTCCTCCTCTGGTGGTGCCCCAAGGCCTGGTGGCATTGGCTGGGTCCTGACGATTGCCATGTTATGCAACATGCAGCACACAACTACGAAGTTGGATACTCGCTCAGGTGAGTACTGCAGGGCTCGTCCAGAATGGTCGAGACAGCGGAACCGTTGCTTCAGCACGCCGATTGTGCGCTCAATGATGTTCCTGGTAGCTTGATGGCTCTCATTGTACCGCAGCTCAGCAGGGGTGTTGGGCGTATTGAGCGGTGTCATCAGCCAGGTGCTCAATGGATACCCCTTGTCCCCGAGAAGCCAACCAACTGGCTGATGCGGTGCCTCGAAAAGTTCTGCCACAGTAGTCTGGCGCAGGATGAAAGCATCGTGGCAGCTGCCAGGATAGTGGGCATTGACAGCGAGTATCAGCTGTCTGTGGTCACAGACCAACTGAACATTCAAGGAATGGAACCCGTTTCTGTTCCGGAAATCCTCGGCATTCTCATGTGGAGCACGCAAAGCCACATGCGTGCAGTCAATGGTGCCCTGCACCATGGGGAAGCCCGCTATCCTCGCAAAGCCCAGAGCGCGGTCACGCTGCTTGTCTAGGGTCATGGGGAAAGAGATGAACTCTCGTCTCCTTTTAAAGAGGGCATTTGTGACCTGCCGGATGCAGCAATGCACCACGAACTGGGAGATATTGGCGAGGTCCCCAGCAGCAGCTTGAAATGAACCAGTAGCATAGAAGTTGAGAGCCACTGTGACCTTCACTGCCACCGACAGAGACGTCCTGGACCTCAGTTGAGGCTGCAGATCTGGCTGCAGCAGGTGGCAGAGCTCAGTGACCACCTCCTTGCTGAATCGCAGCCTTCGCAAACACAGCTCCTCAGACATATGAATGTAGGAGAGCTGTTCACGATATACCCTGGGAGGGTAAGCTCTCCTGTACATACGCCTGTTGGCCCTCCTCCGTCTGGCCATCATTGCCACTCTCTCTCTGCGTCTCTGTGTCCTCCGATTCAGCTGGAGCAGGACGACGCCCCCAATCAGTGCAGCCCCCATAGTCTCTTTGCAAGCAAAGTTATGAAGGACAGCAACCAAAGTACCAGCGAAGTTAGGATCAGTAGGCAAAACTACCTCACAAAGCGTTGACTCAATGCAGAAGTCTCTCTTTCTCTCTCTCCGAATCTCTCTCTCTCTCAGAACGAGTGGTGCAAAAATGTGAACCACAGAAAAAGACAGGAAGAGGCCCCCTTTAAATAGCGCCCCCCCCAGCCCCACAGCGATTGATAGCGTTCCAGTCTTCCGGTCGTTGGATGCGCCAGGCGGTAAGGCAGGGGGCGCCACTCAATTTCCGCTCCGGGGCGCCACAAGGGCGAAGCACCATGGAATGACGTCACAATCTGCGCGCGCAGGTGTTCGCAGCGGTAAGTTTTAGCGCCGCCGCACAATCTCTAGTTAAGTTCCCGAGCGGCGCAAACATCGCTGCGCCCAGGCGCTAGCGGCTTTGCGCCCCATTAGCGCCCGCTTAAGGCGCTAACGGGAGGCGCAACCAACTGAATTTTTCCCCCTTTGTGTCTTAATGTGAGGAGCATTCGTAAGAAGGTGGATGAATTAGCTGCGCAAATAGATGTAAACAGATATGATATAATTGGGATTACGGAGACATGGCTCCAGGGTGACCAAGGTTGGGAATTCAACATCCAGGGGTATTCAATATTCAGGAAGGACAGGCAAAACGAAAAAGGAGGTGTGGTAGCATTGCTGATTAAAGAGGAGATTAACACAATAGTAAGGAAGGATATCAGCTCTGATGATGTGGAATCTGTATGGGTAGAGCTGAGAAATGCCAAGGGGCAGAAAACGTCAGTGGGAGTTGTATACAGACCCCCAAACAGTAATGCTGAGGTTGGGGATGGCATTAAATGGGAAATTAGAGACACGTACAAAAAGGCACAGCAGTTATCATGAGTGACTTTAATCTACATATAGATTGGGCTAACCAAATTAGGAACAATACTGTGGAGGAGGAATTCCTAGAGTGTATACGGAATGGTTTCCTGGATCAATATGTCGAGGAACCACCGACAGATCTGGCCATCTTAGACTGGGTATTATGTAATGAGAAAGGATTAAAAAGCAATCTTGTTGTGCGAGGCCCCTTGGGGAGGAGCGATCATAATATGATAAAATTCTTCATTAAGAAGGTGAGTGAAGTAGGTGACTCAGAGACGAGGAATTTAAATGAAGGAAACTACAATGGTATGGGCGCGAGTTGGCTTGGATGGATTGGGGAACGTTACTTAAAGGGTTGACGGTGGATAGGCAATGGCAAAGATTTAAAGATCGCATGGATGAACTGCAGAATTTGTTCATCCCTGTTTGGCATAAAAATAAAACAAAATAGGTGACTCAACCGTGGCTAACAAGGGAAATTAGGGATAGCATAAGATCCAAGGCGAGGACATATAAATCGGCCAGAAAAAGCAGCAAACCTGAGGGTTGGGAGCAGTTTAGGATTCAGCAAAGGACGACAAAGCGATTAATTAAGAGGGGGAAAATAGAGTGTGAGAGTAAGCTTGTAGGGAACATAAAAGCTGAATGTAAAAGCTGCTATAGATATGTGAAGAGAAAAAAGATTGGTGAAGTCAAGCGTAGGGCTCTTGCAGTCAGAATCAGGGGAATTTATAATGGGGAACAAAGAAATGGCAGACCAATTATATCCATACTTTGGTTCTGTCTTCACAAAGGAGGACACAAATAAACTCCCAGAGATGTCGGGGAACATAGGGTCTAAGGAGAGGGAGGAACTGAATGAAATCTGTATTTGTAGGGAAATGGTGTTGGGGAAATTGACAGGATTGAAGGCCGATAAATCCCGAGGGCCTGATAATCTACATCCTAGGGTACTTAAGGAAGCGGCCCTAAAAATAGTAGATGCATTGCTGGTCATCTTCTAAAATTCTTTAGACACTGGAACAGTTCCCATGATTTGGAGGGTAGCAAATGTAACCCCACTATTTAAAAAAGTTGGTAGAGAGAAAACGGGGAATTGTAGACTGGTAAGCCTGACATCGGTAGTGGGAAAAATGATAGAGTCCATTATAAAAGTTGTAATAGCAGAGCACTTGGAAAACATTGACAGGATCGGACAAAGTTAATATGGATTTACAAAAGGTAAATCATGCTTGACTAATCTACTGGAAGTTTTTGAGGATGTAACTAGTAGAATAGATAAGGGAGAACCAGTGGATTTGGAGTATTTGGACTTTCAAAAGGCTTTCAATAAGGTCCCGCATAAAAGATTAGAGTGCAAAGTTAAAGCACATGGGACTGGGGATAAAGTACTGACTTCGATCGAGAAATGGTTGGCATACAGGAAGCAAAGAGTTGGAATAAACAGGTCTTTATCCGAGTGGCAGGCAGTGACTAGTGGGGCACCGCAGCGATGGGTGCTAGGACATACAGTTATTCACAATATATATTAATGATCTAGACGAGGGAATTAGATGTAATAACTCCACGTTTGCAGACGACACAAAGCTGGGTGGGCGTGTGTGCTGTGAGGAGGATGCAGAAAAACTCAAGTATAATTTGGACAGGTTGGATGATTGGGCAGATGCATGGCAGATGCAGTATAATGTGGATCAATGCGAGGTTATCCACTTTGGTGGCAAAAACAGGAAGGCAGATTATTATCTGAACAGCAATAGATTGGGAAAATGGGAAGTGAAACGAGACCTGGGTGTCCTTGTGCACCAGTCGCTGCAGGTAAGCATACGGGTTCAGCAGGCGGTTAAGAAGGAAAATGGTATGTTGGCCTTCATAGCGAGAGGATTCGAGTACAAGAACAAGGATGTCTTGCTGCAGTTGTACAGGGCCTTGGTGTGACCACACCTTCAGTATTGAGTGCAGTTTTGTTCAGCTTATCTGAGGAAGGATGTTCTTGCAATGAAGGGAGTGCAGCGAAGATTCTCCTGACTAATACCTGGGATGGCAGGAATGACGTATGAAGAGAGATTGGGTCGATAAGGCTTATATTCGCTGGAGTTTAGAAAAATGAGAGGGGATCTCATTGAAACTTATAAAATTCTAACAGGACTAGACAGACTAGATGCAGGAAGGATGTTCCCGATGGCGGGGAGTCCAGAACCAGAGGTCGCAGTCTAAGGATAAGGGGTAAGCCATTTAGGACTGAGATGAGGAGGAATTTCTTCACCCAGAGAGTGGTGAACCTGTGGAATTCTCTACCACAGAAGGCAGTTGAGGCCCATTCATTAAATATATTCAGGAAGGAGTTAGATATATTAATTAAGGCTAAAGGGATCAAGGGATATGGGGAAAAAGCAGGAACAAGGTACTGAATTTGGTTGATCAGCCATGATCTCATTAAATGGTGGAACAGGCTCGAGGGGCCGAATGGCCTACTACTGCTCCTATCTTCTATGTTTCTACACTGTCCCGTTAAACACTCCCAAGGCAGGTACAGCGGGGTTAGATACAGAGTAAAGCTCCCCCGACACTGACCCATTAAACACTCCCAGGGCAGGTACAGCACGGGTTAGATACAGAGTAAAGTTCCTTTACACTGTTCCATCAAACGCTCCGAGGGCAGGTAGAGCACCGGTTAGAAACAGAGTAAAGCTCCCTCTACACTGTCCCATCAAACACTCCCAGGGCAGGTACAGCACGGGTTAGATACAGAGTTAAGCTCCCTCTACACTGTCCCATCAAACACTCCCAGGGCAGGTACAGCACGGGTTCGATACAGATTAAAGCTCCCTCTACACTGTCCCATCAAACACTCCCAGGGCAGGTAAAGCAAAGGTTAGATATAGAGTAAAGCTCCCTCTACAGTGTCCCATCAAACAATCCCAGGGCAGGTACAGCACGGGTTGAATACAGAGTAAAGCTCCCTTTTCACTGCCCCATTAAACACTCCCAAGGCAGGTACAGCACGTGTTAGATACAGAGTAAAGCTAATTCTAAATGGGGTCTCATTTTGTAAATGTCCCTGAGTATTAGGTGTTTATATTTGCCAATTGGAAACCCATGACAGTGTGTCTCTATCAACAATGCGTCTCTCGAAGGGTGTTAATATTTATTGTGAGTCTGTGGGTGATTTTTATAGTAAAAAGAATGTCTCTGGCAGCGTTTGAACGTGTATAGAAGCAGAAAAGCATAGAAGATAGAAGCAGGAGTAGGCCATTCTGCCCCTCGAGCCTGCCCCGCCATTTAATGAGATCATGGCTGATCATCCAAATTCAGTACCCTGTCCCTGCTTTCTCCCCATATCCCTTGATACCTTTAGCCTTAAGAAATATATCTATCTCCTTCTAGAATATATTTAATGAATTGGCCTCAACTGCCTTCTGTGGTAGAGAATTCCACAGGTTCACCACTCTCTGGGTGAAACTCCTCCTCACCTCATTCCTAAATGGCTGACCCTTATCCTTAGACTGTGACCTCTGGTTCTGGACTCCCCCGCCATCGGGAACATCCTTTCTGCATCAAGTCTGTCTAGTCCTGTTAGAATTTTATAAGTTTCAATGAAATCCCCTCTCATTCTTCTAAACTCTAGCGAATATAAGCCTAATCGACCCAATCTCTCTTCATAAGTCATTCCTGCCATCCCAGGTATCAGTCGGGTAAATCTTCGCTGCACTCCCTCCATGGCAAGAACATCCTTCCTCAGATAAGGCGACCAAAACTGCACACAATACTCAACAAGTGGTCTCACCAAGGCCTTGTACAACTGCAGCAAGACATCCTTCCTCCTTTACTCGAATCCTCTCGCTATGAAGGCCAACATACCATTTGCCTTCTTAACCGCCTGCTGCATCTGCATGCTTACCTTCAGTGACTGGTGCACAAGGACTCCCAGATCTCGTTGCACTTCCCCTTTTCCCAATCTATTGCCGTTCAGATAATAATCTGTCTTCCTATTTTTGCCTCCAATGTGGATCACCTGGCATTTATCCACATTATACTGCACCTGCCATGCATCTGCCCAATCACCTAACCTGTCCAAATCATACTGGAGTTTATCTGCATTCTCCTCAGAGCTCACACGCCCACCCAGCTTTGTGTCGTCTGCAAACGTAGAGATATTACATCTAGTTCCCTCGTCTAGATCATTAATATATATTGTGAATAGCTTGGGTCCTAGCACCGATCCCTGCGGTACCCCACTAGTCACTGCCTGCCACTCGGAAAAAGACCCGTTTATTCCAACTCTTTGCTTCCTGTATGCCAACCAGTTCTCTATCCAAATTAGTACCTTACCCCCAATCCCATGTGCTTTAACTGTGCACGCTACTCTCTTATGCGGGTCCTTATCGAAAGCCTTCTGAAAGTCCAAATACACCACATCCACTGGTTCTCCCTTATCTATTCTGCCAGTTACATCCTCAAAAAATTCCAGTAGATTATTCAGGCATGATTTACCTTTTGTAAATCCATATTGACTTTGTCCGATCCTGTCACTATTTTCCAAGTGCTCTGCTATTACATCTTTTATAATGGACTCTATCATTTTTCCCACTACCGATGTCAGGCTTATAATTCCCAGTTTTTTCTGTACCACCATTTTTAAATAGTGGGGTAACATTAGCTACTCTCCAATCGATGGGAACTGTTCCAGAGTCTATAGAATTTTGAAAGATGACCAGCAATGCATCTATTATTTCTAGGGCGACTTCCTTATGTACCCTAGGATGTAGAATATCAGGCCCTGGGGATTTATCGGCCTTCAATCCCGTCAATTTCCCGAACAACATTTCCCTACAAATACTGATTTCATTCAATTCCTCCCTCTCATTAGACCCTATGTTCCCCAACATCTCTGGGAGTTTATTTGTGTCCTCCTTTGTGAAGACAGAACCAAAGTATGTATTTAATTGCTCTGTCATTTCTTTGTTCCCATTATACATTCCCCTGATTCGGACTGCAAGGGACCTACGCTTGACTTCAACAATCTTTTTCTCTTCACATATCTATAGAAGCTTTTACAGTCAGTTTTTAAGTTCCCTATAATCTTACTCTCATATTCTATTTTCCCCCTCTTAATTAAACATTTGTCCTCCTTTGCTGAATCCTAAATTGCTCCCAATGATCAGGTTTGCTGCTTTTTCTGGCCAATTTATATGTCCCCTTCTTGGATCTTATGCTATCCCTAATTTCCCTTATTAGCCAAGGTTGAGTCACGTTTTTGTTTTATTTTTATGCCAAACAGGGATGAACAAATTCTGTAGTTCATCCATGCGATGTTTAAATGTTTGCCATTGCCTATCCACCGTCAACCATTTAAGTAATGCTCCCCAATGCATCCTAACTAACTCGCGCCTCATACCATTGTAGTTTCCTTTACTTAAATTCAGGAACATAGTCTCTGAGTCAACTACTTCACTCTCCATCTTAATGAGGAATTCTATCATATTATGATCACTCCTCCCCAAGGGGCCTCGCAGGTGTGCAAGTTTTTCTGTGATTCAGTTAATATTTACATGGGCTGTGTTAATATTTAAAGATCGTTTAGATCCTTCTCATTTTAAATATGAGAAAATGATCTGTGAGTGTTTATTGATCATTGTCAACCATTGGCAGTATGATAGTACAGACAGTGTGTCTCTGTGAGTGTTTTAATATTAACCTGTGTTCTCTCTCAGAGTGTGGATATTCCTGAGATTAATTGGAGTGTTTCACCGTTAATAGAATGTATCTGGATCTGGGTTATAATGTACAGAGTGTGTCAGGGAATGTGTTGGTATCAATCTATGATATAGACCCCGGGGGGGAAGCAAATTTATCCAACTTTTTTCTGTATCACAGACCCCGCGGGAGAGCAGACCGGCCCCACTGTGTTTGTATCACAGACCCCGGGGGAGAGCAGATCCGGCCCCACTGTATCTGTATCACAGACCCCGGGGGAGAGCAAACCTGCCCCACTGTGTCTGTATCACAGACCCCGGGGGAGAGCAAACCTGCCCCACTGTGTCTGTATCACAGACCCCGGGGGAGAGCAGACCGGCCTCACTGTGTCTGTATCACAGACCCCGGGGGAGAGCAGATCCGGCCCCACTGTATCTGTATCACAGACCCCGGGGGAGAGCAAACCTGCCCCACTGTGTGTGTATCACAGACCCCGGGGGAGAGCAAACCTGCCCCACTGTGTCTGTATCACAGACCCCGGGGGAGAGCAAACCTGCCCCACTGTGTGTGTATCACAGACCCCGGGGGAGAGCAAACCTGCCCCACTGTGTGTGTATCACAGACCCCGGGGTAGAGCAGACCGGTCCCACTGTGTCTGTATCACAGACCCCGGGGGAGAGCAGATTGGCCCCACTGACTCAGGAACTGGAGACTGAATCCCTTTTGCTTGTACATAAAGAGGCTGAAATAGAGAATATTATCCAAAAACCCACATTCGGATCTATATAGATAATACCATAAAAATTTATCAGAACAGTATGAATTTCACCGAGATAACAAACAGTAAGTTGAAGGATTTCCTGCGGCTCTCCATCTCTGGGTCTCTGTCATTCTCCCCACTGCCGGGATCCCGCAGTCTCCTGCGGGCTCTGCCTGACACTAAAATGTGTTAAAGAATTGAGGAGCAGAATCAGAACAAATGGGGCACATGGGAGAGAGCAGTGACTGGCTGATTCAGCAACTGAACTCCAAGTACCGAGAGCAGTGACTGGCTGAGTCATCACCAGGACTCCAAGTACCGAGAGCAGTGATTGGCTGACTCAGCCCCAGGCCACCAATTACCGAGAGCAGTGATTGGCTGAGTCAGCACCAGGAGTCCAACTACCAGAGCAGTGATTGGCTGAGTCAGCACTAGGCCTGCAAGCACCCTGAGAGTGATTGGCTGAGTCAGCACCAGGACTCGAGGTACCGAGAGAATTGATTGGCTCAGTCAGCACCAGGACTCGAGGTACCGAGAGCAGTGATTGGCTGAGTCAGCACCAGGACTCCAAGTACCGAGAGCAGTGATTGGCTGAGTCAGCACTAGGACTCCAATACCGAGAGCAGTAATTGGCTGATTCAGCCCCAGGCCACCAATTACCGAGAGCAGTGATTGGTTGAGTCAGCATCAGGGCACCAATTACCGAGAGCAGTGATTGGCTGAGTCAGCAACAGGAGTCCAACTACCGAGAGCAGTGATTGGCTGAGTCAGCACTAGGCCTGCAAGCACCCTGAGAGTGATTGGATGAGTCAGCACCAGGACTCGAGGTACCGAGGGAATTGATTGGCTCAGTCAGTACCAGGACTCCAAGTACCGAGAGCAGTGATTGGCTGAGTCAGCACCAGGACTCCAAGTACGAGAGCAGTGATTGGCTGAGTCAGCACCAGGACTCCAATACCGAGAGCAGCGCTTTCATCAACGTCCACTGAGTTTCTCATACGGCGGGAGTAAAATAGATCTGCATCTACACTCGGAGATTATTCTTCAGTTTACACACATGGTATCTGTCTAAGCTTCTGACAGTTAAAGTGAAAGTCAAGAAACAGCAAAAATGACTTGGCCTGAAAATTTAAATGTAGCTCCGCTCATAGTTCACAAGTAGGGCGAGTTGGAGCTGTGTTCGTTACTGGTGAACTATTCCAAATGGAGATAAACTTGCAGAGGGTTTGAAGAAGTTATTTTCCGTTGTTAAAAATCCAAAATCAAATTAATAAGAATGCACCTTTTTAGACAGAATATTCAGTGCTTTCTGGGCAAGGGAATGGCCTAGACACATTGATACTGAACAGTGTTTAGAAAGGAACGGAACAAGGAGAAAGTGGGACACAGACACGCACACATAAAGACAGACTCACACGCACACACATACACACACACAGAAATTCATACACACAGACGCATGCACATACACACACATATAAACTACAGAAATTGAGACCCGCATATTCACACACACAGAAATATATACACACACAGACATGCACACAGACACAGACACGTGCATACAGACACGCACATACACTTCACTAAATGGCGAGAATGTAGGAAATATGGATGGCCAGTGAGATATAGGAATCCAAGTGCAGAAATCACCTAATGGTAGTGGAAAGTTGCAAGAATAATTAAAAGGCGAAAGGAATGTTGCCCTTTCTTTCAAGAGGGATGGAATACAAAGTGACGCTTCAGTTATATATAATTTTGGATAAACCAGACTGGATATTTTGAGAAAGGGGTAAGAGGGAACCCCCCAGATACAGTAGTGTGAGAGAGGGTCTACCCCAGAAACAGTAGTGTGAGGGTTGTGTTAGAGGGACCTACCTGTAAGTTCTTAACCATCTCTGAGTTCTTGGACAAGACACCAATAGTCGGCAGCCAATATGTTTCAGCAATAGATCAAGATTTATTAAGCATACAGCGTAATATACTTAATATTAGGCGATAGTTTTAACGAGTAGCTCGCAGCCCTAGGTCTCTGGAACCTCTCGGGCACAGATGACGTTGTCTTAAGTCTGTTCCTTTGTCCTCGCAGTACGTCTGTGTAAAGTTGTTCTTTGAGTGTCGAGGTTTTAACCCTTTTCTTATCAAAAGTTGGTTTGGCCAGTGTCCATATGTGGTCTTTAACAAAATCACCTTTTTAAATAGGTTCTAATGGCCAAAATACCATTGTCACTCAGACTAAGGTAGCATCCCGCCTTTCCAGTATTTTTCCACCAACGTTACCATGTTCAGTGTCATCTTGTTTATACTTTTTCACCCCATTGGAATTTACCATATCTCTTTCATTTCTAGCTTCAAGCAGTACAAGGCCTTTCTATACCAAGGGCCCATATCAGCGCTGTTTCACGAGTCTTGAGGTATCCAAGCTATCTCACTTTATTCTACCAGATAAATACCTTATCTCCATGATCTCTCTCATTTTATGTCCTTATACTAATTATTCTTTAAATATTGTTGCAATTAGTTTTATTAAGCGATATCTAATTTCTACTTAGCATCATAGTACATTATTTAATGATTTAACCTTCACTCGCAGTCTGTGGCTGTTTGTTATCAAAACTTAGTCAAAACTGCTTATGACTGTGCAGCTACATTTTGAACAAGTCTTAGCTTTTTAGTTACCCAGGAGGAATTATGGGTAATATTATTTGGTCAATGGCTACACTGGAAGTCATACAAATATGATTCTCATCTACTAAATATCTTTAAATATCAGCCTTTCGTACATACCCAAATACAGGAGCGTGAGAGTTGGGTTAGAGCGACCTACCCAGATACAGTAGTGTGAGTGTGGGATAGAGGGATCACCACAGATATAGGAATATAAGCAAGGTTTCTGAGGGCAGATCACCTAGAAGCCAAAAATATAATAATGAATAGCAAGCATGGATTTCAAAAGGAAAAGTCTTGCTTGACCAAACTCATTGAATTTTTTGAAGAGATAACAGAGAGTGCAGACAAGGGTAATGCAGTAGATGTAATTTATCTAGATTTTGTAAAGGCCTTCGATAAGGTACCATATAATAGACTGATGAACAAGGGCAGAGTATGCAGAGTTAGGGAACAAGTAGCAGAATGGATAGCTAGCTAGCATAAAGACAGAAAGCAGAGAATAGGGGTTAAGGATAGCTATTCAGCGGGGCAGAAGGTGGGAAGTGGTGTTCTATAAGGATCAATGCTGGGACCACTGTTGTTCAATATTTATATGAACGATTTAGGTTTTGGAATCAATAACACAATACTACATTTGCGGATGACGCCAAATTTGGGGGGAATGTCAATACTGAGAAGGACTGAAACAAATTACAGGAAGACATTAATAAACTTGCAGAATGGGCATATAATTGGCAAAGGAATTTCAACACAGATAAATGTGAGGAATCACATTTTGTTAGGAAGAATAGGGAGTTCACTTATTATTTGGAGGTTGCGACTGCCGGAGGCATAAAGGAGCAAATGGATATTGGAGCACAAAATCACAAATTACTAAAAGTAGCGACACACGTTAACAAGGCCATCAAAAGCAAACCAATCGCTAAGGGTTATTTCTAGAGGCAGAGAATTGAAAAGTACTGAATCTATGCTAAACTTGTATCGAACTTTGGTGAGAGCACACTTGGCTTACTGCGTACAGTTCTGGTCACCATATTATGAAATATAGAGGCACTAGAGAGGGTTCCGAGAAAATTTACGAGAATGATAACAGAAATGCGTGGTATACCTATCAGGAAAGGATGAACAGGCTGGGTCTCTTTTGCTTGAAGAAGCAAAGCTGAAGGGAGACCTAAAAGAGGTCTTTAAAATTATGAAAGGTTTTGAAAGAGTGAATACAGAGAGAATATTTCCACTTGTGAGGAAGAACAAAACTGGAGGCCATCAATATAAGATAGTCACCAAGAAATCAAATAGGGAATTCAGAAGAAACATCTTTACCCAAAGAGTGGTGAGAATGTGGAACTCGCTACCACAGGGAGTCGTTGAAGCGAATAGTACAGATGCATTTAAGGGGAGGCTGGACAAGCATATGAGGGAGAAGGGAATAGAGTGTTACGCTAATAGATTTAGATGAGGAAAGGCGGGAGGAGGCTCTAGTGGAGCATAAACGCCGGAACGGACTGGTTGGGTCGAATGACCTGTTGATGTGCTGCATATCCTATCCTATGTAAGGGAGCTCTGCAGATACAGGAGAGTGAGAGAGTGGTTAGTGGACCTCCCCAGTTACAGGAGTGTGAGAGAGGATTTTGAGAGGACTGCACAGATAAAGGAGTGTGAGTGGTTATAGGAACCTCGCCAAATACAGGGCTGTGAGAGAGGTGTTAGAGGGAACGTCCCGGATACAAGAGTGCGAGAGAGGTTAGAGAGTTCTGCCCAGATACAGAAGTGTGAGTGAGTTGTTAGAGGGACCACCCGCAATACAGGAGTACATGAGAGTTGTTATGTGCACACTGCAGATACTGGAGCTTGAGAGAGGGATTAGGGAGAATTCCCCAGATACAGCAGTGTGAGAGAAGGGTTAGAGGGATCACACCAGATACAGGATTTTGAACAAGGTGTGAGAGAGAACTCCCCAGATACAGGAGTGTGAGTGTTAGATTAGAGCGTCCTCCCCAGATACAGGAGTGTGAGAGACGGCTTAGAGTGGCCTCCCCAGATAAAGGAGAGTGTGAGAGATGTTAGAGTGGTCTCCCCAGATACATGAATGTGATAGAGGGGTTAGAGGGGCGTCCCCAGATACATGAATATGATAGAGGGGTTAGAGGGGCGTCCCCAGATACAGGTCTGTGAGAGACGGGTGAGATGGGCCTCTGCAGATACAGGAGTGTGAGATCAGGGTTAGAGGGCTGCCCTAGATAAACGAGTTAGTGAGCGACTTTAGAGGTTCTTCCTCAGATATAGAAGCATAAGGGAGTGGATAGTGTGACCTCGCCAGAAGCAGGAGTGTGAAAGATTGGTTAGAAGGGCCTCCCCAGCTACACGAGTGTGAAAGTGGATAAGAGGTACCTCCCCAGATGCAGGAGCCTGAAAGATTGGTTAGAGGAGGCTCCCCAGCTACATGAGTGTGAAAGCAGATAAGAGGTACCTTACCAGATACAGGAGTGGAAAGAATGTTTGGAAGATAGAGTTCATTCTGAAGTGGGAGGCCGAACAGTCAGAGGTCGTGGTTCACATTGGTACCAACGACATGGGTAGAAACAGTGATGAGGTCCTGCGACAAGAATTCAGCGAGCTAGGTAGCAGACTAAAAATCAGGACCTCAAAGGTAGTAATCTCTGGATTACTCCCGGTGCCACGTGCTAGTGAGTAAAGGAATAGGAGGATAGAGCAGATGAATGCGCGGCTAAATAGTTTGTGCAGGAGGGAGGGCTTTAGTTTCCTCGATCACTGGTTCTGCTTCTGGGGAAGGTGGGACCTGTGCAAGTCGGACGGGTTGCACCTGAACCAGAACGGGACCTACATCCTTGCGGGGAGGTTTGCTAGTACTGTTGGAGGGGGTGGGGGTTGAAATAACTTGGCAGGGGGATGGGATACGGAGTGGAGCTATAGTAGGGGGTGATGCACAGCCAAATATAGAGGAAAAACCAAGTCAGCCTGGAAGGCAGAGCAAATATGTAACGGCACAAGCGAGTGTGACAAGGCTGGATGGCATTTATTTTAATGCAAGGAGTCTTGCGAGTAAGGCAGATCAATTGAAGGTGTTGATGAACACATGGGAGTATGATATTGTTGCTATGACAGAGACATGGTTGAGGGAGGGGCAGGACTGGCAGCTCAATATTCCGGGGTATAGAATCTTCATGCGAGACAGAGTGGGGTGTAAAAGAGGAGGGGTGTCGCAATATTAATCAAGGAGTCAATTACTTCTGTAAGGAGGAATGATATCTTAGCAGGTTCCTCTAATGAGGCCATATGGGTAGAACTTAAAAACAAAAAGGGGGCAAGCACTTTGCTGGGAGTGTACTATAGGCCCCCAAACAGTCAGGGGGAGATAGGTAGAGAAGTGTAGAAATAATAGGGTAATAATAGTAGGGGATTTCACCTTCCCCAATATTAACTGGGATAGTCAGAGTGTGAAAGGCTTAGTGGGTGCAGAATTCTTAGAGTGCATCCAGGAGAGCTTTTTGAGACAGCATGTAGAAAGTCCTACAAGAGAGGGGGCGGTACTGGAAGTAATTCTAGGGAATGTAGCCGGGCAAGTGGTAGAAGTGTTAGTAGCAGAATATTTTGGTGACAGTGACCATAATTCGGTGAGATTTAAGGTAGTCATGGAAAAGGACAAAGATGGATCAGAAATAAAGTTTCTAAAATGGGGGAAGGCCGATTTTGAAATGATAAGGCAGGATCTGGCCAAAGTGGACTGGGATCTGCTACTTGTAGGAAAATCCACATTAGAGCAGTGGGAGTCTTTCAGAAAGGAAATAGAGAGAGTACAACGCCAACATGTTCCCGTAAAGGTCAAGGGTGGGACCAACAAACCCAGGGAACCCTGGATGTTAAGGGATATACGAGAATGGATTAGGAAAAAAAGGGATGCTTTTGGCAGATACACAGGACTGAAAACAGTGGAAGCCCTAGAGGAGTATAGAAAGTGTAGGGTGGTACTTAAAAAAGAAATTAGGAGTGCGAAGAGGGGGCATGAAAAAGCACTGGTGGCAAAATGAAGGAAAATCCCAAGGTGTTTTAAAAGTATATTAAGGGCAAGAGGATAACCAGGGAAAGAGTAGGGCCCATTAGGGACCAAAATGGCAATCTGTGTGTAGAGCCAGAAGATGTAGGTGAGGTTTTAAATGAATATTTTGCATCTGTGTTCACTATGGAGAAGGACGATGTAGGCATAGAAATCAGGCAGGGATTTTGTGATAAACTTGAACAAATTAGTATTGAGAGGGAGGAGGTACTAGCGGTTTTAGTGGGCTTAAAAGTGGATAAATCCCCATGCTGTGACGAGATGTATCCCAGGCTGCTGTGTGAGGCAAGTGAGGAGATTGCAGGGGCTCTGACACAAATTTTCAGAACCTCTCTGGCCCCAGGGGAGGTGCCAGAGGACTAGAGATCAGCTAACGGAGTACCATTATTCAAAATTGGGTAGTAGGGATAAACCAGGGAATTACAGGCCAGTGAGCCTAACATCAGTGGTAGGGAAATTATTGGAAAACATTCTGAGGGACAGAATTAGTCTCCACTTGGAGAGGCAAGGATTAATCAAGGATAGTCAGACTGGCTTTGTCAGGGGAGATCATCTCTGACCAATTTGATTGAATTTTTCGAGGGGATGACTAGGTGCGTGGATGAGGGCAGTGCAGTTGATGTGGTCTACCTAGACTTCAGTAAGGCTTTTGACGAAGTCCCGCATGGGAGTCTGGTCAAGAAGGTAGAGCCCATGGTACCCAGGGCAACTTGGCACATTGGATCCAAAATTGGCTTAGTGGCAGGAGGCAGAGGGTGATGGTCGAAGGTTGTTTTTGTGATTGGAAGCCTGTGTCTAGTGGTGTACCACAGGGATCGGTGCTGGGTCCTTTGCCGTTTGTAGTGTCCATTAATGATTTAGATATGAATGTAGGAGGTAAGATCAGTAAGTTCGCAGATGACACGACATTGGTGGGGTGTTAAATAGCGAGGAGGGAAGCCTCAGGTTTCAGGACGATATAGATGGATTGGATAGATGGGCAGAACAGGGGCAAATGGAATTGAACCTTGAAAAGTGTGAGGTGATGCATTTTGGGAGAACGAACAAGGCATAGAAACATAGAAACATAGAAGATAGGAGCAGGAGTAGGCCATTCGGCCCCTCGAGCCTGGTCCGCCATTCGATGAGATCATGGCTGATCATGCAAACTGAGTACCCTGTCCCTGCCTTCTCCCCATATCCCTTGATACCTTTAGCTTTAAGAAATATATCTAACTCATTCTTGAATATATTTAATGACATGGCCTCAACTATCTTCTGTGGTAGAGAATTCCACAGGCTCACCACTCTCTGGGTGAAGACATTCTTCCTCGTTTCTGTCCTAAATGGCTTACCCGTTATCCTTAGATTATGACCCCTGGTTCTGGACTCTCCGACCATCGGGAAAATTCTTCCTGCATCTAGTTTGTCCAGACCTGTCAGAATTTCATATGTTTCGATGAGATCCCCACTCATTCTTCTATACTCCAGCGAGTATAAGCCCAATCGACCCAATCTCTCCTCATATGTCATTCCTGCCATCCCAGGTATCAGCCTTGTGAATCTTCGCTGAACTCCTTCCACGGCAAGAACATCCTTCCTCAGATAAGGCGACCAAAACTGCACACAGTACTCAAGACGTTGTCTCACCAAGGCCCTATACAACTGCAGCAGGACATCCCTGTTCCTATACTCAAACCCTTTCGCTATGAAGGCCAACATACCATTTGCCTTCTTCACCACCTGCTACACCTGCATGCTTACTTTCAGCGACTGGTGCACAAGGACACCCAGGTCTCGTTGCACTTCCCCTTCTCCCAATCTATTGCCATTCAGATAATAGTCTGCCTTTCTGTTTTTGACACCAAAGTGGATAACCTCGCATTTATCCACGTTATATTGCATCTGCCACGCTTCTGCCCACTCACCCAACCTGTCCATATCGTCCTGGAGTTTCTCGGTATCCTCCTCGCAGCACACACTCCCACCCAGCTTTGTGTCATCTGCAAACTTCGAGATATTACATTTAGTTCCCTTATCTAGATCATTAATGTATATTGTGAATAGCTGGGGTCCAAGGACCGATCCCTGCAGTACCCCACTAGTCACTGCTAGCCACTCGGAAAAAGACCCATTAATTCCTACTCTCTGCTTTCTGTCTGCCAACCAGTTTTCTATCCAAGTCAATACCTTGCCCCCAATCCCATGTGCCTTAACTTTACACGCTAATATCTTATGCGGGACCTTATCGAAAGCCTTTTGAAAGTCCAAATACACCACATCTACTGGTTCTCCCTTATCTATTTTCCCAATTACATCTTCAAAAAATTCCAGTAGATTAGTCAAGCACGATTTACCTTTTGTAAATCCATGTTGACTTTGTCCGATCCTGTCACTGTTTTTCAAGTGCTCAGCTATTACATCCTTTATAATGGACTCTAGAATTTTCCCTAATACCGATGTCAGGCTTACCGGTCTGTAATTCCCCGCTTTCTCTCTACCACCCTTTTTGAATAGTGGGGTAACATTAGCTACCCTCCAATCCATGGGTACTGTTCCAGATTCCATCGAATGTTGGAAGATGATCAGCAATGCATCTACTATTTCTAGGGCCACTTCCTTAAGTACCCTAGGATGTAGATTATCATGCCCTGGGGATTTATCGGCCTTCAATACCGTCAATTTCCCTAACACCATTTCCCTGCAAATACTGATTTCTTTCAGTTCCTCCCTTTCATCAGACCGTATGTTCTCCAACATCTCTGGGAGGTTATTTGTGTCCTCCTTTGTGAAGACAGAGCCAAAATATGCATTTAATTGGGCTGCCATTTCTTTGTTCCCCATTATAACTTCCCCCGCTTCTGACTGCAAGGGACCTACACTTGATTTCATTAATCTTTTTCTCTTCACATATCTATAAAAGCTCTTACAGTCAGTTTTTATGTTCCCAGCAAGCTTACTTTCATATTATATTTTCCCCTTCTTAATTAACTCCTTTGTCCTCCTTTGTTGAATCCTAAACTGCTCCCAATCCTCAGGGCTACCGCTTTTTCTGGCCAATTTATATACCCATTCCTTGGATCTCATGCTATCCCTAATTTCCCTTGTTAGCCACGGCTGAGTCACCCTTTTTGTTTTATTCTTATGCCACACTGGGATGAACAAATTCTGTAGTTCATCCATGCAGTCTTTGAATGTTTGCCATTGCCTATCCACCGTCAACCCCTTGAGTGACATTCCCCAATCAATCCTACCCAATTCGCGCCTCACACCATCGTAGTTTCCTTTATTTAAATTCAGGACTCTAGTCTCTGATTCTACTACTTCACTCTCCACCCTAATGAAGAATTCTATCATATTATGATCACTCTGACCCAAGGGGCCTCGTACAACAAGATTGCTAATTAATCCTTTCTCGTTACATAATACCCAGTCTAAGATGGCCTGATCTCTGGTTGGTTCCTCGACATATTGTTCCAGAAAACCATCTCGTAAACATTCTAGGAATTCCTCCTCCACAGTATTTTTACTAATTTGGTTAGCCCAATCTATATGTAAATTAAAGTCACCCATGATGACTGCTGTGCCCTTACTGCATGCTTCTCTAATTTCCCTTTTAATGCCATCCCCAACCTCCGTATTACTGTTTGGAGGTCTATATACCACTCCCACTAACGTTTTCTGCCACTTGTTATTTCTCAGTTCTACGCATACAGATTCCGCATCATCAGAGCTAATATCCTTCCTTTCAATTGTGTTAATCCCCTCTTTAACCAGCAATGCTACCCCACCTCCCTTTCTTTTTTGCCTATCTTTCCTAAATATTGAATAACCCTGGATGCTGAGATCCCAGCCTTGGCCACCCTGGAGCCATGTTTCTGTAATCCCAATCAAATCGTATTAATTTACCTCTATTTGCACAGCTAATTCATCCACCTTGTTCCGAATGCTCCTTGCATTAAGACACAAAGCCTTCAGGCTTGTATTTTTAACGCTCTCAGACCTATATGAATGATTATTTACTGTGACCATGTTTGATTTAAACCGTTGAGTTCTTTGCCTTCTACTTTTGTTTTTCTCCTTCCTGTCTTTAGCTTTTATCCTTGTTTCTTTCCTCTGTCTCCCTGCTCAGGTTCTCAACCCCCTGCCACTTTAGTTTAAACCCTCCCCAACAGCTCTAGCAAACACTCCCCCTAGGACATCGGTCCCGGCCCTGCCCAGGAGCAGACCATCCCGTTTGTACTGGTCCCACCTCCCCCAGAACCGGTCCCAATATCCAAGGAATTTGAATCCCTCCCCCTTGCACCATTCCTCTAGCCACGTATTCATTTGAAATATCCTCCTATTTCTACTCTGACTAGCACGTGGCTCAGTTGGCAATCCTGAGATTACTACCTTTGAGGTCCTCTTTTTTAATTTACCTCCTAACTCCCTATATTCTGCTTTTAGGACCTCAACCCGTTTTTTACCTATATCGTTTATGCCTATGTGCACCACGACAACTGGCTGTTCGCCCTCCCCCTCCAAAATGTTCTGTAGCCGCTCCGAGAATCCTTGACCGTTGCACCAGGGAGGCAACACACCATCCTGGAGTCTCGATTGCGGCCCCAGAAACGCCTATCTATTCCCCTTACAATTGAATCCCCTATCACTATCGCTCTTCCACACTTTTTCATCCCAGCCTGTGCAGCAGAGCCACCCATGGTGCCAGGAAGTTGACTGCTGCCGCCTTCCCCTGATAATTCCTCCCCCCCAACAGCATCCAAAGTGGTATATCTGTTTGAGAGGGGGATGGCCACAGGGGACCCCTGCACTACCTGCCTGCACTGCTTACTCTGCCTGGTGGCCATCCATTCACTTCCTGCCTGTACACCCTTTACCTGCGGTGTGACCAACTTGCTAAACGTGTTATCCACGACGTTCTCAGCGTCGTGAATGCTCCAATATGCATCCATCCGCAGCTCCAGCGCCACAATGCGGTCCGTCAGTAGCTGCAGCTGGATACATTTCCCACACATATGGTCGTCAGGGATACAGGAAGCGTCCCTAATTTCCCACATATAGCAGGAGGAGCATATCACGGCGCCGAGCTCTCCTGTCATGACTTACCCTTTAATTAATTAATTCAAAATAAACTAATTGAATCCCACCAATTTCACTTCAATTAAATGATATACTCAAGGGCCCTTGATTAACAGCAGTCCCCGCTACACCACAGAGACTCTAGAAACTATAAACCACAGAATTTAAGTGTGGAAAAACGGAGAAAAAGAGAAATACTCACCAACCAATCACTTACCTGCTTTCTGGTGACGTCACACTTTGATTATTTTTGAAGGGCAAGGGAACAAACAATGAATGTTAGGACCCTAGGAAGTACAGAGGATCAGAGGGACCTGAAGGCAGCAGAACAGGTAGCTAAGGTGGTTATAAAGGCATATGGGATGCTTGCCTTCATTAGCCGATGTATAGAATATAAGAGCAGCGAGGTTATGATGGAGCTGTACAAAACGCTAGTTAGGCCACAGCTGGAATACTGTGTGCAGTTCTGGTCGCCACACTATAGGAAGGATGTGATTGCATTGGAAAGGGTGCAGACGAGTTTCACCAGGATGTTACCTGGGCTGCAGCGCTTCAGCTATGAAGAGAGACTGGAGAGGCTGGGGTTGTTTTCCTTAGAGCAGAGATGGCTGAGGGGCGACCTGATTGAGGTGTACAAAATTATGAGGGGCATAGAAAGGCTAGATAGAAAGGAACTTTTCCCCTTAGTAGAGGGGTCAATAACCAGGGGCTGTAGTTTAAAGGTAAGGGGCCGGAGGTTTAGAGGGGATTTGAGGAAAGACTTTTTCACCCAGAGGGTGGTTGGAATCTGAAACTCACTGCCTGAAAGGGTGGTAGAGGCAGGAACCCTCACAACATTCAAGAAGCATTTAGATGAGCACTTGAAACGCCATAGCATACAAGGCTACGGACCAAGTGCTGGAAAATGGGATTAGAATAGACTTAGCTTGATGGCCGGCGTGGACACGATGGGCCGCAGGGCCGCTTTCTGTGCTGTATAATTCTATGACTCGATGACTCTATAAGATCTGCCGAACTACAGGGGCATCAGAGAGGGATTAAAGGGATATTCCTTGATACAAAAGTGTGAGAGAAGTGTTATTGCGGCTCCTCAGATACATGAATGTGAGAGAGATATTAAAGGGACCTGTGCTGCCCGGATACAGGTGTGTGAGAGTAGCGTTAGAGATGCCTCCCAGATGTAGGAATATGAGAGAAGAGTTAGAGGGAACTCCCCAGATACAGGAGTGTGAGAGTCATAGGGGTAAAAATTGAGTCGCGCCCCATTTGGGGCGCTAACCTCGCCGGGGCGCGACTTTTAGCGGCCCGAAAAAATTAGCGGCCCCGTGCCGGAACTTCAGTGGTTGCGCCCCAAGAGGGAAGCGGGGCGCAACTGGAAGCACCCCGCATCCCTCTTGGGGCGCTGCGAGTGAATATCCTGGCGCTACGTGCCGCAGCACCACGCGCTGCGGCACGTCGCGCCGCGGTATTGCAGGCCTTCCTCCCCTTCTTAAAGGGGAGGGACCCTGCGCAGCGCGAACCGGGGCCCAGCTGGGCCCCCAGGGATCGGGAGTGCCGGCAAAAGAGCCCGGCACTCAAGAGAAGTGCCGGGCTCTTGGAGCGCAGCCGGCACTTCACGGTGGGGGGGCTTCACGGGGGCCGGGGACAGGTGCTGGCAGGCGGCCAGCAACAAAAATGGCCGCCTGCCACCTCCGCTTTAAATATCGCCGCCCCGGCCGCACGTACGCCTCCCTGAACCCGTCGGACATAGCGTCTGGCGGTAAATCAGGGGGCGCGACTGAAGATCACGGCCGGGGCGCGAGCGGGGTGCTGCGCACGGCGATGACGTCATCACCGGCGGCGCAGCGCCACAGGGCGCTACCGGCTGCCGCCACCGCTAACCTGCCACTAAATTTTTCGGGAGGCGTGGGCGGCGCTGCGCCCGGGCGTTAGCTGCTTTACGCCCCATTAGCGCCCTCTTAAGGCGCTAACGGGAGGCGCAAGCAGCTGAATTTTTCCCCCATAGAGTCATAACTGCACAAATTCGGCCCATCGAGTCCGTGCTGGCTCTCTCTGGAGCAATCCAGTCAGTCCCATTCCCCCGCTATGTCCCCATAGCCCTGCAAGTTTATTTCCCTCAAGTGCCTATCCAGTCTCCCCTTGAAAACATTGAGTGTCTCCTCATCCAGCACTTCCGTCGGCAGCGAGTTCCAGATTCTCAGCACTTGCTGCGTAAATTATTTTTTCCTCATATGACCCCTGTATCTCTTGCCCAAAATCTTAAATCTGTGTCCCCTTGTCCTTGTACCATCTAGCCTATCCCCGTCTAGCCTATCCAAACCAGTCATAATATTGTCCACCTCTATCAAATCAGCCCTCAACCTCCTTTGCTCTAATGAAAACAAATCCAGCTTCTCCAACCTGTCCTTGTAGCTAAGATCCCCCATCCCCAGACCCATTCTGGTAAATGTCCTCTGCACCCTCTCAAGTGCATTCACATCCTTCCTCAAGTGTGGTGACCAGAACTGGACGCAATCCTAACCAGCGCTTTATAAAGGTTCAGCATAACTGTTCTACTTTTGTACACAGCATCTCTATTTATGAGGCCCAAGATACCATATGCTTTGCGAACCACTCACTCATTATCTCCCGCCACCTTCAGGGCCCTATGCATATTAACCTCAGTTCCCTCTGTCCCTGCACACTCTATAAAACTGTGTCATTAAGTTTCTATTGCCTCTCCTTGTTCCTTCTGCCAAAATGCATCACCTCACACTTCTCTGTTTTAAATTCCATCTGCCACTTATCTGCCCATTCTGCTAGCCTTTCTATGTCCTGTTGCAATCGATTGATATCATCATCACTTTTTGCCGCACCCCCAATTTTGGTGTTATCGGCAAATTTAGAAATTCTACTCTCTATTCCAATATCCAGGTCATTTATATATATCAAAAAATGCAGTGGCCCCAGCACTGACCCTTGGGGAACACCATTATCTGTCATTCTCCAGTCTGAAAAACAGCCATTTACCACAACTCACTGTTGTCTATCCTTAAGCCAATTCTTTATCCAAGCTGCCACTGACCCAGCTATTCAATGAGACTCAGTTTTGTTAACCAGCCTTCTATATGGTACTTTGTCAAATGCCTTCCGAAAATCCATGTAGACTGCATCCATTGCATTCCCTTCATCAATCCTCCCTGTTGCTGCATCAAAAAAATCAATTTGATTAGTCAAACACGTTCTGCCTTTTACAAATCCGTGCAGATTCTCCTTAATTAGCTTAAACCACTACAAGTGCCCGTAAATGTTTTCCACAATGTATTCCCGATAATTCTTACAAGAAAACCTGCATTCAGATTCACAGCCAATGGAATAGAGAGTAGAATTAATAAATTTGCCGATGGCACCAAAGTTGAGGGTGCGGCAAAAAGTGACGATGATCATAGAATGATTGCAGCACAGAAGGAGGCCATTCGGCCCGTCGAGCCCGTGCCTGCTCTCTGCATGTACACTTCAACCAGTCCCACGCCCCCCGCCCTCTCCCCTTAGCCCTGCATTTTTTTCCTTCAGGCACTATTCTAATTCCCTTTTGAAAGGCTCGATTTAATCTGCCTCCACCTCCCTTTCAGGCAGTGCATTCCAGATCCTAACCAATCACTGTGTAAAAAAGTTATGCCCCCATGTCCCCTTTCGTTCTTATGCCAATCACCGTCAATCTGTGTCCACTGGTTCTCAACTCTTCCACCAATGGGAACAGTTTCTCCCTATCTACTCTGTTTAGAGCCCTCATGATTTTAAAGACCTCTGTCAAATCTCTTCTCAAACTTCTCTGCTCGAAGGAGAACAACCGCAGCTTCTCCTATCCACGGAGACAACATCCATTGCATTCCCTTCATCAAACCTCCCTGTTACTTCATCAAAACATTCAATTAGATTAGTAAAACACGGTCAGCCTTTCAAATATCCGTGTTGGCTCTCCTTAATTAGCTTAAACCTCTCCAAGTGCCCGTTATTTTTTTCCTTGTTTATTGTTTCAGAAAGTTTACGCACCACTGATGTTAAAGTGACCGGCCTGTAGTTACTAGGATTGTCCTTACAGCCTTTCTTGAACAATGGTGTCACATTTGCCACGTTCCTATCCTCAGGCACTTCCCCCGCATCTAGGGAAGTTTTGAAAATATTGGCAAGCCCTTCCGCTATCTCCTCCCCCAATTCCCTTAGCAACCTGGGATGCAAGCAATCTTACCAGGCGACGTATCCACACTAAGCATAGCCAGTCTTTCCAGTACATCCTGTCTATCACTTTACACCCCTTCCATTGCTTCTACCTTTTCCACTTCTACCGATATTTTGTCAGCATCCACCTCTTTAGAAAACAGCGATACAAAGTACTCATTGAGTATATTAGCCTTGCCCTGTGCCTCTAAGCATATAGCACCTTCGTTGTCCCGAATAGGCCCCACCCCTCCTCTTACTACCCGCTTACTGTTTACATGTCGGTAGAAGATTTTGGGTTCCCTTTTATGTCAACTGCCATCCGGCTCTCATATTCTCTCTTTGCCAATCTTATTTTCATCTTCACTTCCCCTCTCAACTTATTGTATTTGGTCTGGATCTCCCTTGATGAATTCACCTGCCATTCATCATACCCCTTATTTTTTTGTTTCATCATCTTCTCAATCTCCCTCGTCATCCAAGAAGCCCTTGCTTTGGTACCCTTACACTTCCCGGTTGTTGGAATGTACCTAGCCTGTACTTGGAGCATCTCCTCCTTAAAGATCACCCATTGTTCAGTTACACTTTTTCCTGTCAGTCTTTGATTCCATTTTACCCTGGCTAGATCCTTTCACATCCCATTGACGTTAGCCCTATTCCAGTTTTGAAGTTCCACTCTAGATTGTTCCTTGCTCATCTCCATTGTTAATCTAAATCTTATGATACGATGATCACTCGTACCCAAGTGTTCACCCATAGACACTTGATCGACTTTTGCCCACCTCATTCCCCAGCACCAGATCCAGCAATGCCTCCTTCCTAGTTGGGCCAAGAACATACTGGTCAAGGAAATTCTCCTGAACACATTTCTGAAATTCATACACCTCTTTTCCCTTTAACCTAGCATATTCCCAATCGATATGTGGGTAATTAAAGTCCTCCAATATCACCACTCTATAGCTCTTGCGATTCCCCCACAGATTTGCTCCTCTACATCCTTCTCACTATTTGGAGGCCTATAATACCCACAATAGTGTGATCATACCCTTTTTGCTCTTCAACTCTAACCAAACGGATTTTGTCCTTGTCCCCTCAAGAACATCCTCCCGTTCCAACACTGCAATGTCTTCCTTAATCAGCACTACACCTCACCTCCCTTTCTCCCTTCCCTATCTTTTCTGAACACCTTGTACTCTTGAATATTGAGTGCCTACTCCTCACCGTTTTTAAACCATGTTTCCGTAATTGCCACAACATCATATTGCCAATTGGCTAATTGTGCTTGTAGCTCACCAACCTTATTCACCACACTTTGTAAGTTTACGTACATGCATTCTAAACTGATTTTTGAATTTTTCGTCGTCTTTCTTTGTCTGCTCCTATCTAATATGGTATTACTACCGCCTCTAGTACTATCTTCTCTAGTACTATCCAACACACTCACTCTTTTATGCACCTTATTCCTCTTTTCTACTCCTATATGCTGGTTCCCATCCCCCTGCAAAGCTGGTTGAAACCCTCCCCAACAGCCCTAACAAACCTCTCCGCGAGAATATTGGTCCCGGCTCTTTTGAGGTGTAAACCGTCCGGCTTGTAGAGGTCCCACCTTCCCCAGAAACGTTCCCAATGCCTCAGCAATGTAAAGCACTCCGTCCTGAACCATCTCTCCAGCCACACATTCATCTGCTCTATCCTACTATTCCTGTACTCAATAGCACGTGGCACAGGTAGTAATCCGGAGATTACTATCTTTAGGTTCCTGCTTTTTAATCTCTCTCCTAGCTCCCTAAACTCTGCCTGCAGGACCTCATCCCTCTTTCTGATTATGTCGTTGGTACCGATATGGAAACAGACAGGCTGACTGGCTTGTACTTACTCAGTCTAACGCTTTGACCCGTTTAAAACAACGGAAGAGCATTAGCGGTCCTCTGGCACCACACCTGTAGCCAGAGAGTATTGGAAAATGATGGTCAGAGCCTCCGCTATTGCCTCCCTTGCTTCGCTGAACAGTCTGGGATAAATTTCATCAGCGCATGGCGATTTATCTACTTTCAAAGATGCTAAAGACCTTAATATTTCCTCTCCCACTATGTCTATCTGATGTAATAATTATCCACCCTCCTCCTTAACAATAATTACTGTATCGTTCTTCTCTTTTTGAAGACAGACGCAAATTATTCAGTAAAAACTATACCCATGTCTTCCACCTCAACACACACTTTACCTTTTCGGTCTCTAATTGTCCCTGTTCTCTCTGTATTCATAAAACATCTTTGGGTTTTCCTGAATTTTACTTGCCAATATTTTCATGCCCTCTCTTTGTTTTCCTAATTTCCTTTTTAATTTCACAACTGCACTTTCTATACTCTAAGCTTTCTGCATTATTTAGCTCTCGGTATCTAACATAAGCTTTCCTTTTTTGCTTAAGTCTACCCTCTATGGCAGTAGACAGCCAGGGGGCGCTAGATTTGAGACTCGCACCCTTTTCCTCTGTGGGAACATATTTGGTCGGAGCCATCACTGTCTCCTTGAATGCCGGTGTTGGACTGGGGTGGACAAAATTGAGAGGTCGCACAACACCAGGTTATAGTCCAACAGTTTTATTTGAAATCACAAGCTTTCGGAACTATCGCTCCTTCCTCAGGTGAAGTAAATTGGATACAGAATCGTCAGAGCATATATAGATGGAAAAAAAAGCATGTGTACTTTACAATTGCAGACCAATAAATTAAATCATCCTGACTATCTGCCGAGGTTGAATGCCTGCCATTGCTTTGACAATAATCTACCTTCAAGTAGCTGTTTCCAACCCACTTCTGCTAAATCACATCTCAGTAAAATTGTAAAATTGGCCTTTCCCCAATTGAGAGATTTTACTCCTGGTCTATCGTTATCCATAACTAAACTAAATCTAATTGAATTATGATCACTACCACAAAGATGCTCCCCCACTGCTACCCCTTCTACCTGCCCAGCTTCATTCCCTATGACTAAATCTGGAACCGCCCCCTCTCTTGTTGGGCTTGATATGTTCTGGCTAAAAAAGCATCTCCTCAATGCATTTTAAGAATTCTGCGCCCTCTATACATTTTACACTGATTCTATCACTGTTAATGTTTGGGTACCTGAAACCCCTTACTATAACTGTCCTCTTGTTTTTGCACTTCTCAGAATTTGCCCACATATTTGCTCTTCTATCTCCGTCTGACTATGTGGGGCTCTATATTACACTTCCAGCAGTGTAATTGCCCCTTTATTCTTCTTCAGTTCAACCAATATGGCCTCATTTGATGATCCGTCCAACATATCATCCCTACTCACAGCTGTAATTGATCCTTTAACCAATATTGCGACACCCTCCTTTTTATACACCTCTCTATTTATCTGAAAACCCTGTAATTATGGATTTTATTAATTATGCCATTCCTGCACTTCTTTGAGTCATGTTTGTTTAACAGCTATGATATCATACTTCCACTCGTCTATCTGTGCCCTCAGCTCATCTGCCTCATTCACTCGACTCCTTGCATTGAAGAATACACCATTAGCCTCTGTTTCCTCTGCATTCCAAACTCACTTACTAGTTCTGACGTGGTGGAACATGCAGCCGCTGCGTGCGGGTTTGATTGGGATGGAATAGCATGGAACTGCACCTTGAAAGTGATGGCGGGACAGCATTTCCCCGTACGATCTGCTTATCGAGGGAAGGGTGAATATTGTGTCACTACTATGCACCGGGAGTACCGGTACGGTAACAACCTGACTTGTCCTATTGCGGCGGGTAATTTTTACTTTACCCCAGTCCAACCTGTGAGACTTGGGGTTTTGTTAAGTATTTATTCGCATAGGCAAGTAAATATTGATAAAAGTGGAGTTAAGGGATCAACTACACCAGGTACGTGACTCGGTTCGGCTGTGACATTCCACCTCTGCCTGAACACTTGGTAGAGTTAATGAGAAGTGTTAGTCAGTCCCAAAAGCACTTTTATACCTTGGCCCAGGAAAACCATGAACTGCGTAAAGCAATCCTTAAGGTCGGGGAAAATTCGTCCTGGGAGGATATCGAGGTTGATCCTTGGATAAGGATTATTTCCCACGTTTTGATGATTATTCAATTGGTGATTGTGTTATATCTATTGACACGAACCTGCCGTGTTTACAGGCGATGCAAGCAACTAGAGTGGATCAAATTGTTGCAGAAGACGCCAAGGGAAGAATGCAATGCCTACAAAGTGTAAGTGCCTGTGACCGAAGATTCAGGCGCACAGCCACTTTTCGGTGGACTGTAAGACTGAGCCATTTTCTGTAAGAATTTTCTACAACTTGACCAAACTGAAAAAGTTGACGAAATATAATATCCCAGCATGCTTCGGGAGGTTGAGAGGTTGGTTCCTGTGGGAACTCTGTACGAAAGCTGTTAATCAGATATGGAAGTGACAGATTCTGAGCAGGAACGAATGGTTGGGCTTTACAAAGACAAGAACATCTTCAGGCAAAAGGTGTGAACGGCTTTGGGTCCCACTGATAAGAAGAGGAAAGCAACTGCCGACCATTTGTCACACAGTTTGGGACACATTGAGGAGCCTGCCCAGGTTTGCAGGGCATAAAAGATGCTGTTTATAACACTCGGGGCTGCAGCAGTCGGGGGAGGCGGCCTGGTCAGTTGACAGTTAAAGTCGTACGTCTAGTCATCGCTGAACTGACCACTCACTGGTGTTGGTGTGTATGTAGTGTTGGTTTATTATCGCTTTATCTTAAAGTAAGGGAATAAATCTGTGCATGCTTAGATATAATCCACAGGATTATATGCAACGGTTTTGTGTGAGTTTACTTGTAACCTCTTGCTCAATTTCAGTAAAAAGAAAGTTATTCTCGAATCCTTGTGTTTTGTGCTGTCTGTTCCACGGGTCTGAACTTTGGAAACTGTTGGACGGGTTAAAGTACAAGGGTGAATTTTAACATCTGACAATGGTCAATTTGTAACCGCTCAAAGATTACAAAGAGCAGCTTCGGAGATCTTGCACCTTTCAGCTGTTCAGCACCCTGGAACAAAGACATCTTTCTATACATCCCAAATTTCCTACCCCAAAGGTATATTTGACAGATAAGAACATAAGAACATAAGAAATAGGAGCAGGAGTAGGCCAATCGAAACCTCGAGCCTGCTCCGCCATTCAATAAGATCATGGCTGATCTGATCCTAACCTCAAATCTAAAGAAAACAAGAAGTAGGAGCAGGACCCGGCCACTCAGCCCCTGGGCCCGCTCCGCCACCCACAGGGCCTTGACCGATCCGAACTCAGCCTCATGTCCAATTTCCTGCCCACTCCCCGTAACCCCTAATTCCCTTTACTTCTAGGAAATGTCTATTTCTGTTTTATATTTATTTAATGATGCAGCTTCCACAGCTTCCTGGGGCAGCAAATTCCACAGACCTACTACCCTCTGAGTGAAGAAGTTTCTCCTCATCTCAGTTTTGAAAGAGCAGCCCCTTATTCTAAGATTATGCCCCCTAGTTCCTGTTTCACCCATCCTTGGGAACATCATTACCGCATCCACCTGATCAAGCCCCTTCACAATCTTATATGTTTCAATAAGATCGCCTCTCATTCTTCTGAACTCCAATGAGTAGAGTCCCAATCCACTCAACCTCTCCTCATGTGTCCACCCCCTCATCCCCGGGATTAACCGAGTGAACCTTCTTTGTACTGCCTCGAGAGCAAGTATGTGTTTTCTTAAGTATGGACACCAAAACTGTATGCAGTATTCCAGGTGCGGTCTCACCAATACCTTATATAACTGCAGCAATACCTCCCTGTTTTTATAATCTATCCCCCTAGCAATAAAAGCCAACATTCCGTTGGCCTTCTTGATCACCTGCTTCACCTGCAAACTAACTTTTTGATTTTCTTGCACTAGGACCCCCAGATCCCTTTGTACTGCAGTACTTTCCAGTTTCTCGCCATTAAGATAATAACTTGCTCTCTGATTTTTCCTGCCAAAGTGCATAACCTCACACTTTCCAATATTGTATTGCATCTGCGAAATCTCCGCCCACTCACCCAGCCTGTCTATATCCCCTTGTAGGTTTTTATGTCCTCCTCACTTTCTACTTTCCCTCCCATCTGTGTATCATCTGCAAACTTTGATATGTTAAGACTTCATGTATTTTTTCTTAATTTATTGCACATCCCTAATTGCCCTTGAGAAGGTGGTGGTGAGCCGCCTTTTTGAACCGCTGCAATCAATGTATGGAAGGTGCTCCCACAGTGCTGTTAGGGAGGGATTTCCAGGATTTTGACCCAGCGATGATGAATGATCGGCGATATACATCTAAGCCAGGATGGTGTGTGACTTGGAGGGAAACTTGGAGGTGGTGGTGTTCCCACACGCCTGCTGCCATTGTTCTTCTAGGTGGAAGAGGTCGCGACTTTGGGAGGTGCTGCCGAAGAAGCCTTGGCGAGTTGCTGCAGTGCATCTTGTAGATGGTACACACTGCAGCAACGGTACTCCAGTTATGGAGCGAGTTAATGTTTAAGGTGGTGCATAGGTTGCAAGCAAGCGAGCTGCTTTGTCCTGGATGGTGTCGAGCTTCTTGTGTGTTGTTGCAGATCCAGGCAAGTGGAGCGTATTCCATCACACTCCTTACTTGTGCCTTGTAGATGGTGGCAAGGCTTTGGGGATTCAGGAGGTGAGGCACTCGCTGCAGAATACCTAGCCTCTGACCTGCACTTGTTGCCACAGTATTTATGTGGCTGGTCCAGTTAATTTTCTCGACAATGTTGACCCCCAGGATGTTGATGGTGGTGGATTCGGCGATGGTAATGCCACTGAATGTCAAGGGGACGTGGTTAGGCTCTCGCTTTTTGGAGATAATCATTGCCTGGCACTCCTATGGCGCGACTGTAACCTGCCAATTATCAACCCAAGCCTCCAGGTCTTGATGCATTCGGGCATGGACTGTTTCATTATCTGAGGTGTTGTGAATGGCACTGCACACTTTGCAGTCATCAGGGAACATTGCCATTTCTGACATTATGTTGGTGGGAAGGTCATTGATGAAGCAGCTGAAGATGCTTGGGCCTAGGACACTGCTCTGAGGAACACCTGCAGCGATGTCCTGGGGATGTGATGATTGGCCTTCAACCACCACAACCATCTTCCTTTGTGTTAGGTATGACTACAGCCAGTGGAGAATTCCCCCCCACCCCCGATTCCCATTGCCTTCAGTTTTACGAGGGCTTCTTGAGTCCACACTCAGTCAAATGCTGCCTTAATGTCAAGGGCAGTCACTCTCACCTCACATCTGGAATTCAGCACCTTTGTCCATGTTTAGACCAAGGCTGTAATGAGGTTGGGAGCCGAGTGCTCTTGGCGAAACCCAAACTGAGTAAGTGCAGCTTGATAGCACTGTTGATGACACCTTCTATCACTTATGTTCATCTTCACTTCCTCTCTCAACAATGTGAAGTCAATCCATCTTTGTTCTTCTTTTATTCCTTCCTTTTATCTTTCACTTTTTTGTTTTTTGCTCTGACTTTTACTTCAATACAGGAAGAGAAACTCAATTCTCCCTGTTCTGTCCTCGGTATTTTACGGCCTGGTGAAATATTGCACATTCGTTCACTTTTATTTTAAAGCTGTGTACAATAAGGTGAGCTAGATTGTTTTTCAGTAAAGTGTTGTGGTGACAACGGTTTAATGTGTCTGTTTGTTCAATGACTGTAATACTTGTCAGTTACAGTGATGCCTAATGATGTCACTTGGGGATTTCGCTCTATTTATTTAAGGAGCTCCCTTCACTGCGTCACATCACACAATCAGCGCGTTGCCTCCAGCGCAAATAACAGCAGCCTCTCACAGAAGGGAAGGCATGGAATTTAACATCTATGTTGCAAATGTTCTTGAAGAATTGCGGATAAGAAGTATATTGAAGGAAATACAAAAGATTTACTACACCATCCTCGCTTTTGTTGGAGTTCCTAGTAAGTATCTATGACCAGGTATTAATTCTATAAACCATGTTAATCTGTAATCTTTTTCTTGCTATTTACCGTGGGATATTGAGTTATTAATATAATCTATTTTTCAAGTTGATGCATCTTTGTTATGCATGGCTTGTTGTTTAAAATTACTGGACCATCCTCGCTACTGTTGCAGCTGCTGGTAAGTCTCTGTATCCGGCTATTATTTCTGTAAATCATGTTTAACTGTCTTTATCTCATTATCATTCCCCATCCCTTCCGTGCTTCTGTTGTTTAATGATCCTGAACGAGATACGGTGTTACCAAAATTTAAGTGTTCTATTTCAACTGAAGAAAAGATATTGGACGAGATACTTTAACGAATTTCAGTCTGCTCTCCACACTGTACATTTGTAACCGATCAGACGATTGTTTTCATGGATTAGCAGACTTTTCACCTTCTGATCGGTGTGGTTACTTACACAGAGTCACAGCATTAATTCTGGAAGATCACATACACATCCTTCAATGTCTGAAATATCCGCTAATCATTCAGTTCAAGTCTGTGTCTCTTTTTCCACCATCTCCAGTTCTGCATTAATGCCATTGCTTCTGCCGGTTAGAAAAGGATTACAGGATAATTTACATTCTCACAAAAAGTTCATTCTGTCAGATTTCAATACTTTTATTTTCCATCTTTGTTTTGAATTTATAATGTGATCCCATGCCCGTCTGGCACACTACAGTAGATCACTCGGTGAGACCCAGAGTGATGCTCTATTGCCTCCTGCTGTACTTCAGGATACATTTTCCCAGCTGATTGTAACTGAAATTCTGAGGATAAGAAAATCCATTAATATTTTCCCATCTAATATTCTATGCACAAGTTGGAAACCAACTGGTGAAAAGGTACAAGGATAATCTTCTTCCATTTGCGTTCAGACTATTTACAAAAGTATTCGGCAGCATTTTTGCCTGTTGGATAATCACCTGATTTCAATGATAATGGACGCATTTAGTGAGACATTACCTGGCCAATTATAACTATTTATTTTAATTCAGGGACCATTCTTACTGATGTTATTTGTAATATTATTTGGAAAAGCATCCTTTAGATGAGCTACAATTTATGTGTTTTAACAAGAATGCTGAAAGCCCAATCTTCCAAACACTTCTTACAGACCATTTATCTTTAGAACTGCAGTGCACGTGGATATTATCTTAGCATTTACATGTTACATTCGGGCATTTGAAATACAATTGTCTGTTACTATTGCATGTTAAGGTTGTCGTTTCTGCATTTTGCCGTTGTATTCATTTTCAGTTCTGAATATAATGGATATTCTAACCAGGAGCAGGAATCCAAGCCAGATTTCCCACTCCCTAACACAGGGGCGTAGAAGCGAATTGCACCGCTCCAAATGCTGACTGATCCCGGGACAAGAAGGCTTCCTGAGAGGTTCCGGTCCTTTGTGTCCCTGGTACCTCGGGCGGTGCTGTTGTCTGCTGTGCTAGAGGTAGATCTAACAGTTCATCTCTCATTGATTAAACATCTGTTACTTTCATGTTGTATTTATTCCCATTTCATTTATTGATTCCGCAATGTATTGCAGGTAATAGACTGAGATTAGATAATTGAATGTCGCTAATGAGTTGCAGATTTCACCCAGAATTCCGTCAAACTGCTTCTCTTTCTTCCAACCTGATTTATAATTTCGCTGTTTATTTCCCTTCCTCACAGTTAATGTAGTGACGATTTTGATCCTGTCTCGGGGAAAGTGCGGTCTCTCCAAATGTGTCACTCGCTACCTGGTGGCCATGGCGGCGGCGGATCTAATGGTCGTTATCCTCGACCTGATATTGAGGCACATTCCGATTGTTTATCAGGAACAGTTTATTTTCCTGGAGTCCGTCCGCATCTGTAATATCCACGCCGTCCTGCTATTCGGAGCCACAGACTGTTCTGTCTGGTTCACCGTCACTTTCACCTTTGATCGATTTGTGGCCATTTGTTGCCAGAAGCTGAAAACTAAATATTGCACCGAGAAAACGGCGGCTGTGGTTCTGGGAACAGTGATTGCGCTGAGCGGTTTAAAGGACATCACCTGGTATTTTATACTGATGGATGTGTATAGTTTTGTCAATTTACCCGGGTTTTGTGGCACAGAGGAGAGTGTTAGTATTTCACAGGTATGGGGCGCAATCGAGCTCCTTCATTATATTCTAACCCCGTGTGTCCCATTTGTTCTGATTCTGCTGCTCAATGCTTTAACCGTCAGACACATTTTAGTGGCCAGCAGAGCCCGCAGGAGACTCCGGGGTCACAGCAGTGTAGAGAGTCCCAGAGACCCAGAGATGGAGAGCCGCAGGAAATCCATCATTTTACTCTATGTTATCTCGGGGAATTTCATCCTGCTATGGTCAATATTGACAGTTAGTTTAATAAGTGATCGAATGTGGTGGATGGGGTTCGGGCCTTTTAATTTTCCTTCTTTTGTTCCTGAAATTGGATTCATGCTCCAGCTGCTGAGTTGCTGCACAAACACCTGTATTTATGCCGTGACTCAGTCTAAGTTCAGAGAGCAGTTGAAGAATGTGGTGAAATATCCATTTACACTAATCGTAAAACTCATGAAATGATGAAAAAAACTGGAGGCTTTCCAACATCGGGGCCAGTCTGCTCTCACCTGGGGTCTGTGATACAGACACAATGAGACTGGACTGTTTTCTCCACGGGGACTGTGATGCGTAGAGAGTGGAATTGAAGCCCATCCAGCAGGCGGAGCTTAGGGAGCTAGGAAAGAGGTTAAAAAGCAGGACCTCAAAGGTAGTAATCTCTTGAATACTAAAAGTGCCACATGCTAGTGAGTTCAGAAATAGGAAGATAGAGCAGATGAATGCGTGGCTGAAGAAATGGTTTAGGAGGGAAGGCTTTAGATTCCTGAGGAATTGGAACCCGTTTTACCTCCCTCTCTATCCCGTATGAAAATCCTGTAACCAGGAATGTTGAGCTGCCATACCTGCCCCTCTTTCAGCCACGTCTCTGTAATAGCTATAATATCATAGTCCCAAGTATCTACCAGTGCCCTCAGTACATCTGCCTTGTTCGCTATACTCCTTGCATTGAAGTATAAACCATTTAATACAGGCAAACCTCCTTGTTGACTGCTAGCTAGCCCTTCATTCCTCTGTCCTTCCAATTTACTTTCTGCGCTTTTGTATTCCATTTCCAGTTTTTCTCCCAGCGCTATTGACTCTATACTTAGCTTCCCATCCCCCTGACAAGCTAGGATAAACCCTTCCAAACAGCATTAGCAAACCCTCCCGCGAGGCTATTGGTCCCGTTGGGAGTGCAGCGAAGATTCACCAGACTGATACCTGGGATGGCAGGGATGACGTATAAAGAGAGATTGGGACGATTGGGCTTGTATTCGCTATAGTTTAGAAGAATGAGAGGCGATCTCATTGAAACTTATAAAATTCTAAAATGACTAGACAGACTAGATGCAGGAAGGATGTTCCCGATGGCGGGGGAGTCCAGAACCACAGGTCACAGTCTAAGGATAAGGGGTAAGCCATTTAGGACTGAGATGAGGAGGAATTTCTTCACCCAGAGAGAGGTGACCCTATGGAATTCAATACCACAGAAGGCAGTTGAGGCCAATTCATTAAATATATTCAAGAAGGAGTTAGATATATTTCTTAAGGCTAAAGAGATCATGGGATATGGGGAGAAAGCAGGGACAGGATACTGAATTTGGATGATCAGCCATGATCTCATTAAATGGCGGAGCAGGCTCGAGGGGCCGAATGGCCTACTCCTGCTCCTATCTTCTATGTTTCTATGTTTCCGGTTGAGGTGCAACCCGTCTGGCTTGTAGAGGTCGCACCTCCCCCAGAAACGGTTCCAATTCCTCAGGAATCTAAAGCCTTCCCTCCTACACCATCTCTCCAGCCACGCATTCATCTGCTCTATCTTCCTGTTGGAGTAAAAGTGAGATGGTTACCTGAAACAAAATGGAGTCTGTGGAATAAAATGGACTCTGTGGAATAAAATGGAGTCTGTGGAATAAAATGGACTCTGTGAAACAAAGGGACTCTGTGGAACAAAATGGACTCTGTGAAACAAAGGGACTCTGTGGAACAAAATGGACTCTGTGAAAAGACATTAAAATGTGCTAACTAACCTTGAGCTACCTCCTGTCATTTACTGAAACTACAGAATAGACAAAAGCCAGACCACCAAGGTCCAGATAACGGTTGTTCTTAAAGGAATGTAATTGGAGGTCATTGTTGCTAGGGGGGAATAATTGGCTAAAGTGTAACTAACCAAGACTGCTGTGCTTGTGGAATGTATAAAAAGAAGCACAACAGCCATTTTAAAATTGAGAAGGAGTGACTGTGTGCACTACTTCTCCCAAAGCTTTGTTCAATAAACTGCATGTTGAACCTTTAGTCTGACTCCGAGTGGTGATTTCCCACAACAAATTGGCGTCACGAACAGGATCTCACTGCTGGTGAGTTGATCGGTTGGCCTCGATCGGCGAACTGGAGTAGAGATTATTGAACTGTGGGAGTCAGACTGAGCCAACAATGCAGTTAAAAACGGGTAAAAATTAGGGGAATTTATGGGACTATCGGATAGAAACGGGAATTGATTGCTTGTGCAGATCGACTAAGGACAAGGAAGTGCCTGTCTCAAACGCGCAGCCTTAGACCGGTTGTTAAGAGGGGAAATCCCCCACGCGATGGTCAGGACCATAAAGTGGGCGTAGAGGCACCAAGGCACTTAGGATCGTGAAGCACAATTAGTAAGGACCATTCGGCATCAAACTCTGTAGTGGCGAACAAACGCAGAGGTACATAAAGTATAAGAATTCGCGAGTGTGTACTGTCTGTAGTTTTAAGCGGTGCGGTAAGGAGCTGATCACCCTGACCTAGAGCCGGACTCCGGTGGAGGAAACACGTTGCTGAGACGGTAATCGTGGCCGTGAGTATAAACAGAAACCCCAACGAGGGGGCTTAAAAGCCTGCAAGAGAGGGGGCTTAAAAGCCTGCAAGAAAGGGGGCTTAAAAGCCTGCAAGATGACAGATGGGGAAACTAAGTGGGGACCTGCGGGTTCCCTTATTGATAAATATATGACAGACAGACGCTCGTTGATTAAGAAGATGCAAAAGGATGGCTGGGATGTTTCCCAGACCTTAGAACAACAGAGAAAGTGGGTAGATGGGGAAAAGAAAGACAAAACAAAAAAGGCAGGGTATTATTAGTACATCAATTAGCTGGACTAATGGGACAAGTAGCCGTTTCCACTAAAAAGTGGAACGAAGACAAGGACAAAATTAAGAAATTAGAATCTAGGGTAAGGGAATTAGAAAAAAGGAATCAATTATTAGAAGGGACTCAATGGGGAAGGGAAACTGTCCCTTTGCCCCCTTACGAGACAATACAACAGGAAGCGACCGCCCCTTCAGAAGGAGGAGTAACGCCAGAACATAACTTGGCACCAGTAACCCGAGGGGGAACGGCCGTACAGCCAACAGCTAGTTACAAACCATTTACCCCGGGCGAGAGACAACAGATAATGGCCTCCCTGGGTAAACTACAACCCAGAAGCGCAAATACACAATTTTGGGCAGAACTAGACACGCTCTGGGTAGGACACCAACTGCACTTAAGGGATATACACCAACTCGTCAGGGCCGCATGCCCAGCGGACAAATGGAGGCAGGTAGCCGGAGGGCCCGCCGCCCTCCCCGCAGTGGACTACAGTGGAGGGCGCTGGACGCATGCGGTAGTCCTAACGGCAGAAGTGGATGCCCAACAGGCAACCTTCGTCGCGTTTAAAGCGGAAGTGCAGAGGGTTTTGGGGAATGCCCCTACCAATTGGAGTAAAATCACAACGACCAAGCAACAGAAGGGGGAAGGGGCCTCTGAATATGGGGATCGATTGTTCCAAGTATACCAGGAATGCTCAGGCCAAGGAAACCCAGACCGTGGGGATCGAGCCTTCATCCAGGCTTTTAGGGATGGGCTCTCCAGCGCCCACCAAACTATCTTAAAAATGGGAGTGATTATGTCCCAGAATTATGACGAACTAGTAGAATGGGCTAGTGGCATACATTGGGGGGGGGGGGGGGGGGAGAGGAGAAATCTCAGACAAAGATAAAACAAGAAAGAGTAGCTGCCTACGGTAGCGGGAGCGGAACCAAGCCCAAACCGACCTGTCATAATTGTGGCTAACCAGGGCACTTTGTAAAGGAGTGCCGGGCCCCAAGGAAAGGAAATAAATTTGGAAACGGAGGGAGGCATTGTAATTATTGTAATAAAAATGGACACACGGAAGCAATATGCTGGGACAAACATGGGAGACCTCAGCCCCGATCCGTGTCCACAGCAGAATCGGAAGAACCAAGGAACCTCCGAGATCAGGAAGACTGACGGCCTGCAGCCCCCATTAATAAGGGTAAGAAGGAGAGAAGGATCTATGTGTCTGCACTGGTAGGGGGCAGGCAATGTGAGATGCTGGTGGACACAGGAGCATCCATATCTGTCACCGACCTTCCCCTACCCACTACAAGTAGGATGATTTTTCTAACAGGGATAGGAGGGAACAAAACACCCGCCTACCTGAGAGAGACCACGTTAGTAGAAATAAATAATTTGTATATACCTATGAGATTCTATATATGTAAAAATAACGAGTGTACAATAATGGGAAATGATGTAATGAAAGAGTATGAAATTCTGATTGACTGCGGGAAGGGAGAGCTAACCTGGCCAAAACGGGACGGCCGGATAACCGGAATGGGAAGACTCACGAGTCACCTCGAGACCATCAAGGTGGCCACAGCCACCACCAGGGATTGGCGACTAGAAACAAAGAGGTTTGGAGCCATCTGTGCCTCCGTCCCCGGAGTATGGGCTGAAACGAAATTAGACACCGGCCTAACCAAAACTGACCCGATAAAGGTGCCCGGACCGGAGCATAAGACCCACCGACAGTACCCAATAAAACCGGAAGCAAAGGCAGCTGTAGTAGAAATAGTTAAAGGGTTAGTGGAGAAAGGAATCCTGAGGGAAACTACAAGTATCACTAACTCCCCTACCTGGCCAGTGAGCAAACCCGACGGAAGTTACAGACTCACAATAGACTACACTGCCCTCAATAAAGTCACGCCCAAATTGCACCCCATTGTAGCAAGCCCCTCGACAATCCTGAATGGATTATCGCCGAAGCATAACATCTTTACCGTATTAGATATAGCCAATGGATTATGGTCCTTACCTTTAGATCCCGAATTCCAGGAAAAATTCGCATTTACAGTGGGAGACAAACAGTACACTTGGACTCGCCTACCGCAGGGATACCACAATAGCCCCGCCATCTTCCATCGAGTAATGAGTGACATTCTGAAAAGGGTAGAACTTCCAAAGGGTAGCACGATTCTACAATACGTGGATGATATATTAATAGCCTCAGAATCCAAGCCAGGACATCAGGAAGCACTATATCTAGTGTTGAATGAACTGAAAGCCGCAGGGTTAAAGGTGAGCCCCAAAAAGGCACAAATCGGGAAAGCACAAGTCCTGTACCTAGGACACTTAATATCACAAGAGCTTAAAGAGATGCCTACAGACCGAAAGAAGGCAGTACAACAAATGCCGCGGCCAGTCACCGTAAGAGGAGTCAGGAAGGTGCTGGGACTGTTTAATTATAGCCGAAGTTTTATCTCGGAATTCGCAAAATTGGCAGAGCCTATACAGAGGCTAGTCAAAGGGGGAAAGCCAGCTCTAAACTCCATAGAATGGGGACCTGAGCAAGAAGAGGCCTATAATAAGTTAAAGGCAGAACTGATATCAGCCCCCGGACTGGGACTACCAGATTCCAATAAAGATTTCCACATGCACTGCAACAATGAAGGGAGGTTCTACTCTGCAGTAGTAACGCAAGATCATGGCAATAAACGGAGACCCATAGGTTACTATTCAACAGCAGAAGGGCCGGTAGTAAACGGGCTGCCAAGGTGCATAGCTGCCTTAGATTGCGCCGCCTGGGCAGTAAAGGTTAGCGAACCGATAGTAATGACAGGAAACATAATCCTCCACACCAAACATACCTTGGTGGAAATGCTAAATACAGGAAAGTTAAGGTCCGTCTCGAATATGAGAAGGGCCAAATGGGAAACCGTCCTCCTACCTCCCAGCAAATCAGTCATAATAGTAAGAGATACAGGAGATAACCCAGCAGAGGGAATTTTGGGCGCAGGAGCACCACATAACTGTGGAGACGTAGATACGGATACAGAAGAGGGTAAGGTAAAGGATGTACCTTTAGCAACAGCTGAAGAAACTTTTTTTGTAGATGGTTCACGTAAATGAGTGGAAGGATCACCCCGGACAGGGTGGGCAGTAGTAAATGACAGATTGGAAACGGTAAGGTCAGAAAGAATTGACGGAGGCCTATCCGCACAGGTGGCGGAACTAGTGGCACTCACAAGGGCACTAGAATTGTCCGAAGGAAAGACGGTAAATATATATACCGATAGTAGGTACGCGTTCGGAGTAGTATATGATTATATGACGGCATGGGGTAGGAGGGGGTTTGTAACCACGGGAGGAACTCCTATTAAACACCAACAAAGGATTGAAGCATTACTAAAGGCCAGAGAAAAACCCCGAGAAGCGGCAGTAATAAAAATCAAAGCTCATCAGAAGGAACCAGAAAGGGACAACCCTGACTGGTTAAAATACAAAGGGAACCAAGCCGCAGACAGAGCAGCACAACTAACGTTAGAACAGGAGGCAGTTGGCGAGCTGCCAATAGCAGTAGCGGGCCAGACAGAGGACGAAATATATATTCGGGACCTACACGAAGATACCTCGGAAGAGGAAAAGGGTAAGTGGGAAGCACAAGGAGCGAGCAGAGGGACTGATAACGTTTGGAAACGTAATGACAAGGTAATGGCGCCGGAATGCATACAAAACACCCTCTTGGAACTACACCATGGACTCTCACATGCGGGAAGAGAGGCCATGGCAACTAGTATAGGAAAGGAATGGTGGTGGAAAGGAATGGGGAGGGACATAGCCCGACATTGTCACCGATGCGTAACATGCGCGCAATACAACCCCGGTCGACCCATAAAAATTAAGATGGGACACCAGCCCCGACCAAAGGGGCCCTGGGAACATCTGCAAATAGATTTCAGAGGGCCACTACCACAATCCCACGGTAAAACCTATTGTTTGGTTATCATAGACCAGTTTACCAGGTGGGTAGAAGCGTTCCCTACCAGAAATTGTACTGCTACCACGGTGGCTAGAATATTGGCGGAGGAGGTAATCCCTAGATGGGGAATACCCATACAAATTGATTCGGATCAAGGGACGCACTTCACCGGAAAGGTGGTAAAAACAGTGTGCCAACTGATGGGAATAAAACAAAAATTCCACATCCCTTACCACCCGCAGAGTTCTGGAATGGTAGAACGCATGAACCGGACCCTTAAGAATGCCTTGGCCAAGGCCATGCAAACGTCAGGAAAAACGTGGACAGAAGTATTACCTATTATATTAATGAAGTTAAGAGCCACGGTAAGCCGGACAACCGGATTAACCCCTTATGAACTAATGACAGGAAGGGCGATGCAATTACCAGAAAACATCATAACAGGTGGGGCCGATGTAGGCCCACTAAAAGACAAAATTAAACGGTATGTTTTGGAATTAAGCGCCCAACTAAAAGGGGTGCGTAAATTAGTAAGAGACAATCAGGAAGAAAGAGACGCAGAGAGAGAGCTTGAAATGCTCCCTGCCGTCCCGATGGCAGGACGTCGCGTCATGGTAAAAACATTACCTGAAAAACCGGGGTTTGCACCAAAATGGAATGGCCCATATGAGGTCATAATCAGTGGAGACACCTGTGCCTGTCTGGACATAAGAGGGAATGGTGTATGGAAACATTGGACCCAGCTGAAATTGTACAAAGAAATTAATGAGTAGCATACGATTCACGATTAATCAATAAAGTAACCAGGATACCTTCCCCAAACAGGTGACGACTGCAAGCAAGTCCAAATTAATATTATATTGTTGGAACGTAACAAACATGTCTAGGATAGCGTATATAATTGCGTCACTCTATGTTGTCACGGTTGTAAAGCTGACAGGATTGAAAGATAACTTATTTTACAAGACCCATGTACCTTTACACGGTAATCGAACAGTGTGTTACCCGCTAGCCCAATCCGTAGAGGCCCTGTTCGTGGCCACCCCCGGGTGGACCCCCCTTGATTTATATACGGCAGATACCTCGGACGCACCCTGTAAGGGACATACAGGCCAACATGGGAGGGGTATACAGGGAAGATGTGTGGAACTAATAAACTCCACAAAGCCTGTGTGCAGGGGGGTCCGGGGAGTAAAAGGGAGAGTATGCTCAGACGATACAAGCTACCCGCTTTGCTTCTCGGGACAAGGATGGGGGTGTGCATATGCCTTGGTCCCCGAGAATGTTTCCTGTGTACAGACGCAGTGTGCCCGTCAGCACTGTCAAGTAAACAGAGGCCAGTTTGCTTGTACCTGTAACGAGCAAAGATGCCTGAACGTGACCGCGGGGAGGCAAATCATTTGTGGTCAGTGTAATGGGACTCATGTCAGCTCAGCCACATGGACATACCCGTTTGATACGTATCAATTGGTAGGATTGGGTGGAAAGTCAAGTGAAGCAAGCAATTGGCGGTATAATCAGTTCGTACGGAGAAATAACCAGGATGTTAAATGTTACCGAGCCAAAAAGGGATTTGTGTTCCTCCTCGACGGCACCTTCACGACGGCAACACCAAACCTCCCGATGCTCTTTGCAGTAGGAGCAATAGGACCACTCACTGTTCCATGCCCTCAAAAGGGGCATACCCGGAGAAAGATAGTAACACGAGCCATCAGCCAGGAATTCTGTGCCGATTGGAAGGATCCGGTCACACTGGGATCCTCACTCGGCTACGGGTTTCTTGGGGCCCTGTTCTGGGGGGAACAGCAGGAGTAGTTAGTACTAAAAATAGAAACTATCTTATCTGTGGATTAACCATTCTGGGAAACAGCACAGCAAAGGGGCTGGATGCCATCAACCGAGAACTGGCTGAATTAAGATTGTACACGCAGCAGACCCGTAATGCTGTGGATTATCAGTTAGCCCAGCAGGGGGGAGTATGCACAATAATCGGAGACATATGTATAACGCATGTTACAGATGAATCCTACAACATCACCCAAGCCATTAATGCCATAAGAAATGTAGAATTCGCAATATATCGCGATTTGATTAATAAGGAGAAAACACAAAGTTTCGTTCAAACAGCTTTTATTTCAGCAGAATGCTGGCAGGTTTAAATTGGACACAAGCAGCCTGTAAAATGGCCGCCGCACCTCGTGACAGAACATTCTAGACTTTTCAACAGGCAGACAAGATGGCGTTCCATTAAACATTTTTGCAAGATCGATAACGATTCAGCACAGTGAAGATAATACACGAGACATTATGGGTTTGCAGTATAAACATAGATACTGGAATCGGTCTCCCAGGTACAAAGGAAAGCCATTGTACCGAGTACTTAAGGGCCCATCCAAAGGACATTAATATGTAAACTCCCAACGACTCTACGATGAGAGAGCCGTTAGCAGGTAGTTATACAGGACACTTGGAAGCCCCAAACCCCTCCAGGGAGAACACCGACCGATTTAACAATGGGAGAAATATTAACAGGTACTCAAACATTCATGAGTAGCCCCGAAACCCATTAAGGACGGAGATCACCCATACAAGACATTTGGGCGCCAAACCCTAAACAAAAGAATGGACATTATAGTTGGGCGGGAAACGGAAGATTTTTGCACTATAACTGCAGGCCCCAAACCGTCCATTCGCTCTCTTGCTCTTGCTCCTGCATTCGCTCGCTTGCTCCTGTGTTTTTATCCGGTCGATTCGTAACCTCGTGGCTGCTCCTGTGTACTCATAGTTGGGCTTCTGCGTGCCTGTTGCCTCTTCTGAAAAGACTGTTGAACTTTCTGATCCGTTCGGATCTACCTCGTGTCGCGTAACGAAGACCTATGTTGGTAACTGGCAGCGGAACCAAAGGCCCGAGATGAGATGAGATGAGATGAGATGAGAGGAGAAGAGAAGAAGACCATATCCATCGCCACGGTCAGTAAATCCCGACCGCGCCTGCAGGTCGATTAGCCAAGTTTTCCTCGCCAGGAAGATTTCTCTTTCGAACTTATAACGAAACATATTGCATCAATGATAACTGGACTGTGCTCAAAGCAACTGGAACGTGCAAACATATCGTATCAATGATATTGACAACGGTGCTCCAAGATTAAACTGTGAAGCCCACCAACAGAGGTCTTCACCACAGCGGACGGTCCAGCCTACTAGCCGGAGCAGCAGAAGCAAGTAAACAAGTGGGACCAGGAGATCTCCTGACCGACACGTGGGTGCTGCGGTGAAAAACATCCGATCAGCTATTCGGAATTTCTCCGAGTTATTACGAGTGGTGAGCATGAGTCTCGAGATCCTACGAAGCTAGTTTAGGATAGATATTGATAGGGGAGGGTTTAAAGATTAAGGATATTTGTAATGTGTGCCCCTATTTACGTTGTGCCGTTCGTTCCTCGTTTCCCTAAGATCGACTATATAACCGTTTGTAAGATTGTACTGTCATTAATCTGTGCGTATGACATGTATTTCATAATTTTAAGTATCATGCAATAAAGATTTTCCATTTCGTACCATTCAAACCAAGTCTACATGAGTTTTATCTCCATTACTGCTCTCGCATCTAAGTCCAGTGTCTAGAACCGTAAGGGAGAGTGATTCGAACCACTCACAGGTGTGTCTAGTGTTCCCAGACTGGCTGGAGACCAGAACACGCAACCAGGCCTAGACCCGCACTGACATACAGGCTGCACAGAGCCGCGTGAATCTCACAGGCTGCGAGACACGCAGGGTCAGGAATCCCTTACAGAAAATGGCGACCGCGGCAGGACACTGGCAGCGAGAGGGTAGTGTGTTAGATTTTGGAATGACTGTACGAAATGTTATGCAGGAAAAGATAGCGGATTATGTGTTTGGAAAGGTTAATCTAACTAAGAAGTGGATAAGTGAATTGTTAGCGGATAAGAGCCCACTAGAGGCAGCTGAAAGGTGGACTGATAGTAAGGAACATAAAAAGGCAGTTGAGAAAGCAGTCTGGCTTATGTGCTACAAAAGGCAGGTTCAGATTTCAAACCAGACCATTACAGCGCTAACAGCTCGTGTCAGCCATTTAGAGGGAGAAATGGAGGAGAAGGTTTCTGGAGGGGAGGTGCTCATTAAGAATTTAAATGAGTTACACCAGGAAAGCCAGGAAGTCTCCAGTTACCTTAAAACAAGGATAGAGTATCTCGAGTGCCAGGTCACTGAAGCAAAATTGAATGAGAGTAGGTTAAAGGAAAGATGTAACCGCCAAGCTGCCCAGATAAGAACTCAAGAAGAGAGCTTAATGGGGGTTAGGTCGGCGTATAAGTTGGCCCTTGAGGATAAGTTTCAGGGAGCCGACCATAGCGCCTGCCAAAGGGAGATAGAGAGCCTCAAAAAGGCCGTGAATAATGCGAACGGCATGGTGTGCCTTATCAATCCGTCGGCGCACCAGCCGCTAGTAAATGAGAGATTTAGAAATTCCCCACCAAGTAAAGCAGAAGAAGTAGTAGCCACTGCGCCCTCCGCGCCACCCAGCTATTCAGAAACCTGGGTTAGGGAGGAAGCAACGGAAGAAACAAAAGAGCCCATTGAAAAGGAAGTAGGAAAGGGATCGTTGTATCCAGTAACGGGGATTAAAAGGGGCCCAAGCAGAAACGGTGGGGAAGAACCGGGGGATCTCCTCGGACAGCTGGTGTTGCCTCACAGTTCACATCAGCTGAGAGCTATGATAAACCACGTACGGAAGCTGACCGAGATAGACGACCCTTCCGTGCATTTCAGGGAAGTTGAGCAAGCCGCAGCCATTAACGGCTGCGATGATGGGGAGACAGCAAAAATGCTGCTGTTCTCGTTAGACAGCTCGGTCCTTCAGTGCCTCTCAGGCGAGAGCAAGAGGGGAAACAAAAGTTATGAGGAATTGAAAAATGAGGTCCTAGAAGTAGTGGGGGCGAACGACGGAGGTCCGTTTGCTAGAGTGGGACAGACAGTGCAGATGGAGGGAGAACCCCCGAAGGTTTTTGCCGACAGGCTGTGGCCAGTATATGAGCGCAGCTGTCTAGGTGCGCCCGAGCGCGAAGATGTGGAAGGCGCCGCTCTAATTCATTGGCTTAGGTGCATAATAGCCAACAGTTTACCAGCCGTTAGAGAGCAGGCAAAAGCCTGGTTCGATCCCAATGACCTCAACCTTACGGAAGAGTCGGTCTTGAATCGACTCACGTTAGGTTACCGTAACATAAGGGGTATGACGACACGTCCCTTTAAGGGAAGAGTACATGAGGTACGACCCGCAGCCCCGGCTCAAAGAGAGTGGCATCAGGAGGGTAATCGCGCCCCACAGGCAAGTAATGCCTGTTACGGGTGTGGGAAGACAGGGCACTGGCGCAAGCACTGCAGGAACCCTTGGAAGGATTCCAAGGATAAAAATCCCGCGGTCCGAGCCCAGGCGCCTGTCCCGCCTAAGGAAGCAAAGGCACCCACCCCTCCCGACGACCTCGAAGCAGTGTTAGGAGCCATGCGCAAGATGGTTTTGAATGCGCGTGGACAGGTGGCGGTCGCAACCGGCCCCGTAGGTGCCGCAGGACCGTCTAATAGTGCCCCATGACTAGAACCAGCACAGCCCGTCTACCTGTGTCCGCTCAGCTATGATGCGTGGAGGCGACCTGTGGTGGAGATGGAGGTAGAGAAACAGAAGGGCAGTTATTTGTTGGACACGGGAGCTTCTTGCACCATAATCCATACGGATAACCCTTTTGACTCGCCGCTATCTACCAAGGTCCCATTCACGCTGGCAGGGTTCACAGGGAAAGAACAGGCTGGCACGTTTTCCCTCCCGCTATCCATTCGTTTAGGAACACTTCGCCTTAAGTGGAAGTGTATACTGATGGCATGGCAAAAGGGGGGTGGAAGAGGTATTCTCGGGTCCGATCTCCTAGCGGGACACGGGATCCTCGTGGACCTCAGAAATCACTGTCTCTGGGGGGCTAAAGGTGAAAAAGGCGAGGTAATGGTGATTCCGGGGGAGGAAGAAACAGGGGTCCTGTGTACCGTACAGCCATCCGGAGGCTACGACCTCAGGCTTATGGTCGCAGATGTCCCAACGGACATGCAAACGTACGTGTCAGATAATATGCACGCGTTTGCAACCCACAAGCACGATTGTGGGAGGGTGGTCGGGTTTGAGGTCAGCGTAGATGGGGACCCCATGACCCGACCCCAAAAGCAGTATAACTTCCCCAAAGAAGCCGAACCCGATATGGAGACAGCAATGTCTTCCTTGGTGCAGCAGGGCGTGTTGAGGCCGATAGCCACACACGTGAACTCCCCATTATGGCCGGTTAGGAAGCCGGATAATTCGTGGAGAGCCACGGTGGACTACAGAGTCCTTAACAGTAACATTCCCGCCTGCGCGCCCACAGTAGCAGCAGTTGCTGACCTAATAGGGAGCATCCCAGCGTCCGCGACCACGTTCACGGTGCTGGATATCTCGAACGGTTTTTGGTCCATCCCGCTGCGGCGAGAGGACCAGTACAAGTTTGCCTTTACGTTTAAAGGGCAACAGTACACGTGGAACTGTTTGCCACAGGGTTTCCACAATAGCCCCAGTATTTTTCATCAGTGTATGGCAGGAAGTTTAAAGGAGTTTAGTCAGCCCAATCAGATAGTACAGTATGTGGATGATTTGCTCCTATTTACGGACTCAAGGGAGGAGCACGGACCACTACTGGACGAGTTATTGGAGCTGTTAGCGAGAAAGGGTTTTAAAGTAAACCCAAAGAAAGCACGTATCGGTCAAAAGGAAGTAAAATTCCTGGGACTGACCCTACGCGCTGGGGAAAGAGCCATAGACAAAGCAAGGAGGGAGTCGGTGCAAGAATTACCGATTCCCAACAACGTAAGGGGTGTGAGGTCCTTCTTGGGACTGACCGGTTACTGCAGGGATTTTATCGAAGATTATGCGGCCACAGCGGCGCCGCTCCTCCGACTCCTCCATAAGGGGGTGGAGTGGTTTTGGGACGAGGGCTGCCAAGCAGCCTTCGAGAAGTTAAAAAGGGATCTGCAGACCGCGCCAGCCTTAGGGGCCATAGATGGGGGGAAGGAGTTTTTCCTGGAGGTAGCTGCCAGCGGAGACAGCTTAAGCGCCGTGCTGCTCCAAGAGCGTCACGGCAAGCTGAGGCCGGTTGTCTATTCATCCAGGGTATTAACGGATGTGGAGAGAAGTTTCTCCAATTGCGAAAGGCACCTTTTAGCCACGCATTGGGCTGTGAAAAGATCAGCGATCTTCACAGGGCTCTCTCCCATCACTCTCCTCACACATCACACACCAACTAAGATGCTTCTGGATGGGAGGATGAAAGACGGGACCCTAAGCAGCGCACGCATTGCGCGTTGGACCCTTCTTCTCTCCCAGTTGGATCTTAGAGTAAAAGGTCTTTGCGAGCCCAGGCTTGCGGCCAATTTGGTATACCCCGGTACAGCCCACCGGTGTTCGGTGGAAGGGGTGTGGGACGTCAACATAGGTTTACGGGCCGGGATACATCCCACTGGGCGCGAGATTTATGTTGATGGGTCTAGCACAGTGTCTGCTGGCGAGCGACTCACAGGGTGTGGAGTTTATGACCCTGCGGCAGACCTTGCCCTGGCGATCAAGCTCCCTAGCACCATGAGCGCGCAGCAGGCTGAGCTGTCTGCCGTGGTGTACGTGGTGACCCACCCAGACATTTTCCCAACCCCATACACGATTTGCTCGGACAGTATGTTCACCTGCAATTCGTGTACGGAATACCTGGCCATTTGGTCCCGCCGCGGATACACCTCCGCGGACGGGCGACCTTTAACGGTGAAGCCCTTGCTGGAAAAGATCTTAGCAGCAGCAGTAGGGGAGGAAGGGGAGATTTTCATCCATAAGGTGAAAGCTCACTCCTCCACAGAGCCCCGTGGGGAGGGCAACCGGCAGGCGGATGCGCTAGCCAGGGAGGGTGCCCGCGACGGCACTTTCTGGAACCCCTATAGGACCGGACCCATAGCAGCGGTCCGAGGCGGGGACGGGAATACCGGGAACACCAGGGTAGCATTGCCCCTAGACCTTAAGACCGTCCAAGCCCAGGATCCCGCCCTAAAAGCAGTCCTAAAAACGATTGCTGAGGGGAGGCAGGTAGAAGGTCCGTACAGTACGGCAACCCTCTCAGTTAAGGAAGGCATGCTGTTCCGCGGGGAGCAGTGGGTTGTGCCGCAGCAGCACAGGAGGGAATTCCTCCAGTTGGCTCACGAGGGACCAGGGGCAGGGCACCCCGGGCCCGAGGTTACCTGGCAACGGGTAGAGCAAGCGGGATGGTGGCCGGGGCTCAGGGAACAAGTCCGCGAGTTCTGTGCAAACTGTCTTGTGTGCGCTGCAAACAACCCAGACCCCCAGAAAAGGAAGGTGCCCATGGGACACGTAAGAAGGGTAGAGGGACCATGGCAGTCGATACAGATCGACTATATAGGACCCCTGCCCACCACCCAGGGAGGTTATAAATACTGCCTCGTCCTGGTAGATGTGTTTTCCAAGTGGGTGGAAGCCTTCCCTTGTCGAACAGCTACGGCACTGGGTACAGCAAAAATCTTGGTCCGGGAAGTGTTCTCGCGGTGGGGACTCCCCCGTTTCGTGGAGTCAGACCAAGGGAGTCATTTCACCGGCCAGGTGATGCAGAACACCCTCATGCTTTTGGGCATTGAAGGGAAGTGGCACGTAGCGCACAATCCCCAGTCATCCGGGATTGTTGAACGTATGAACCGGACCCTGAAGGAGAAATTGAGGAAAGAGACTAGGAACTCGCCCCAAAAATGGGCGGAAGTTCTGCCTTTAGTCCTCATGGGGGTCCGGGCCAGTCAGTCAAAAAGTACGGGGTACTCCCCGCACGAGGTAATGACCGGCAGGCTCATGCGAACCCCCACCCATGTGCTAGCCCCGGTGCTCACTGAGGGTCAGCTTCAAGAGATCAGCAGGGACAAGTTCGCCCAAAATCTCTTGGAGCGCCTGAAGCAAGTTTATGAGCAGGCGGCTGGGAACATGGGAAGGCAGCATCAGGGCAATCGCATGTTGCTGGAACCCCGCAAAACGCGGGAGTGGGAAGTAGGAGACCAGGTCATGGTCAGAAACTACGCCAGAGTAGGGAGTCTGGAACCACTGTATATGGGACCCTACAACATTGTAGACAAGGCGAGTCCCATGGTTTACGCCGTAAAAGTGCCTCGGCGCACTAAGTGGTTCCACATAAACCAATGCAAACTGTACCAGCCGGGTGCGCAGGGGAAAACTACAGGGGTAAATCCCGCCAATGGGAAAACACAGCCCCAGGTAGGACCACAAGGCACACAGGCAGGCGTAGCAGCTTGCATCAGGGGAAGGGACATCCCGGACGATCATGCAGCGTTTTTCTGGAGTTGGGGGTTAGATGACGAAGAACCCAGGGTACCCTGGTCAGATGAGGATAGTGCAGATGAGCATAGTGATGATGACGGGTGGTTCCTGAGGAACGGTCTGGGGGGAATGGGGCCGATAGGTCGAGATCCACACGGGGTGGACACACAAGCTGCAGGTCCCGAGGGCAGGAGGGAGGAGCTAGAGGAGGCAGGGCCAGCCGCTATAGGAGCACAGAGAGTACCAATGTGGTTCCCAGAGATGTGGCCGCCCGCTTTGAACGTCCAGTCCTCAGGGGAGGCAGAGATCACGAGTGAAGGGCCGCCTGCTGGGCCGAGCAGGGCGGAGCCACGAACTACCAGCCCCGAGGTTAGGGAGGCGGAGTCAGCGGAGGCGGAGCCGGCGACTGTGATGGAACCCCAGGTCATCCCGTTGGAGGTCTCGGAACCCGGTCCGTCCGTCACGGAACCCCCGCCCATAGCAACTCCCCGTAGGTCTAGTAGAGAACCCCAGCCCAGGAGGATGTGGTCATGTCCCCAGACTGCCCCAAGGCGTAAAATTCAGGTTAAGATAACCCGGGTAGAGACAGGCCACATCGCAGCAGTAACAGGCTGCGGCAGATCAGAGGAAAGGGTCAGCGCAGCAACAGGCTGCGGCAGATCAGAGGGAAGGGTCAGTGCCCTCCCACCGTCGGGAAGAGCTCGCAGCAGCCTTCTCAGAATTTAAAGGGGCCGCCCTGAGAACGGGCGGCACTGTAAAGTTATTAGTTTAAGGTTTTAAGTTTATAGTTCAAGGTTAAGGTTTTAAGTTTATAGTTCAAGGTTAAGTTTGTAGTGTTTTAACAGAAAACGATAAAATGATGGGAGTTTTAAGGCTAGGTTTAGAGGAAGTCTATTCAGCAAACGTTGAAGTTTACGTGAGGCGAGGTCAGGGGACCCGCTCACCCTTCACAAAAGCCAGAGACTTTTTGCGAGGCTGGCTACCTCATTCTATCTGATCACAGGAACCAAGGAAGGATGGAACGACTTCTAGTATTGCTCGTGGCAATCGGATGTGGATTGGCCTATCGAGGCCACACCAAGGATGTCGTGGTGTTTGGATGTTCCGGGGACACGGCCCCCATCGCGGTGGATGGGACCGGAAGACGGAAGGCAGAGGGGACCAGCACCTATTTCCACAAGGGAAGGTGGCCAGGATGGCTGGGAACGAACTCAACGGAGTATTCCAGCACATCGGGGTTCGCCTACAAAGAGACTTCTTTAATGTGCCCCAAAGTACGGATCATCGCACCCAGGATCAGCGTCACCGTCGGCAAACGGATTTGTTTGACCTGTAGTGGGGATGTCCCATTGAGCCGATGGTGGTGGCTGCGAAAGCTGAGCAAAACTATGAGAAACTCTTCGGTCGAGTGGGAACGACTGGGTAATAATACCCATCGGACAATTACGGGGACAGACGGACAAGTGAAAGTCTGTTGGGACAAATGGTGGGAACCGGATGAGGGGATTTATGTATGTATGTGGGGGTCAAAGTACGTTTGCCCCAAAGGCATCTCCATATTTTTTATTAATCAGTGGCAGGATAACGGACAGGGGATGAGGTGGGATGCGAGCACCAGGGGGTGCGGAGCCCCATTCTCCCCGATCCCAGTAAATGCCACTGAACTCATTACGCGCCCACGCAAAGCCCCGCCCACGATTCCGGTGGTTCTAGCTGAGGAAGAAGGGTGCCCTAAAACTAGTAAGGGACCCGGGAACGGTTTGGTACTGGTCCCCACAGACCAGATACTATTTCAGGGGGTACATTACGCGGTGGCCTCGGTGATTTTAAATCTCACTGAGGTACGGTTACCAGAGTGGTGCCCCAAAAAGACGGAACAGTTGTATCAGGTCCTGTTGACCAAGATGTTCAGACAATTTTACGAGTTTGATTTTGCAGAAATTGATAAGGCAAGTTTGTACACCGCACCGCAGGAAATTTTGGATCAAGTAGGGAGGCAAAGAAGGGGTTTGGTGAACGATGCGTTCACTGCTTTTAACACAGGGACATCTGTGGTCAACGCTCTAGACAGTGTGGAGCTGCAGACCCAGATTAATGGTTTAAAAACCCAGTTAAAAGACATTCTAACAGATGAGAATAAAGTGGTAGGGTCAGGTCTACACGAGGACCAAGCCATGACTCTCCATTTAAAGGAAATTATAGCAGAGCTGGAGAAACATGCGCGTACGGTAAATGCCCTGATCAGGGAAGATCGGAATGCATCCGATCAAGCTGCGCAGAACGAGGTGTGCGTGCTTTACGGGGCGTGGTTACTGGGCGAGGGCCGCAGTAATTTGGAGGATTTAAAACAAGGTTTGGTTCCGTCCTGGATAAGTAACAAACACCTACGGGCGCTCCACCCTTTTCAGAACGCATTAAGTCCGTGCCAGCTCAGGCTAGCTTCAGAAGCTTACCCAGTCCCCGTGGACTGCGGACGTTCAAACCATACTATTATGGGAATAGTATTACGCATGCCGGTTTTGGGCAACACAGCAAAGCCCGCCCCGGTATATCGGGTAGAGAACATTGGTGTCATTCAGGGGGGAGCCCACATTCGTTATGCAGCAGTTCCACCTTACGTCATCCGCTGGGAGCAAACGATGACAGGTACAGATCTCTCTGGTTGTCGTGGCAGGGGAGCACACATAATACTGTGCCCCCAGCACTTGAATGCCTTTTTAACACCACAGTGCGGGTTCAGAACGGCTGGCGCCAAGTCCATGAATTGCACCATGGAGGCAATGGCACAAGATCATGTGCCTCCGCAGGTAGCATACATCGGGGGTGGAACATATTGTGTTACCACTGCAGCGCAACACTACCAGCATGGAAACCGTAGCCGGTGTCCGGTGAGTGACAGCAGTTTCTGTTTTAAACCCAGGGCTGAAGTTCAAGTAGCACAACAGCGAATTATCCCAATCCCTGAACCATCCACTGTTCATCTCACAGTAAAAGAGAATTTCACCGACTTGCAGCGATTTGTCGCACATTTTGGATACCTCATTCCCCCTCTCCCTGAGCATTTAACCAAACTTCTGAAAGCCGTCGCGGTATCACAGAAACATTTTTATACGTTAGAGCAGAAAACTGTCGAGATAGGAACAGACATTTTGGACATAGTGGTTCCACCGTGGTGGAATCTGTTCACCAATATTGAAGTGCCTTCATGGATCAGAATAGCCTCCCACATTTTAGTCGTCTGTCAAGTGTTTATTGTAGTGTACCTATTGTTCATACATTGTAAAAGAGACAAGCGCCTCACCAAGCATGAAAACACGGGAGAGTGGCGAGAACGTTACGTGCGCGTGCACGATGAGAGCACCGTGTAATAGGAAAATGGCGTCACTCCCGCTCGCCGCGTGCGCCGCGGAAGTTTGTACTCATTGTAATTACGTTGGAAACTCGACATGTTTAAGAGTTGGGATTTGTTTATTTTGGTGATGGTGTTGATTGTTTGGTTTTGGGTTCTGTTTTCCTTTCCCTGAATAAAAGACAAATATACAGGTGATGCGTGAGGTATCGGCCTGGTTACGCCGGGAAGGAAAACAAGTGGTGTAAGTTTAAGGGCAAATGATGCCTACGGTGGTATAAAATGTGATTTTCTTGGGAAATAAGGACGACACAGAGACCCTAGTTAAGTTAAAATTTATGGGATTAATTTACTGGATTCGGAGTGAAATCGAGATAAGATTGCTCACCACTGTGATTTTTGATACGATAAGCGGAGTTATTCGCATCAACAGGAGGGACTGTAGAATTCGCAATATATCGCGATTTGATTAATAAGGAGAAAACACAAAGTTTCGTTCAAACAGCTTTTATTTCAGCAGAATGCTGGCAGGTTTAAATTGGACACAAGCAGCCTGTAAAATGGCCGCCGCACCTCGTGACAGAACATTCTAGACTTTTCAACAGGCAGACAAGATGGCGTTCCATTAAACATTTTTGCAAGATCGATAACGATTCAGCACAGTGAAGATAATACACGAGACATTATGGGTTTGCAGTATAAACATAGATACTGGAATCGGTCTCCCAGGTACAAAGGAAAGCCATTGTACCGAGTACTTAAGGGCCCATCCAAAGGACATTAATATGTAAACTCCCAACGACTCTACGATGAGAGAGCCGTTAGCAGGTAGTTATACAGGACACTTGGAAGCCCCAAACCCCTCCAGGGAGAACACCGACCGATTTAACAATGGGAGAAATATTAACAGGTACTCAAACATTCATGAGTAGCCCCGAAACCCATTAAGGACGGAGATCACCCATACAAGACATTTGGGCGCCAAACCCTAAACAAAAGAATGGACATTATAGTTGGGCGGGAAACGGAAGATTTTTGCACTATAACTGCAGGCCCCAAACCGTCCATTCGCTCTCTTGCTCTTGCTCCTGCATTCGCTCGCTTGCTCCTGTGTTTTTATCCGGTCGATTCGTAACCTCGTGGCTGCTCCTGTGTACTCATAGTTGGGCTTCTGCGTGCCTGTTGCCTCTTCTGAAAAGACTGTTGAACTTTCTGATCCGTTCGGATCTACCTCGTGTCGCGTAACGAAGACCTATGTTGGTAACTGGCAGCGGAACCAAAGGCCCGAGATGAGATGAGATGAGATGAGATGAGAGGAGAAGAGAAGAAGACCATATCCATCGCCACGGTCAGTAAATCCCGACCGCGCCTGCAGGTCGATTAGCCAAGTTTTCCTCGCCAGGAAGATTTCTCTTTCGAACTTATAACGAAACATATTGCATCAATGATAACTGGACTGTGCTCAAAGCAACTGGAACGTGCAAACATATCGTATCAATGATATTGACAACGGTGCTCCAAGATTAAACTGTGAAGCCCACCAACAGAGGTCTTCACCACAGCGGACGGTCCAGCCTACTAGCCGGAGCAGCAGAAGCAAGTAAACAAGTGGGACCAGGAGATCTCCTGACCGACACGTGGGTGCTGCGGTGAAAAACATCCGATCAGCTATTCGGAATTTCTCCGAGTTATTACGAGTGGTGAGCATGAGTCTCGAGATCCTACGAAGCTAGTTTAGGATAGATATTGATAGGGGAGGGTTTAAAGATTAAGGATATTTGTAATGTGTGCCCCTATTTACGTTGTGCCGTTCGTTCCTCGTTTCCCTAAGATCGACTATATAACCGTTTGTAAGATTGTACTGTCATTAATCTGTGCGTATGACATGTATTTCATAATTTTAAGTATCATGCAATAAAGATTTTCCATTTCGTACCATTCAAACCAAGTCTACATGAGTTTTATCTCCATTACTGCTCTCGCATCTAAGTCCAGTGTCTAGAACCGTAAGGGAGAGTGATTCGAACCACTCACAGGTGTGTCTAGTGTTCCCAGACTGGCTGGAGACCAGAACAGGCAACCAGGCCTAGACCCGCACTGACATACAGGCTGCACAGAGCCGCGTGAATCTCACAGGCTGCGAGACACGCAGGGTCAGGAATCCCTTACAGAAAGCAGCTCGATGACTTTAGACAAGGCCCCAAGAAGGGGAATAGCTGGCTCGAATGGCTATTGGGGGGATCTTGGGGGTCTTATTTAATGCATGGTCTAATTATTCTTGTTATAATAATAATTGTTTGTTGTTTGATTATCGGATGTTTTAATATCTGCTGTAAAGTCATGATGGCTCGGATTGTGCCAGGGACCAGCGTGGTCACCGAGGAAGAACATCTAATGGGAACACCTGAAGACGCCAAGGAAGGAGAGGGCGACCTAGTGAATCATCCTGACTATCTGCCGAGGTGTGATAAAGTTAATTAATTAATAAAGACTTGATTAACTTTATCACACCTCGGCAGATAGTCAGGATGATTTAATTTAGTGGTCTGCAATTGTAAGGTACACATGCTTTGTTCTCTATCTATATATGCTTTGGCGATTCTGTATCTAATTTACTTCACCTGAGGAAGGGGCAATCGATAGCTCCGAAAGCTTGTGATTTCAAATAAAACTGTTGGACTATAACCTGGTGTTGTGCGACCTCTCAATTTTGTATATATATATACACATAGAGGTCGTTTGGTCATCTGGATTTCGTGAACATCCTCCACGACCAAAAGGGTGAATTGTTGGAGTAAAAATGAGATGGTTACCTGAAACAAAATGGAGTCTGTGGAATAAAATGGACTCTGTGGAATAAAATGGACTCTGTGGAATAAAATGGACTCTGTGGAACAAAATGGACTCTGTGAAAAGACATTAAAATGTGCTAACTAACCTTGAGCTACCTCCTGACATTTACTGAAACTACAGAATAGACAAAAGACAGACCACCAAGGTCCAGATAACGGTTGTTCTTAAAGGAATGTAATTGGAGGTCATTGTTGCTAGGGGGGAATAATTGGCTAAAGTGTAACTAACCAAGACTGCTGTGCTTGTGGAATGTATAAAAAGAAGCACAACAGCCATTTTAAAATTGAGAAGGAGTGACTGTGTGCACTACTTCTCCCAAAGCTTTGTTCAATAAACTGCATGTTGAATCTTTAAGTCTGACTCCGAGTGGTGATTTCCCACAACATTCCTATTTCTGAACTCACTAGCACGAGGCACTGTTTGTATTCCAGAGATTTACTACCTTTGAGGTCCTGCTGTTTAACCTCTTTCCTAGCTGCCTAAGCTCTGCCTGCAGGACGGGCTTCAATTCCAATCTCTACGTGTCACAGACCCCGTGGAGAAAACAGTCCAGTCCCACACGTGTCACAGACCCCGTGGAGAAAACAGTCCAGTCCCAATGTGTCTGTATCACAGACCCCAGGTGAGAGCAGACTGGGCCCGATGTTGGAAAGCCTCCAGTTTTTTTCATAATTTCATGAGTTCTTACGATTAGTATAAATGGATATTTCACCACATTCTTCAACTGCTCTCTGAACTTAGACTGAATCACGACATAAATACAGGTGTTTTTGCAGCAACACAGCAGCTGGAGCATGAATCCAATTTCTGGAACAAAAGAAGGAAGATTAAATAGCCCGAACCCCATCCACCACATTCGATCACTTATTAAACTAACTGTAAATATTGACCATAACAGGATGAAACTCCCCGAGATAAAATAGAGTAAAATGATGGATTTCCGGCGGCTCTCCATCTCTGGGTCTCTGGGACTCTCTACACTGCTGTGACCCCGGAGACTTTTGTGGGCTCTGCTGGCCACTAAAATGTGTCTGACGGTTAAAGCATTGAGCAGCATAATCACAACAAATGGGACACACGGGGTTAGAATATAATGAAGGACTTCGATTGCTCCCCATACCTGTGAAAGACGAACACTCAACTCTGTGCCACAAAGCCCGGCATAATTGACAAGACCATACACATCCATCTCCATAAAATACCAGGTGATGTCCTTTAAACAGCTCAGCGCAGTCACTGTTCACAGAACCACAAACGCCGTTTTCTCGGTGCAATATTTAGTTTTCAGCTTCTGGCAACAAATGGCCACAAATCGATCAAAGGTGAAAGTGATGGTGAACCAGACAGAACAGTCTGTGGCTGCGAACAGCAGGACGGCGTGGATATTACAGATGCGGACGGACTCCAGGAATATAAACTGTTCCGGATAAACAATCGGAATGTGCCTCAATATCAGGTCGAGGATAACGACCAGTAGATCTGCCGCCGCCATGGCCACCAGGTAGCGAGTGACACATTTGGAGAGACCGCACTTTCCCTGAGACAGGATCACAATCGTCACTAAATTAACTGTGAGGAAGGGAAATAAACAGGGAAATTATAAATCAGGTTGGAAGAAAGAGAAGCAGTTTGACGGAATTCTGGGTGAAATCTGCAACTCATTAGCGACATTCAATGTTATAATCTAATTCTATTACCGGTAACACATTGCGGAATCAATAAATGAAATGGGAATAAATACAACATGAAAGTAACAGATGTTTAATGAATGAGAGATGAACTGATAGATGTACCTCTATCACAGCAGACAAAAGCCCCGCCCGAGGTACCAGGGACACAAAGGACCAGAACCTCTCCGGAAGCCTTCTTGTCCCGGGAGCAGTCAGCATTTGGAGCGGTGCAATTCGCTTCTGCGCCCCTGTGTTCGGGAGTGGGAAATCTGGCTTGGATTCCTGCTCCTGGTTAGAATATCCATTATATTCAGAACTGAAAATGAATACAACGGCAAAATACAGAAACGACAACCTTAACATGCAATAGTAACAGGCAATTGTATTTCAAATGCCCGAATGTAACATGTAAATGCTAAGATAATATCCACGTGCACTGCAGTTATAAAGATAAATGGTCTGTAAGAAGTGTTTGGAAGATTGTGCTTTCTGCATTCTTGTTCAAACAGATAAATTGTAGCTCATCTAAAGGATGCTTTTCCAAATAATATTACAAATAACATCAGTAAGAATGGTCCCTGAATTAAAATAAATAGTTATAATTGGCCAGGCAATGTTTCACTAAATGCGTCCATTATCATTGAAATCAGGTGATTATCCTACAGGCAACAATGCCGCCGAATGCTTTTGTAAATAGTCTGAACGCAAATGGAAGAAGATTATCCTTGTACCTTTTCACCAGTTGGTTTCCAACTTGTGCGTAGAATATTAGATGGGAAAATATTAATGGATTTTCTTATCCTCAGTACTTCAGTTACAATCAGCTGGGAAAATGTATCCTGAAGTACAGCAGGATACAATAGAGCATCACTCTGGGTCTCACCGAGTGATATACTGTAGTGTGTCAGACGGGCATTGGATCCCATTATAAATTCAAAACAAAGATGGGAAATAAAAGTATTGAAATCTGACTGAATGAACTTTTTGTGAGAATGTAAATTATCCTGTAATCCTTTTCTAACCGGCAGAAGCAATGACATTAATGCAGAACTGGAGATGTTGGAAAAAGAGACAACGACTTGATCTGAATGATTAGCGGCTATTTCAGATATTGAAGGATGTGTATGTGATCTTCCAGAATTATTGCTGTGACTCTGTGTAAGTAACCACACCGATCAGAAGGTGAAAAGTCTGCTAATCCATGAAAACAATCGTCTGATCAGTTACAAATGTACAGTGTGGAGAGCAGACTGAAATTCGTTAAAATATCTCGTCCAATATCTTTTCTTCAGTTAGAATAGTACACTTAAATTTTGGTAACACCGTATCTCGTTCAGAATCATTAGCCAACAGCAGCACGGAATGGATGGGGAATGATAATGAGATAAAGACAGTTAAACATGATTTACAGAAATAATAGCCGGATACAGAGACTTACCAGCAGCTGCAACAGTAGCGAGGATGGTCCAGTAATTTTAAACAACAAGCCATGCATAACAAAGATGCATTAACTTGAAAAATAGATTATATTAATAACTCAATATCCCACGGTAAATAGCAAGAAAAAGATTACAGATTAACATGGTTTATAGAATTACGACCTGGTCATAGATAATTACTAGGAACTCCAACGACAGCGAGGATGGGATAGTAAATCTTTTATATATCCTTAAATATACTTCTTATCCGCAATTCTTCAAGAACATTTTCAAAATTGATGATAAGTTCCATGCCTTCCCTTCTGTGAGTGGCTGCTGGTATTTGTGCTGGAGGCAACGCGCTGATTGTGTGATGTGACGCAGTGAAGGGAGCTCCTTAAATAAATAGAGCGAAATCCCCAAGTGGCATCATTAGGCATCACTGTAACTGACAATAATTACAGTCATTGAAGAAAGAGACACAGTAAACCGTTGTCACCACAACACTTTACAGAAAAACAATCTAGCTCAGCTTATTTTACACAGTTTAAATTAAAAGTGAACGAATGTGCAATATTTCACCAGGCCGTAAAATACCGAGGACAGAACAGGGAGAACGGAGTTTCTCTTCCTGCATTGAACTAAAAGTCAGAGCAAATGACGAGAAAGTGAAAGATAAAAGGAAGAAATAAAAGTAGAACAAAGATGGATTGACTTCACATTGTTGAGAGGGGAAGTGAAGATGACCATAAGTGTTGGAAGGTGTCATCAACAGTGCTATCAAGCTGCACTTACTCAGTTTGGGTTTCGCCAAGAGCACACGGCACCCGGCCTCATTAAAGCCTTGGTCCAAACATGGACAAAGGAGCTGAATTCCTGAGGTGAGGTGAGAGTGACAGCGCTTGACATCAAGGCAGCATTTGACTGAGTTTGGCATCAAGGAGCCCTCGTAAAACTGAAGTCAATGGGAATCGCGGGGGCGGGGTGGGGGATGGGGTGCGGAATTCTCCACTGGCTGGAGTCCTACCTAGCACAAAGGAAGATGGTTGTGATGGTTGAAGGCTAATCATCGCAGCCCCACGACATCGCTGCATGAGTTCCTCAGGGCAGTGTCCTAGGCCCACCCATCTTCAGCTGCTTCATCAATGACCTTCCCTCCAACTTAAGGTCAGAAGTGGGGATGTTCGCTGTTGACTGCACTGTGTTCAGTGCCATTCACAACACCTCAGAAAATGAAACAGTCCATGCAGCAAGACCTGGAGGCTTGTGCTGATAAGTGGCAGGTAACATTCGCATCACAGAAGTGACAGGCAATGACTATCTCCAACAAGCGAGAGTCTAACCAGCGCAGCTTGACATTCAACGGCATTACCATGGCCGAATCTCCCACCATCAACATCATGGGGGTCAACATTGACGAGAAAATTAACTGCTCCAGCCACATAAATACTATGGCAACAAGTGCAGGTCAGAGGCTAGGTATTCTGCGAGTGCCTCACCCCCTGAATCCCAAAGCCTTTCCACTATCCACAAGGCACAAGTCAGGAGTGTGATGTAATACTCTCCACTTGCCTGGATGAGTGCAGCTCCAACAATACTCAAGAACCTCGACACAATCCAGGACAAAGCTGCCCGCTTGATTGGCACCCCATCCAGCACCTTAGACATTCACTCGCTCCACCACTGGTGTACCGTAGCTGCAGTGTGTACCATCTAGAAGATGCAACTCGCCAAGACTTCTTCGGCAGCACCTCCCAAACCTGCGACCTCTTCCACCTAGAAGAGCAAGGGCAGCAGGCGTGTAGGAAGACCACCACCTCCAATTTTCCCTCCAAGTCACAGACCACCCTGACTTAGAAGTATATCGGCCGATCGTTCATCGTCGCTGGGTCAAAACCCTGGAACTCCCTCCCTAACAGCACTGTGGGAGCACCTTCCATACAATGACTGCAGCGGTTCAAGAAGGCGGCTCACCACAACCTTCTCAAGGGCAATTAAGAATGGGCAATAAATTAAGAAAACAAAACATGAAGTCTTATCTGGCAAATATACCTTTGGGGTAGGAAATTTGGGATGTATAGAAAGATGTCTTTGTTCCAGAGTGCTGAACAGCTGAAAGGTGCAAGATCTCCGAAGCTACTCTTTGTAATCTTTGATCGATTACAAATTGACCTTTGTAAGACATTAAAATTCACCCTTGTCCTTTAACCCGTCCAACAGTTTCCAAAGTTCAGACCCGTGGAGCAGACAACACAAAACACAAGGATTCGAGAATAACTTTCTTTCTACTGAAATTCAGCAAGAGGTTACAAGTAAGCTCACACAAAACCGTTGCATACAATCCTGTGGATTATATCTAAGCATACACAGATTTATTCCCTTACTTTAAGATAAAGCGATAATAAACCAACACTACATACGTACCAACACCAGTGAGTGGTCAGTTCAGCGATGGCTAGACGTACGATTTTAACAACCAAACTGATCAGGCCGCCTACCCCGACTGCAGCAGCCCCGAGTGTTATAAACAGCATCTTTTATATCCTACAAACCTGGGCAGGCTCCTCAATGACTTTGTGTCCCAAACTGTGTGACACATGGTCGGCAGTTGTTTTCCTCTTCTTATCAGTGTGCCCCAAAGCCGTTCACACCTTTGCCTGAAGATGTTCTTGTCTTTGTAACGCCCAACCGTTCGTTCCTGCTCAGGGTCTGTCACTTCCATATTAGATTAACAGCTTTCGGACAGAGTTCCCACAGGAACCAACCTCTCAACCTCCCGAAGCATGCTGGGACACTACATTTGGTCAACTTTTTAAGTTTGCTCAAGTTGTAGAAAATTCTTTCAGAAAATGGCTTAATCTTACAGTCCAGCGAAAAGTGGCTGTGCACCTGAATCTTCGGTCACAGGCACTTACACTTTGTAGGCATTGTATTCTTCCCTTTGCGTCTTCTGAAACAATTTTATGCACTCTCGTTGCTTGCATCGTCTGTTAACACAGCAGGTTCGTGTCAATAGATATAACACAATCACCAATGGAATAATGATCAAAACGTGGGAAATAATCCTTATCCAAGGATCAACCTCGATATTCGTACCAATATCCCACCAAGACGAATCTTCCCCGACATTAAGGATTGCTTTATGCAGTTCATTGTTTTCCTGGGCCAAGGTATAAAAGTGCTTTTGGGACTGACTAACAATTCTCATTAACTCTGCCAAGTGTTCCGGCAGCGCTGGAATGTCACAGCCGAACCGAGTCACGTACCTGGTGTAGTTCATCCCTTAACTCCGCTTTTACTTCAATATCTACTTGCCTATGCGAATAAGTACTTAACAAAAGGCCAAGTCTCACAGGTTGGACTGGGGTAAAGCAAAAATTTCACGCTGCAATAGGACAAGTCCGGTTGTTACCGTACTGGTACTCCCGGTGCATTGTAGTGACACAATATTCAACCTTCCCTCGATAAGCAGATCGTACGGGGAAATGCTGTCCCGCCATCACTTTCAAGGTGCAGTTCCATGCTATCCCATCCCAATCAAACCCGTACGCAGCGGCTGCATGTTCAACCACGTCATAATTAGTAAGTGAGATTGGAAAGCAGAGGAAACAGGCTAGAAAATAGACAACAAAGGGGACTGGCAGCGCTTAATGGTATATTCTTCAATGCAAGGACTCCAGTGAATAAGGCAGATGAGCTGAGGGCACAGATAGAAAAGTGGAAGAATGATATCATAGCTATTAATGAAGCATGACTGAAAGAAGGGCAGGAATGACAACTCAAAATCCATAATTACAGGGTTTTCAGACAAAATAGAGAGTTGTATAAAAAGGAGGGTGTCGCAATATTGTTTAAAGTATCAATAACAGCTGTGAGTCGGGATGACATGTTAGACGGATCATCAAATGAGGCCATATTGGTTGAACTGAAGAAGAATAAAGGGGCAATTACACTGCTGGAAGTGTAATATAGAGCCCCACATAGTCAGAGGGAGAGAGAAGAGCAAATCTGTAGGCAAATTCTAAGAAGTGCAAAAACAAAAGGGCAGTTATAGTAAGTGGTTTCAATTACCCAAACATTAACAGTGATAGAATCAGTGTAAAATGTATAGAGGGCGCAGAATTCTTAAAATGCATTCGTGAGATGCTTTTTTAGCTAAAACGTAACAAGCCCAACAAGAGAGAGGGCGGTTTCAGATTTAGTCATGGCGAATCAGGCTGGGCAGGTAGAAGGGGGTAGCAGTTTGAGAGCATCTTTGTGGTAGTGATCATAATTCAATGAGATTTAGTTTAGTTATGGATAACGGTAGACCAGGAGTAAAATCTCTAAATTGGTAAAAGGACAATTTTACAATTTTACTGAGATGTGATTTAGCAAAAGTGGACTGGAAACACCTACTTCAAGGAAAATCATTGTCAAAGCAATGGCAGGCATTCAAGGAGACAGTGATCATAGAATCATAGAATAGTACAGCACAGAAGGAGGCCATTCGGCCCATCGAGTCTGTGCCGGCTCTTTCGAAGAGCAATCCAGTTGGTCCCACTCCCCCGCTCTTCCCCATATCCCTGCAATTTTTTTTCATTCACTTATTTATCCAATTCCCTTTTGAAAGCCACGATTGAAGATAATAGCTGGAGAAGTAAAAGAATTTGAAATGGGCTAATAATGTCCACCACCCTATCAGGAAGTGAATTCCAAATCCAACCACTCGCTGCGTAAAAAGGTTTTCCTCCTGTCACCTCTGGTTCTTTTGCCAATCACCTTAAATCTGTGTCCTCTGGTTCTCGAACCTTCAGCCAATGGGAACAGTTTCTCTTTATTTACTCTATCTAAACCCCTCATAAGAACATAAAAATAGGAGCAGGAGTAGACCAATCGGCCCCTCGAGCCTGCTCCGCCATTCAATGAGATCATGGCTGATCTGATCCAACCTCAACTCTAAAGAACACAAGAAGTAGGAGCAGGACCAGGCCACTCGGCCCCTGGGTCCGCTCCGCCACCCACAGGGCCTTGACCGATCCGAACTCAAACTCATGTCCAATTTCCAGCCCGCTTCCCGTAACCCCTAATTCCCTTTACTTCCAGGAAACGGTCTATTTCTGTTTTCAATTTATTTAATGAAGTAGCTTCCACAGCTTCCTGGGGTAGCAAATTCTACAGACCCACTACCCTCTGAGTGAAAAAGTTTCTCCTCATCTCAGTTTTGAAAGAGCAGCCCCTTATTCTAAGATTATGCCCCCTAGTTCTAGTTTCACCCATCATTGGGAAGATCCTCACCGCGTCCACCCGATCAAGCCCCTTCACAATCTTATGTTTCAATAAGATCGCCTCTCATTCTTCTGAACTCCAAGGAGTAGAGTCCCAATCTACTCAACCTCTCCTCGTATGTCGACCCCCGTAATTAACCGAGTGAACCTTCTTTGTACTGCCTCGAGAGCAAGTATGTCTTTTCTTAAGTATGGACACCAAAACTGTATGCAATATTCCAGGTGCGGTCTCACCAATACCCTATAGAACTGCAGCAATACCTCCCTGTTTTTATATTCTATCCCCCTAGCAATAAAAGCCAACATTCCATTGGCTTTCTTGATCACCTGCTGCACCTGCATACTAACTTTTTGATTTTCTTGCACCAAGACCCCTAGATCCCTTTGTACTGCAGTACTTTCCAGTTTCTCGCCATTAAGATAATAACTTGCTCTCTGATTTTTCCTGCCAAAGTGCATAACCTCACATTTTCCAATATTGTATTGCATCTTCCAAATCTCTGCCCACTCACCCAGCCTGTCTATATCGGCTTGTAGGTTTTTTATGTCCTCCTCACTCTCTACTTTCCCTCCCATCTTTGTATCGTCTGCAAACTTTGATAAGTTACAATCGGTCCCCTCCTCCAAATTGTTAATATAGATTGTAAAGAGTTGGGGACACAGCACCGACCCCTGCGGAACACCATTGGCTTAGGTTGCCAGTCCGAGAATGAACCATTTATCCCAACTCTCTGCTTCCTGTTAGATAACCAATCCTCCACCCATGCCAGAATATTACCCCCAATCCAGTGATTTTTTATCTTGAGTAATAATCTTTTATGTGGCACCTTGTCGAATGCCTTCTGGAAGTCTAAATACACTACATCCACTGTTTCCCCTTTATCCACCCTGTACTGGAGCAAATTTGTCAGACAGACATGGCTCCGACCAAGTATGTTCCCACAGAGAAAAAGGATGGGACTCTCAAAGCTAGCGCCCCCTGGCTGTCTACTGTCATAGAGGTTCGACTCAAGCTAAAAAGGAAAGCTTATGTTAGATACGAGAGCTAAATAATGAAGAAAGCTTAGAGTATAGAAAGTGCAGGGGTAAATTAAAAAGGAAATTAGGAAAGCAAAGAGAGGGCATGAAAACATTGGCAAGTAAATTTCAGGAAAACCCAAAGATGTTTTATGAATAAAGAGAGAACAGGGACTATTAGAGACCGAAAAGGTAAACTGTGTGTTGAGGTGGAAGACTTGGGTTTAGTTTTTACTGAAAAAATTGCCTCTGCCTTCACAAAAGAGAAGAACGATGCAGATATTATTGTTCAGGAGGAGGGTAGAGAATTATTACATCAGATAGACATAGTAAGAGAGGAAATATTAAGGCCTTTAGCATTTTTGAAAGTAGATAAATCGCCATGCGCTAATGAAATTTATCCCAGATTGTTAAGAGCAGCAAGGGAAGAAATAGCAAAGGCTCTGACTATCATTTTCCAATACTCTCTGGCTACAGGTGTGGTGCCAGAGGACCGTCAATGCTCTTCCGTTGTTTTAAACGGGACAAAGCGGTAGACTGAGTAAATATAACCCAGTCAGCCTGTCAGTTTCCATATCGGTACCAACAACATACTCAGAAAGAGGGATGAGGTCCTGCCGGCAGAGTTTAGGGAGCTAGGAGACAGATTAAAAAGCAGGACCCAAAAGATAATATTCTCCGGATTAATAGCAGTGCCACGTGCTATTGAGTACAGGAATAGTAGGATAGAGCAGATGAATGTGTGGCTGGAGAGATGGTGGAGGACGGAGAGCTTTACATTCCTGAGGCATTGGGACCGTTTCTGGGGAAGGTGGGTCCTCGACAAGCCGGACGGGTTACACCTCAAAGGAGCCGGGACCAATATTCTCGCGGAGAGGTTTGTTAGGGCTGATGGGGAGGGTTACCACTAGCTTTGCAGGGGGATGGGCACCAGCATATAGGAGTAGTAAAGAGGAATAAGGTGCATAAAAGAGTGAGTGTGTTTGGATAGTACTAGTGAAGATAGTACTAGAGGCGGTAGTAATACCAAATTAGAAAAGAGCAGACAAAGCAAGATGACGAAAAATTCAAAAATGAGTTTAGAATGCATGTACGTAAACTTAGAATGTGTGGTGAATAAGGTTGGTGAGCTACAAGCACAATTAGCCATTTGGCAATATGATGTTGTGGCAATTACGGAAACTTGGCTTCAAAACGGTGAGGACTGGGCACATAATGGCTCGAAAACTAGATCTAATATGGGAGATTACGCACTGTGTACTCTCGCGTATTAGGTCCCGAAGTGCCGGTTTCCTGCATGCACTGCGCATGCGCGGGAAACCGGCAGTTCGGGTATAGCAAAGGGGGCGGTTCCTAAGTGAACCGCGTGCGCGCTACAGGTTGTGCGCACGCAGCACACTTATTTTTTTTTCAGGTTTGAACGCGCACGTAAGTGTTGAAGATTTTACACATGAAGAAAGCAGGCGTAAGACACCCTTTTAACAAGGTAAGTAGTTAATTAAGTATTATTTTAAATTTTTTTCAACAGGTTTATCTTTTTTAGAGACTTTAAAGAAAGGTAAGTTTATTTTTATAACTTTTAAAAAGAATTTAAATTTTTTCAAAAATTCAAATTTTTGTTTAAAGTGGTTAATTTATTTAACTATAGTTATTTTATTAATGTGATGGCTTTTTAAAAAAAATTAATTGAGGTTTAGCTGTTCTTTTGGGGGCTTGTTTTATTCAAAGTTCTGACAGCTCTTCCTGTCAAAACTATGAATGAAAGATGGTGTGCTGCCATTGGCTCTCCATGGCCCACGTGATCCCAGCGGTAGCATCGAACTAACTGCGCCTCTGGGACACGCACACACTGCGCGCCAGCACCAGGGAGAGGCCCAGGAACTGAAGTTCGTGTGGGCCAAAACCATAAAGGTAGGCGCGGAGTGCGATATCACGGGGGATACTTAGCCCCGCGGCAAACATCGAAGTCCAATTTCTGGGCCACTATTCAAGAGTAGAAGGTGTTCACAAAAGATAAGGAAGGGAGAAAGGGATGTGAGGGGTAGTGCTGATTAAGGAAGACATTGCAGTTTTGGAAAGGGAGGATGTTCTTGAGGGGACAAGGACAACATCCGTTTGGTTAGAGTTGAAGAGCAAAAAGGGTATAATCACACTATGAGGGGTATTCCATAGGCTTCCAAATAGTGAGAGGGAGGTAGAGGAGCAAATCTGCAGGGAAATCGCGAGAGCTATAGAGTGGTGATATTGGAGGACTTTAATTACCCAAATATCGATTGGGATAATACTAGGGTAAAGGAAAAAGAGGGGAATGAATTTCTGAAATGTGTTCAGGAGAATTTCCTTGACCATTATGTTCTTGGCCCAACTAGGAAGGAGGAATTGCTGTATCTGGGGCTGGGGAATGGAATGGGCAAAGGTCGACCAAGTGTCTGTGGGAGAACACTTGGCTAGGAGCGATCATCGTATCATAAGATTTAGATTAGCATTGGAGAGGAGCAAGGAACAATCTAGAGTGGAACTTCTAAACTGCAATTGGGCTAACTTCAATGGGATGTGAAAGGATCTAGCCAGAGTGAAATGGAACGAAAGACTGACAGGAAAAACTGTAACGGAACAATGTGTGATCTTTAAGGAGGAGATGCTCCAAGTACAGGCTCGGTACATTCCAACAACAGGGAAAGGTAAGGGATACAAAACAAGGGCTCCTTGGATGACGAGGGAGATTGAGAAGTTGATGAAACAAAAAAAGAAGGGGTATGATGAATGGCAGGTGAATTCATCAAGGGAGATCCAGACCAAATACAATAAGTTGAGAGTGGAAGTGAAGATGAAAATGAGATTGGCAAAGAGAGAATATGAGAGCCGGATGGCAGTTAACATAAAAGGGAACCCAAAAGTCTTCTACCGGCATGTAAACAGTCAGCGGGTAGTAAGAGGAGGGGTGGGGCCTATTCGGGATAAAGAAGATGATATATGCTTAGAGGCACAGGGCAAGGCTAATATACTCAATGAGTGATTTGTATCGGTGTTTACTAAAGAGGTGGATGCTGAAAAAAATCGGTAGAAGTGGAAAAGTTAGAAGCAATGGAAGTGGTGAAAATTGATAGACAGGTTGTAGTAGAAAGACTGGGTAATGCTTAGTGTGGATAAGTCGCCTAGTCCAGATGGCTTGCATCCCAGGTCGCTAAGGGAATTGGGGGAGGAGATAGCGGAAGTGCTTGCCATTATTTTCCAATCTTCCCTCGATGCGGAAGAGATGCTTGAGCCTTGGAATGTGACAAATGTGACACCATTGTTCAAGAAAGGGTGCAAGGACAATCCTAGTAACTACAGGCCGGTCAGTTTAACATCAGTTTCGAAAAGTTTTAGAAACAATAATCAAGGAACAAATTAACGGCCACGTGGAGAGCTTTGAGCTAATTAAGGAGTGCCAACACGGATTTGTAAAAGGCTGATCATGTTTGACTAATCTAATTGAAGTTTTTTGATGAAGTAACAGGGAGGGTTGATGAAGGGAATTCAATGGATGTAGTCTACATGGATAGGAGAAGCTGCGGTTGTTCTCCTTCGAGCAGAGAAGTTTGAGAAGAGATTTGACAGAGGTCTTTAAAATCATGAGGGTTCTAAACAGTGTAGATAGGGAGAAACTGGTCAAATTGGCGGAAGAGTTGACAACCAGTGGACACAGCTTGAAAGTGATTTGCAGAAGAACCAAAGTCGACATTTGGGCAAAACTTCTTTATGCAGTGATTGGTTAGGATCTGGAATACACTGCCTGAATGTGTGGTGGAGGCAGATTAAATCGAGCCTTGCAAAAGGGTATTAGAATAGTGCCTGAAGGAAAAACATGCAGGGCTACGGGGAGAGGGCGGGGGGCGTGGGACTAGGTTGAAGTGCACTTGCAGAGAGCAGGCACGGGCTCGACGTGCCGAATGGCCTCCTTCTGTGCTGCAACCATTCTATGGTTCTAATATTCTATAATCTATCTCTATTAATTGTGAATCTGAATGCAGGTTTTATTGTAAGAATAATCGGGAATACATTGTGAAAAACATTTACGGGCACTTGGAGAGGTCTAAGGTAATTAAGGAGAGCCAACACGGATTTGTAAAAGGCAGAACGTGTTTGACTAATCAAATTGAATTTTTTGGTGTAGTAACAGGGAGGATTGATGAAGGGAATGCAATGGATGTTGTCTACATGGATTTTTGGAAGGCGTTTGACAAAGTATCACATAGAAGGCTGGTTAACAATTTTGATGCTCATGGAATTGGTGGGTCAGTGGCAGCTTAGATAAGGAATTGACTTAAGGACAGAAAACAGCGAGTTGTTGTAAATGTCTGTTTTCCAGACTGGAGGATAGTAGACAGTGGTGTTCCCCAAAGGTCAGTGCTGGGGCCACTGCTTTTGTATGATATATATATAAATGACCTGGCTATTGGAATACAGAGTAGAATTTCTAAATTTGCCGATGACACAAAACTTAGGGGTGTGACAAACAATGAGGATGATACCAATCGAAAGCAACAGGAAAGAAAACTAGCAGGATGTGCAGACAAGTGGCAGATGGAATTTAATACAGAGAAGTGTGAGGCGTTGCATTTTAGCAGAAGGAACAGAGAGACGCAATATACACTTAATGGCACAGTTTTAAAGAGTGTGCAAGGACAGAGGGACAGGGGCTAATGTACATAGGTCCCTGAAGATGGCGGGAGATAATGAGAGAGTGGTTAACAAATCATATGGGATCTGGGGCTGCATAAATAGAGGTATTGAGACAAAGGTAGAGAAGTTATGCTGATTTTTTATAAAGCGCTGGTTAGACCACAACTGGAGTATTGCGTCCAGTTCTGGTCACCACACTTTAGGAAGGATGTGAATGCACTTGAGAGGGTGCAGAGGAGATTTAGCAGAATAGTTCATGGGTTGGGGATCTTAGCTACAAGGACAAAGGCTTTTGACAAAGTCCCATATGGGAGACTGGTCAAGAAGGTAAGAGCCCATGGGATCCAGGGCAATTTGGCACATTGGATCCAAAATTGGCTTAGAGGCAGGAGGCAGAGGGTAATGGTCGAAGATTGTTATTGTGACTGGAAGCCAGTGTCCAGTGGTGTAACGCAGGGATCGGTACTGGGTCGTTTGCTGTTTGTAGTATACATTAATGATTTAGATATGAATGAAGGAGGTATGATCAGTAAGTTCGCAGATGACACGAAAATTGGTGAAGTGTTAAATAGCGAGGAGGGAAGCCTCAGGTTACAGGATGATATAGACGGATTGGTTAGACGGGCAGAGCAGTGGCAAATGGAATTTAACCGTGAAAAGTGTGAGGTGATGCATTTTGGGAGGACTAACAAGGCAAGGGAATACACAATGAATAGTAGAACCCTAGGAAGGACAGAGGATCCACGGGACCTTGGTGTACATGTACATAGATCCCTGAAGGCAGCAGGACAGGTAGATAAGGTGGTTAAAAAGGCATATGGGATACTTGCCTTCATTAGCCGAGGCATAGAATATAAGAGCAGGGAGGTTATGATGGAGCTGTACAAAATGCTAGTTAGGCCACAGCTGGAACACTGTCTGCAGTTCTGGTCGCCACACTATGGGAAGGATGTGATTGCATTGGAGAGCGTGTAGAAGAGATTCACCAGGATGTTACCTGGGCTGGAGCGCTTCAGATATGAAAAGAGACCAGACAGGCTGTGGTTGTTTTCCTTAGAGCAGGGAAGGCTGAGGGGGTACCTGATTGAGGTGTACAAAATTATGAGGGGCATAGATAGGATAGATAGAAAGGAACTTGTCCCCTTATTAGAGGGGTCAATAACACGGGGGCATAGTTTCAAGGTAAGGGACAGGGGGTTTAGAGGGAATTTGAGGAAAAACGTTTTCACCCAGAGGGTGGTTGGAATCTGGAATTTTCTGCCTGAAAGGGTGACAGATGCAGGAACGCTCACAACATTCAAGAAGCATTTAGATGAGCACTTGAAACGACATAGCATACAAGGCTACGGACCAAGTGCTGGAAAATCGGATTAGAACAGATAGGGCTTGATGGCCGGCGCGGACACGATGGGCCGAATGGCCTCTTTCTGTGCTGTGTAACTCTATGATTCTATGATTGAATGTATCTAACCCGTGCTCTACCTGCCCTGGGAGTATTTGATGGGACAGTGTAGAGGGAAATTCACTCTCTATCTTAGCCGTGCTGTACCTGCCCTGGGACTGTTTGATGGGCCAGTGTAGAGGACGGTTTATTCTGTGTCTAACCCGTGCTCTATGTGTCCTGGGAGTGTTTGATGTGGCAAATGTTCAGCTGGATTTACTCCGTATCTAACCCATGCTGTACCTGCCCTGGGCGTGTTTGATGGGACAGTGTAGCGGGTGCTTTATTCTGTATATAAGCCCGTGCTGTGTCTGCCCTGGGAGTTTTGATGCGACAGTATCGAGGGAACTTAACTCTGCCGTACTCTGTAAAGTACCAGTCCGTGATGGCGCAGATCCCGGCTCTTTAATAGTAATCTTTGTTTCGATGAGCCACTGAGCCCGTAAAGCAGCAAACGAGATCAAAACGGGGTTTCCTTCGCCCAGTCACAGCTGTTGTGAGGGCGGTGTACCTTTAACACCAGCTCCATGTTCCTGGTCTGGAGCTGAGGTGTTGTGGATTGCCCCTGATTAAGGACCTCACAGTTAGCTGTTGTCTCCTATTGTTCTGCCATCATTCACTGCTGCTCGATTCTCTCCTCCTCACTGGGTCTCAGATCATTTCCCGCCCTCTTCCTGATCAACACACAATCGCCAGACTGGCTGTGAGATTTGAAATGTGTGAAACATTCCAGAAACCCTGGAGATGGGTAACTGAGCCCATCCCCAATGAACATTTGTACTGAACCCATCCCCCAGTATATGTGTGGGTCTGATCCAATCCCCCAGGTGTGTGTCAGCTGAGTTAATCTCCCAACATGTGTGGGAAGAGCCCATTCCCCAAGGTGTGTGTGGGACTGATCCTACATCTCAGGATGTGTGTGGGACTGATCCTACATCTCAGGATATGGGTGGGACTGATGCTACATCTCAGGATATGTGTGGGACTGATCCTACATCTCAGGATATGGGTGGGACTGATCCTACATCTCAGTATGTGTGTGGGACTGATCCTACATCTCAGGATGTGTGTGGGACTGCTCCTACATCTCAGGATGTGGGTGGGACTGATCCTACTTCACAGGATGTGTGTGGGACTGATCCTACATCTCACGATGTGTGTTGGACTGATCCTACATCTCAGGATGTCTGTGGGACTGATCCTGCATCTCAAGATGTGTGTGGGACTGATCCTACATCTCACGATGTGTGTTGGACTGATCCTACATCTCAGGATGTCTGTGGGACTGATCCTGCATCTCAAGATGTGTGTGGGACTGATGCTACATCTCAGGATTTTGGTGGGACTGAGCCCAACCTTTATGCACAGAAGAACATAAGAATTAGGAGCAGGATTAGTTCATACGGCCCCCCGAGCCTGCTCTGCCATTCAATAAGATCGTGGCTGGTCTTCGACCTCAACTCCGCTTTGCGTCCGACACCCATATCACTTGATTTCTCCAGATTCCAAAAATTCACTACCCTCTGACGGAAAAGATTCCTCCTCACTTCAGTGTTCAATGACAGACCCCATATCCAGAGACTATGCCCCCTAGTTCTAGACTCTCCAGCCCGGGGAAACAACCTCTCAGCATCTACCCTGTCAATCCCCCTCTGAATCTTATATCTTTCAAAGACATCACATCTGTGTCTTCTAAACTCCAGCGAGTATAGGCCCAAGCTTCTCACTCTCTCCTCATAGGACAGCCCTCTCCTTCCAGGGATCAATCTAGTGAGCCTTCATTGAACCGGCTCTACGGCAAGTATATCCTTCCTTAGATAAGAAGACCAGAACTGTGCTCAGTACTGCTGGTGTGGTCTCACCAAGGCCCTGTACAATTGTAGTAAGATATTACCTTTGTACCCTAACGCCACAGCAGCACATGTCAACATGCCATTGGCCTTCCTAATTGCTTGCTGTATCTGCAGGCTAAATCTCTGTGTTTCTTGTACTAGGAAACAGACATCTGTCTGAACACAAACATTTAATAGCATCTCACCATTTGAAAAATATTCTGGTTTTCTAATCTTCCTCACATTTCCCCAGATTATACACTATCTGCCGTAATATGGCCCATTCACTCGACCTGTCTATTCCCTTTGAAGGCTCATTGTGTCCTCCTCACAGTTTCATTTCCCACCTGGCTTTGTATCGTCAGCAAACTTGGAGGAATTGCACTTGGTCCCTTCATCTAAGTCATTAGTACAGATTGTAAATACTGTCCTGGATGAGTGCCGCTCCAACAACAATCAAGGAGCTCGACACTGTCTATAACAAAGCTGCCCGCTTGTTTGGCAGACCACCCAGCACCTAAATATTCACTCCCTCCACCACCGGCGCACCGTGGCTGCAGTGTGTACCATCTACAAGATGCACTGCAGCAACTCGCCGAGGCTTCTTCGGCAGCACCTCCCAAACCCGCGACCTCTGCCACCTAGAAGGACAAGGGCAGCAGGCAGATGTGAAAACCACCACCTCCATGTTTCCCTCCAAGTTACACACCATCCTGAGTTGGAAGTATATCGCCGATCTTTCACCGTCGCTGGGTCAAAATCCTGGAACTGCCTCCCTAACAGCACTGTGGGAGCACTTTCACCACATGGATTGCAGCGGTTCAAGAAGGCGGCTCGCCACCTCCTTCTCAAGGGCAATTTCCAGTCTATCCTCATACCTATGATTCCCTACTCCCGGCAACATCCTTGTAATTCTCCTCTGTACCCTCTCCAGTGCAACCACATCTTTCCTGTAATGTGGTGACCAGAACTGCACGCAGTATTCTAGCTGAGGCCTAACTCGTGTTTTATAGAGTTGACTCATAACCCCCCTGCTGTTGTATTCTATGCCACTTCACCCGACGAAGGAGCAGCAGCTCCGAAAGCTTGTGATTTCAAATAAAACTGTTGGACTATAACCTGGTGTTGTGCGACTTGTCATTTACGGCTAATAAAGGCAAGCGTTCCGTATGCCTTCTTAACCACCTTATCTACTTGGCCTGCTACCTTCAGGGATCTGTGTCCATGTACTCCAAGGTCCATTTGTTCCTCTACACTACTCAGTGTTTTACCATTTAATGTGTATTCCCTTTCCTTGTCAGCCCTCCCCAGATGCATTACCTCACACTTCTCCGGATTGAATTCCATGTGTCACTGTTCTGCACACCTGACCAATGTATTGATATCTTCCTGAAGTCTACAGCTTCCTTCTTGATTATCAACCACACAGTCGAATTTAGTATCATCTGCAAACTTCTTAATCATACCCCCTATATACAATCAACATGCTTGGTATGTTCCACAAAAAGCAAGGGACCTAGTACTGAGCCCTGCGGAACCCCACTGGAAACAGCCTTCCAGTCACAAAAACACCCATCAACCATTACCCTCTGCTTCCTGTCTCCGAGCCAGTTTTGAATCCAACTTGACATTTTGCCCTGGATCCCATGGGCTTTTAACTTCGTGACCAGCTTATTTACTCTATCAACACACATTATAACTTTGAATAGCACTTTCATATTTCCCCTTTACCTTATCTGATCTGACGAGAACAACCCCAGCTGTATAAGTCTCTCCACATAAATAGAAACCCTCGGCCCTGGTACCATTCCAGTAAATTCTTTGATCCCGCTACAAGGCCTTGGCACCCTTCCTAAAGTGTGTTCCCAAGAATTGAACCCCTTACTCCTGCTGCGGCCTAAACAGTGATTTATAAAAGGTGAGCATTTCTTCCTGGCATTTGTTACTCTATGCCTCTGTTTGTAAAACCATGGAGACTTTTGCTTTTTAACAGCCTTCACAACATGTCCTGCCACCTTCAAAGATTAGTGTCCGTACACCCCCAGATCACTCTGATATCCCACCCGCATTAAAATTGTACCATTGTTTTTAAATTTCCACTTCCCATATTTCCTTCCAAAATGAATCATTGCCCATTTATCTGCGTTAAATTGCATCAGCCTTGTGTCTGCCCCTTTCACCAGTCTGTCCATGTCCTCCTGAACTCTGTTACTATCCTCCTCAGTGTTTACCACATGTCCGATCTTCGTGTCGGCTGCAAAGTTATGTCCAGTATAACGAATTCCAGGTCATTACTATATATCAAAAGAGAAGTGGCACCAACACCGACCCCTGGGGAACAGCACTGTATATAACCCACCAGTCTGAAATACAACCATTCCCCACTACTCTCTAATTTCTGTATCCTAGCCAATTCATGAGCCTTGCCGCCATTGCCCATTTATTTACATTGGCTTCAATTGGTAACAGTTCTAACATGTGATACTTTATCAAACGCCTTTTGAAAGGATGTGGAAATTGGGAAAGTAGGAGCTTGATCAATGTTTGTTTAATCATCCTGACATGTGTTACTGACATCCTCAATATTTACAGGGGAGCTGATTTATTACAAACCTGTTATATCACATGTTTAATTTAATTTATTTATTTTATTTACTTCCTTAACACTCCCAATTCAATGTATATAAGCCGCGTCTCCATTAATTAGCCCTGTCACAATAATAATCAGATCCATTACTAGATGCAGGAATGACGCTACAAATTTCCCCCCGAAATGCATAAAACTGCTGCTTTTGCTCTTCGACTGATGTATAATTTCCCTGTTTATTTGCCTTCCTCATTGTTAACTTGTTGAGGATTGTGATCCTGTCTCGGGCAAATTGTAGTCTCTCCACTCGCTCCAGCGACATGGCAGCGGCGGATCGACGGGACTTTCCCACTGAGCTGATATTGAGGCACATTCCGATTGTTATCGGGAGCAGTTTGTTTTTGTGTGGTCAGTTATTGACCTGTTTAATATCCACGCCGTCCTGCTTTATGCAGCCACAGAATGTTCTGTCTGTTTCACCTTCTCTTTTACCTTTGATCGAATTCTGGCCATTTGTTGGCAGAAGCTGAAAATTAAATATTACACCGAGAAAACTGCGGTGGAGGTTCAAGGAACAGTGAGTGTGTTGAGCTGTTTAATGGACATCACCCGATATTTTATGTTAAATAACAACAGAAAATGCTGGCAACACTCAGCAGGTCAGTCAGCATCCGTGGAGAGAGAAACAGTTAACGTTTCAGGTCTGATTTTACGTTAACGGGATATTATAATCTTCCCCTGTTTAGTGGGATAGACGCCAGTTTTAGTTGTCCAAAGGTATGGGAGTAATCAAGCTCATGACATTCTCGTCCCGTGTCTCCCATTTGTTCGGATGCTGCTGCTCAATTCTTTAACTGTCAGACACATTTTAGTGGCCAGCGGAGCCCGCAGGAGACTCCGAGGTCACAGCAGTGGGTAGAGTCCCAGAGACCCAGAGATGGAGATCAAAGGAAATCCATCAACTTACTGTTTGTTAACTCGTGGAATTTCATACTGTTATGGTCATCCTTTATGACATTTTCTATTTGGATCCGAATGCGGGTTTTAGGATAATTTTATTTATTTATTCCTCTTTTTTTAATAGCAATTGGATTCTTGCTCCAGTTCCTGAGTTGCTGCACTTACACTTGCATTCATGCTGTGATCCGGATTAAATTAAGAAAGCAGTTGAAGAATGTGTTCAATTATCCCTTTACTCTAATATAAATATAATTAATTGTGCGATTAATTGAGGAATTTCCAGCTTCAGAACTCAGTCCAATCTCATAATCAGAACGACCAGCTTTCCTCCGGGGACTGTGAGGCCGGTCTGTTCCCGCCCCCCGGGGTCTGTGAGACATACACAGTGAGGCTCGTCTGCTTCCCCGAGTTCTGTGATACACACACTATGGGGCCGGTCTGTTGTCCCCCGGGGTCTGTGATACAAACACATTGGGGCCTGACTGCTCTGCCCCGGGGTCAGTGTGACAGACACAGTGCGGCCGGTCTGCTCTCCCCCGGGGTCTGTGGGGCCGAACAACAACAACATTGCTAATTAATCCTTTCTCATTGCATAATACCCAGTCTAAGATTACCTGATCTCTGGTTGGTTCCTCGACATATTGTTCCAGGAAACCATCCCGTAAACACTCCAGGAATTCCTCCTCCATAGTATTTTTAACGAATTTGGTTAGCCCAATCTTTCTGTAGATTAAAGTCACCCATGATGACTGCTGTTCCCTTATTGCATGCTTCTCTAATTTCCCTTTTAATGCCATCGCCAACCTCCGTATTACTGTTTGGAGGTCTGTATACAACTCCCACTAACGTCTTCTGCCCCTTGTTATTTCTCAGTTCAACCCATACAGATTCCACATCATCAGAGCTAATATCCTTCCTTTAAATTGTGTTAATCCCCTCTTTTACCAGAAATGCTACCCCACCTCCCTTTCCTTTTTGCCTATCTTTCCTTAATATTGAATACCCCTGGATGTTGAGTTCCCTGCCAGGGCCACCCTGGAGCCATGTTTCGGTAATCCCAATCAAATCATATTCGTTTACCTCTATTTGCGCAGCTAATTCATCCACCTTGTTCCGAATGCTCCTTGCATTAAGACACAAAGCCTTCAGGCTTGTTTTTTTAAAGCTCTTAGACCTATTATAATTAGTATTTACTGTGGCCATGTTTGATTTAAACCGTTGTTTTCTCTGACTGCCACTTTTGTTTTTCTCCTTCCTGTCTTTTGCTTTTAAACTTGTTTCCGTTTCCTCTGTCTCCCTGCTCAGGTTCCAACCCCCTGCCATTTTAGTTTATACCCTCCCCCAGAGCACTAGCAAACACTCCCCCTAGGACATCGGTCCCGGCCCTGCCCAGGTGCAGACCGTCCGGTTTGTACTGGTCCCACATTCCCCAGAGCCGGTTCTAATACCCCAGGAATTTGAATCCCTCCCCCTTGCACCATTCCTCTAGCCACGTATTCATTTGAAATATCCTTCTATTTCTACACTGACTAGCACGTGGCACTGGTAGCAATCCTGAGATTACTACCTTTGAGGTCCTATTTTTTAATTTACCTCCTAACTCACTATATTCTGCTTTTAGGACCTCATCCCGTTTTTTACCTATATCGTTGGTACCTATATGCACCACTACAACTGGCTGTTCACCCTCCCATTCCAAAATGCTCTGTAGCCGCTCTGAGACATCCTTGACCCTTGCACCAGCGAGGCAACATACCATCCTGCAGTCTCGTTTGCGGCCGCAGAAACGCCTATCTATTCCCCTTACAATAGCATGCCCTATCACTATCGCTCTCCCACTCTTTTTCCTCCCATCCTGTGCAGCAGAACCACCTACGGTGCTAAGAAGTTGCCTGCTGCTGTCTTCCCCTGATAAGCCATCTCCCTCAACAATATCTAATGCGGTATATCTGTTTGAGAGGGGGATGGCCACAGGGGACCCCTGCACTACCTTCCTGCGCCTATTACTCTGCCTGATGGTCACCCATTCCCTTCCTGCCTGTACACCCTTTACATGCGTTGTGATCAACTCCCTAAACGTGCTATCCACGATGTCCTCAGCATCGTCAATGCTCCAGTATGCATTCATCCGCAGCTCCAGCGCCGGAATGTGGTCTGTCAGTAGCTGCAGCTGGAAACACCTCCCGCACACATGGTTGTCAGGGACACAGGAAGTGTCCCCGATTTCCCACACAGTGCAGAAACACTCCTAGGTCAGGTACAGCAGTGGTTAGATACAGTGGAAAGCGCCTTCTACACTGTCCCATCAAACACACCAGGGCAGTTACAGCACGGGTTAGGTACTGATTAAAGCTCACTTTACACTGTCCCATCAAACAATCTCAGTGCAGGTACAGAACAGGTTAGATACAGAGTAAAGCTCCCTCTACACTGTCCCCATCAAACATTCTGATGCGTCTGATGTCTCCTTCCACTTTGCTGGCACAAACGGTTTTGTGCATTATATTAAATCCCATACGGTAAGAGTGTTGACAGTCTGGGTCACCTGACTTATCTCAGTCCCTTTCCGAATGTATTATTCGGCACTTTCCTAGATTCCCTGCACTCATCTCCTCTTCCCCTTTCCTGCAAGTGGCACATCTTCTCCCAGCCTCATTCCTCCCCTGAGCACCTTGTCCTCAGACACACGATTCCTAAAGAGATGCAAAACACGGATATGAAGCTGTGCTGAATGCAGTAAGTTTTATTTCCTAATACATCCCATTTTTCAGATAGCAGTAATACAAGGTCAGCAGAGGTGGGGCTTGTGGGATCCGTCATTGGATATTTCACGGTTTCCGTCTGCAACATCGGATCATATTTGGGCAGCGTAGTTGGACAGGGTCCTCGTTTTTGTTGCAGTTGCCCCAACGACACACTACTCCATTTCCACGGCACGGGTTCAACTGCCCTAAAATCAAATGAAGTCTGTATTGATTGATGGTTCTGTACACAGAGGGAGGGAGAACAATGAGAAAACATGAAGCTGTGTCTGTCTCTGGTACTGGTACTGACTCTGGACCACATTTCAACGTTTCAAACAAAACATACCACAGCCAACAGTGCCGGACTCCTCCAGTGCTCGGCTGTATGTACCGGAGTGGGGCATTAACTGAGATCATGTTCACTCAACTCCCAACTGAGCAAACTGACACCCTGCTGCTAACAATTGATAATATCACCGCTTGTCACCTCTACTTAGTCCGTGTTATCATATCCAAATCTCCATGAATGCTGCAGAATTATTCCAATTAATAAACCTGTTTTGAAACACTTTTGTTCCTTTCCCCTACCCTCCTGGAATGAGAAGATGGGGAGCAGTTCCACAGACACCACCAGTATCGCTCCCAATTCACAATTCATCATCTGTGAGACGGGACAGTGAGTGTGATTGAAAGAGACTTAAGATCTACCGATCCTGTCCTCACATAGATTTCGCACTCTCGCACTTTGCAGCAGTTAGCACTGATCGGAAGCAACAATTGTGAAAGATCCCTCTGTAGTACCCGGATACTGAGGACAATTACAGCGTCTCCCGACCCGGTCAATGCTCCGACTGAGATGCGTCAACTCGGCAGCAGCCAGTAATTGTGCTTTTATTGCTGGTCTGTTTGGATCAGCGCACAACACCCACCATTCCCTCTACACGCTCAGGTAATCAGTAAAACAACGGGGGATTCACCTGTGAAACTGATTTAGATTCAACTCTTCAGTCTTTCTTACAATCTTACAATCATCTTCACTGACCCAAACAAACGCTAACATTCAAACAGAGAAAAAGTTGGTTTAAAAAATACAATTGTCTAAACACTGTTTCTGAAAATCTGAAAAATTTACGTGAAACTGCTGGATCGCCACCCGGCCATTCCCGAGCAGGGCGGGGCTGAGTCAGCACCAGTACTCCAAGAACCAAGAGCAGCGCTTTGTTCATCTTCCAAGGAGTTCTTCAGAGTCAGTCTCAGACGGCAGGTGTACAAATGTTCTGAAACCGGGATTGGTGAGTTTGCTGCATCTATAATTACAAACATGGGGAGTGAATCTGCTCTCTGAAGATTTCCTGCGAAAAATTCATTTCCTTTCTGTGTGACTGTGGATCAGTTGGCAGTTTGACTCAGTTGGCAGTTTGACTCAGTTGGCAGTTTGACTCAGTTGGCTGTTCTCTACCATCCAGATCACAAGATTGCGTGTTCGGGCTCCCATCCAGATCTGAACGCATGAGCTCAGCTGACAGGATTAACCAGGAAAACAAACAAGATATTTAACCACTCAACTCCTCCCAGTATTCTTTCCACATGAACTGTAACACAGATCCCTCTCTCCTGCTCACACCCCCTGCACTATTATCCTCCCCCTCTGATCTTCCTTCCACCGAGCCCCTCTGGGGCATTGTGGGCTCAGTCAGCCCCAGGACACCAATTGCCGAGAGCAGTTATTGGCTGAGTCAGCACCAGGACTCCATAACCGAAAGTTATGATTGGCCGAATCAGCACCAGGACTTCAAGCCCAGAGAGAATTGATTGGCTGAGTCAGCACCAGGACACCAAGTACCGAGAGCAGTGATTTGCTGAGTCAGCACCAGGACTCCAAGTACGGAGAGCCGTGATTGGCTGAGTCAGCACCAGGACTCCAAGTACCGGGAGCAGTGATTGCCTGTGTCAGCACCAGGACTCCAAGTACCGAGAGCAGTGATTGGCTGATTCAGCACCAGGACTCCAAGTACCAAGAGCAGTGATTGGTTGAGTCAGCACCAGGACTCCAAGTTTCGAGAACAGTGATTGGCTGAGTCAGCACTAGGACACAGTTTTTGGGCATTGAGGATAACGGTGTTGATAAAGAAAAAAATGTCCTTGCGCGTTTCTCGCCCTAAGGACCTCCCAGGGCGTTTCACAGGCAATGAAGTACTTTTGCAGTGTAGTCACCGTTGTAATGTGGGAATCACGGCAGCCGGTTTGCACAGCAAGCTCCAATAAACAGACAATGCGGTAATGGCCAGATAACCTTTTTTAGTGATGTTGATTGAGGGACAAATATTCAACAAGACACCAGGGACCAACTCCCTCATTGTTCTACGAATACTGCCGTGCTTTTTGTTACATCCACCTGAGAGGGCAGTCGGGTCCTCAGTGTAACTTGGTTAGACCACACTTGGAGTGCTGAGCACAATCCTGATCTCCTTATTATCAATAAGCTATAGAGGTACTGGAGAAAATGCAATAACGATTGAAACAGTGATTTCAGAACTGAGATGTTAGAACTATCCGGAAAGAGTGAATAGGCTGGGACTCTTTTGTATAAAAATGAGAAGAGTGTGGGGTGACCCAGTTGAGCTCTTTAAAACTATGAAACGTTTTGCTAGGCTCGGCGTAGTGTAAACGTTCTCACTTGCGGTGGAATCCAAAACTAAGTTCCAGAAATATAAAACAGTCACCAATAAATCCAATAGGGCATACAGGAGAAAGATCTTTACCAATAGAGTGTTTAGAATGTGGAACTCACTGCCGCATGGTGCACTTGAGGTGACTAAAATAGATGCATTTAAGGGGAGGCTGGATAAACATATGCGGGAGAAGGGAATAGAAGGAAATGCTGAGAAGGTGAGATGAAGAAGTGTCGGATGATGGTCGTGTGTAACAAAAGCTGCTGCATGGACGAATTGGTTATGAATGGCCTTATTATGTGCTGTACATTATTGCTAATTCTATGTAACGTCTCTTCCGAATGATCATACCTCCGACAGTGCAGCATTCCCACAGTACTGCGCTGATTTTACTGTTAACATCGAATTTGTGCACATGTCTTTGGAGTGGGTCTTGTAAAGAGGCGATAGAAAACGTAGCACATAGGAAAATAGGAGCAGGAGTTGGCCATTCGGCCCTTCGAGCCTGCTCCACCATTCAATTTGATCATGGCTGATCCTTTATCTCAATATCATATCCCCGTTCTCTCCCCGTACGCCTTGCTGCCTTTTGTGTCTAGAAAGTGCAGCCACTGATTCACATCTAAGACCTAGAGACCCCGCCTGTTAGTTGTCTAATTGTCCATCCCTATTCCACATCAGAGAGTGCACTGGTATCTAACGATTGTTCCCCGGATTTCCATGGGGTCTCATTTTGTAAATGTAAGTGTTTATAGTTGCCTATAGGAGACCTATGACAGTGTGTCAATATCAACAATGCGTCACTCGACGTGTGTTAATATTTATTGTGGGTCTGTTGGAGATTAATATTTCACAAAGAATTTCTCTGATAGTCTTTTAGTGTATTCGGGTTTTCTGTGTGTCAGTTAATATTTACACGGTCTGTGTTAATATTTAAAGATGGCCTTAGCTCCTTCGCATTGCAAAGGGTCTGTGAGTGATTATTGATTACTGTCAACACTTGGCAGTATGATAGTACAGACAGAGAGTCTCAGTGTGTGTTTTAATATTAACCTGTGGTCTCTGTCAGGTTGGGTATATTGCTGAGATTAGTTGGAGTGTTTCACCATTAAAAAAGATGATCTGGCAAATATCGTATCTGGTGTTGAGTTATAATGTAGAGAGATTGTAACTGAAGCTGATATTATCAACCGATACCTCAGATCCCGGAGGAGAGCAAGACAACCTCACTGTGTCTGTATCACAGATCCCGGTGGAGAGCAGACCGGCCCCACTGTGTCTGTATCACAGACCCTGGGGCGAGCAGACCGGCCCCAATGTGTCTGCATCACAGACCCCGGGGGAGAGAAGACCGGCCTCACTGTGTCTGTATTACAGACCTCGGGGCAGGGCAGATCGGACCCCCTGTGTCTGCATCACATTCCCCGGGGGAGAGCAGACCGCCCTCACTGTGTCTGTATCACAGACCCATGGGCAGGGCAGACCGGCCCCACTCTTTCTGTATCACAGACGCCGGGGGAGGACGGACCGGTCCAACTGTGTATGTATCATTCAATGGAATCTGGAACTGTACCCATGGATTGGAGGGTAGCTAATGTTACCCCACTATTCAAAACCGGTAAGCCTGACATCGGTATTACGGAAAATGCTAGAGTCCATTATAAAGGATGTAATAGCTGAGCACTTGAAAAACAGTGACAGGATCGGACAAAGTCAACATGGATTTACAAAAGGTAAATCGTGCTTGACTAATCTACTGGTATTTTTTGAGGATGTAACTGGGAAAATAGATAAGGGAGAACCAGTAGATGTGGTGTATTTGGACTTTCAAACGGCTTTCAATAAGGTCCCGCATAAGAGATTAGCGTGTAAAGTTAAGGCACATGGGATTGGGGGCAAGGTATTGACTTGGATAGAGAACTGGTTGGCGGACAGAAAGCAGAGAGAAGGAATTAATGGGTCTTTTTCCGAGTGGCAAGCAGTGACTAGTGGGGTACCGCAGGGGTCGGTCCTTGGACCCCAGCTATTCACAATATACGTTAATGATCTAGGTAAGGGAACTAAATGTAATATCTCCAAGTTTGCAGATGACACAAAGTTGGGTGGGAGTGTGTGCTGCGAGGAGGATACCGAGAAGCTCCAGGATGATTTGGACATTTTGGGTGAGTGGGCAGAAGCGTGGCAGATGCAATATAACGTGGATAAGTGCGAGGCTATCCACTTTGGTGTCAAAACAGAAAGGCAGATTATTATCTGAATGGCAATAGATTGGGAGAAGGGGAAGTGCAACGAGACCTGGGTGTCCTTGTGCACCAGTCGCTGAAAGTAAGCATGCAGGTGCAGCAGGCGGTGAAGAAGGCAAATGGTATGTTGGCCTTCATAGCGAAAGGGTTTGAGTATAGGAACAGGGATGTCCTGCTGCAGTTGTACAGGGCCTTGGTGAGACCACACCTTGAGTACTGTGTGCAGTTTCGGTCGCCGTATCTGAGGAAGGATGTTCTTGCCATGGAAGGAGTTAAGCAAAGATTCACAAGGCTGATACCTGGGATGGCAGGAATGACATATGAGGAGTGATTGGGTCGATTGGGCATATACTCGCTGGAGTATAGAAGAATGAGAGGGGATCTCATCGAAACATATAAAATTCTGACAGGTCTGGACAAACTAGATGCAGGAAGAATGTTCCCGTCGGTCGGTGATTCCAGAACCAGGGGTCATAATCTAAGGATAAGGTGTAAGCCACTTAGGACAGAAATGAGGAAGAATTTCTTCACCCAGAGAGTGGTGAGACTGTGGAATTCTCTACCACAGAAGGTAGTTGAGGCCAAGACATTAAATATATTCAAAGATGAGTTAGATATATTTCTTAAAGCTAAGGTATCAAGGGATAAGGGAGAGAAGGTAGGTACAGGGTACTGAGATTGGATGATCAGCCATGATCTCATCGAATGGCGGAGCAGGCTCGAGGGGCCGAATAGCCTACTCCTGCTGCTATCTTCTATGTTTCTCTGTTTCCATCACAGACCCCGGGGTAGAGCAGTTCCGGCCTCACTGTGTCTGTATCACAGACCCCGGGGGAGAGCAGACCGGCCCCACTGTGTCTGTATCACAGACCCCGGGGATAGCAGACCGGCCCCACAGACCCCGGAGCAAAGCGGGTCGTTGTGATTATGAGATGGGACTGAGTTCTGATGCTGGAAATTCCTCAACTGTTCTCACAATTAATTATTTTTATATTACAGTAAAGGGATATTTGACCACATTCTTAAACTGCTCTCTTAATTTAATCTGGGTCACAGCATAAATGCAGCTGTTAGTGCAGCAACTAAGGAACTGAAGCCAGAATCCAATTGCTATTAAAAAAAAGAGGAAGAAATAAAGAATATTATCCAAAACACCGCATTCGGATACAAATAGAAAATGCCATAAAGAATGACCACAACAGTATGAAATTCCACGAGTTAACAAACAGTAAGTTGATGGATTTCCTTCGACTCTCCGTCTCTGGGTCTCTGGGACTCTCCCCACTGCTGTGACCTCGGAGTCTCCTGCGGGCTCCGCTGGCCACTAAAATGTGTCTGACAGTTAAAAAATTGAGCAGCAGAATCCGAACAAATGGGACTCACGGGACGAGAATGTCATGAGCTTGATTACTCCCATACCTTTGGACAACTAAAACTGGCGTCTATCCCACTAAACAAGGGAAGATTATAATATCCCGTTAACGTAAAATCACTCCTGAAACGTTAACTGTTGCTCTCTCCACGGATGCTGACTGACCTGCTGAGTGTTGCCAGCATTTTATGTTGTTATTTAACATAAAATATCAAGTGATGTCAATTAAACAGCTCAACACACTCACTGTTCCTGGAACCTCCACCGCCGTTTTCTCGGTGCAATATTTAATTTTCAGCTTCTGCCAACAAATGTCCATAATTCGATCAAAGTTAAAAGAGAAGGTGGAACAGACAGAACATTCTGTGGCTGCATAAAGCAGGACGGCGTGGATATTAAACAGGTCAATAACTGACCACACAAAAACAAACTGCTCCCGATAACAATCGGAATGTGCCTCAATATCAGCTCAGTGGGAAAGTCCCGTCGATCCGCCGCTGCCATGTCGCTGGAGCGATGTGCAGAGACTGCAATTTGCCCGAGACAGGATCACAATCCTCAACTAGTTAACAATGAGGAAGGGAAATGAACAGAGAAATTATACATCAGTCGAGGAGCAAAAGTAGCAGTTTTATGGATTTCGGGGGGACATTTGTAGCGTCATTACTGCATCCAGTAATGGACCTGATTATTGTTCTGACAGGGCTAATTAATGGAGACACGGCTTAATTACATTGAATTGGGAGTGTTAAGGAAGTAAACAAAATAAAGTAATTAAGTTAAACATGAAATATAACAGGTTTATAATAAATCAGCTCCCCTGTAAATATTGAGGATGTCAGTAACACATTTCAGGATGATTAAACAAACATTGATCAAGCTCCTACTTTCCCAATTTCCACATCCTTTCAAAAGGCGTTTGATAAAGTATCACATGTTCGAACTGTTACCAAATTGAAGCCAATGTAAATAAATGAGCAATGGCAGCAAGGGTCAGAAATTGGCGAACAGACAGAAAGCAGAGAGTAGTGGGGTATGGTTGTATTTCAGACTGGTGGGTTATATACAGTGCTGTTCCCCAGGGGTCGGTATTGGGGCCACCTCTCTTTTGATATATAGTAATGACCTGGAATTCGTTATACTGGACTTAATTTTGCAGCCGACACGAAGATCGGACATGTGTTAAACAGTGAGGAGGATAGTAACAGAGTTCAGGAGGACATGGACAGACTGGTGAAAAGGGCAGACAGAAGGCTGATGTAATTTAACGCAGAGAAATGTGAAATGATTCATTTTGGAAGGAACTATGGGAAGAGGAAATTTAAACACAATGGTACAGTTTTAATGTGGGTGCGATATCAGAGAGACCGGGGGTGTACGGACTCTAATCTTTAAAGGTGGCAGGACATGTTGTGAAGGCTGTTAAAAAGCAAAAGTGTCCATGGTTTTACAAACAGAGGCATAGAGTAACAAAAGCCAGGAAGAAATGCTAACCTTTCATAAATCCCTGGTTTGGCCGTAGCAGGAGTAAGGGGTTTTGTTCTTGGGAGCAGACTTTAGGAAGGCTGCCAAGGCCTTCGAGCGGGAGCAAATAATTTACTGGAATGGTACCAGGGTTGAGGGGTTTCAGTTTATGTGGAGAGACTTATAGAGCTGTATTTGATCTCCTCAGATCAGATAAGGTAAAGGGGTAATATGAAAGTGCTATTCAAAGTTATAATGTGTGTTGATAGACTAAATAAGCTGGTCACGAAGTTAAAAGCCCATGGGATCCAGGACAAAGTGTCAAGTTGGATTCAAAACTGTCTCGGAGGCAGGAAGCAGAGGGTAATGGTTGATGGGTGTTTTTGTGACTGGAAGGATGTTTCCAGTGGGGTTCCGCAGGGCTCACTACTAGGTCCCTTGCTCTTTGTGGTATATATCAACGATGCTGATTGTATATAGGGGGTATGATTAAGAAGTTTGCAGATGATACTAAATTCGACTGTGTGGTTGATAATGAAGAAGTACGCTGTAGACTGCAGGGAGATATCAATAAATTGGTCAGGTGGGCAGAACAGTCGCAAATGGAATTCAATCCGTAGAAGTGTGAGGTAATGCATCTGCGGAGGGTTAACAAGGAAAGGGAATACACATTAAATGGTAGAACACTGAGTAGAGTAGAGGAACAAAGGGACCTTGGAGTGCATGTCCACAGATCGCTGAAGGTAGCAGGCCAAGTAGATAAGGTGATTAAGAAGGCATACGGAATCCTTGGCTTTACTAGCCGTAGCATACAATACAAGAGCAGTGGGGTTATGCTTCAACTGTATAAAACACGAGTTAGGCCTCAGCTAGAGTACTGCGTGCAGTTCTGGTCACCACGTTACAGGAAAGATGTGATTGCACTAGAGAGGGTACAGAGGAGATTTACAAGGATGTTGCCGGGAGTAGAGAATCTTAGCTATGAGGAAAGACTGGATCGGCTGGGTATGTTTTCCTTGGAACAGAGGAGGCTGAGGGCAGACCTTATTGAGGTGTATAAAATTCTGAGAGGCATAGGTAAAGTGGATATAAAGAACCTGTTTCCCTTAGCAGAGGGGTCAAAAACCTGGGGGCACAGATTTAAAGTAATTGTTGTAAGGTTTAGAGGTGATTTGAGGGGAAATTTCTTCACCCAGAGCGTTGTAGGGGTCAGGAACTCACTGCCTGAAAAGGTGGTAGAGGCAGGAACCCTAACCACATTTAAAAAGCACTTGGATGTGCACTTGGGATGCTGTAACCTGCAGGGCTACGGACCAAGAGCTGGGAAGTGTGTTTAGGCTGGATAGCTCTTTGTTGGCCGGCGCGGACACAATGTGTCGAAATGGCGTACTTCCATGCTGTAACTTTCTATGATTCTATGAAACCGGTTCCACTGGCAGAAGGGTCGCTAACCAGCCGACTCATTTTTCAGAAGATTGACCAAGAACTAGAGGGGAGATGAGTAGAATTATTTTTACCCGAGTCCGTAAGGGGCGGTCCTGGTGGAAGCGCAGCGAGAGCTGAGCAGTTTAAAGGAGCATTCCGGAGCGGCAGAAAGTCAACAGAGGCAGGTTTTGAAAAAGTTACGTCAGAGTAAAATAGTGACGTCGGCACAAGCGAAGGAGCTGATTATTGAGTAGCTGGGGAGTGTTTTTTTTCAGTTATAAGTTTATTTCTGTTAAGTTTGTTCTCAGTCTATTAAATAGAGGCATGGCAGGGCAGCTCAGTCCCGTGGAATGCACATCCTGTGCCATGTGGGAAGTCCTGGACGATTCACTTTGCCTGGACGACCAGATGTGCAGGAAGTGTCACCAGCTACAGCAACTCGAGCTACGAGTTTCGGAGCTTGAGCGGCAGTTGGAGTCACTGCGGTGCATCCGCAAGGCTAATAGTTACATGGATAGCACGTTGCTAGAGGTGGCCACTCCGCAGCTTAACCGTATGCAGGAAGAAAGGGAATGGGTGACCGCCAGACAGAAGAGGAAGACCAGGCAGGTAGTGCAGGAATCCCCGGAGTGCATCACGCTCTCCAACCAATATTCTGTTATGAGTACTGGTGAGGGGGAAGGTTCCTCTGGGGAGTGCAGCCAGAGACAAGTCCACAGCACCACGGGTGGCTGAACTGCACATGGGGGGAAGATGGAGAGTGGAAGAGCAATAGTGGTAGGGGATTCGATAATTAGGGGAGCAGACAGGCGTTTCTGCGGCCGTAGACGTGACTCCAGGATGGTATGTTACCTCTCTGGTGTCAGGCTCAAGAATGTCACTGAGCGGCTGCGGGACACTCTGAGGGTGGAGGGTGAACAGCCAGAGGTCGTTGTCCATATCGCTACCAACGACATAGGCAGAAAGAGGGATGATCTCCTGCAGGCAGATTTTAGGGAGCTAGGAGAGAGTTTAAAAAGCAGAACTTCAAAGGTAGTAATCTCCGGATTACACCCGGTGCCATGTGCTAGTGAGTACAGGAACAGGAGGATCGAATAGATGAATGCGGGGCTCGAGAGATGGCGCAGGAGGGAGGGCGTTAGATTCCTGAAGCATTGGGAACGTTTCTGGGGAAGGTGGGACCTGTACAAGCCGGACAAGTTACACCTCAACAGAGCCGGGACCAATATTCTCGCGGGGAGGTTTGTTAGTGGTGTTGGAGAGGGTTTAAACTAGCTTGGCAGGGGAATGTGCACCAGCATATAGGAGTAGAAAAGAGGAATAAGGTGCATAAAAGAACGATTGTGTTGGATAGTACTGGAGAAGAAAATATTAGAGGCGGAAGTAGAACCATATTAGAAAGGAGCAGACTAAGAAAGACTATGAAAAACGCACAAAGTGTTGTGAATAAAGTTGGTGAGCTACAAGCACAATTATCCGTGTGGCCATATGATGTTGTGGCAAGAACGGGAACTTGGCTTAAAAACGGTGAGAACTGGACACTTAATGTTCAAGGGTACAAGTTGTTCTGAATAGATAGGGAAGGAATAAAGGGAGGTGGGGTGGAAGTGCTGATTAAAGAAGACATTATAGTTTTGGAAAGGGAGGATGTTCTTGAGGGGACAAGGACAGAATCCATTTGGTTAGACCTGCGGAGCAAAAAGGGTATGACCACGCTATTGGGGGTATTCAATCGGCCACCAAATATTGAGAGGGAGATACAAGAGGAAATCTGCATGGATATCGCAGAGATATGCAAAAGCTATAGAGTGGTGATATTGGGGGACTTTAATTAATCAAAAAACGATTGGTATAATGCTAGGGTAAAGGGAAACGAGGGGGTGGAATTTCTGAAATGTGTTCAGGAGATTTTTCCTTGTCCAATATGTTCTTGGCCCAATTGGGAAGGAGGCATTGCTGGATCTGGTGCTGGGGAATGAGGTGGGCCAAGTCGACCAAGTGTCTGTGGGAGAACACGTGGGTATGAGTGATCATCATATCATAAGATTTAGATTAGCAATGGAGAGGAGCAACGAGCAATCCAGAGTGAAACTTCTAAACTGGAATAAGGCAAACGTCAATGGGATGTGAAAGGATGTAGCCAGAGTAAAATGGAAGCAAAGACTGACAGGAAAAACTGTAACGGAACAACGGGTGAACTTCAAGGAAGAAATGCTCCAAGTACAGGTTAGGTACATTCCAACAAGAAGGAAGAGTAAGGAAACCAAAGCAAGGGCTCCTTGGATGATGAGGACGATAGAGAAGATGATGAAACAAAAAAGAGGGTGAATGATGCATGTCAGGTGAATTCTTCAAGGGAGAACCAGACCAAATACAGGTAGATGAGAGGGGATGTGAAGATGAAAATAAGATTGGCAAAGAGAGATTATGTGTGTAGAATGGCGGTTCACATGAAAGGGAACCCAGAAATCTTCTACCGGCATGTAAACAGTAAGCGGGTAGTAAGAAGCCGGGTTGGGCCTGTTAGGGACAAAGAAGGTGATATATGCTTAGAGGTGCAGGACAAGGCTAGAATACTCAATGAGTGCTTTGTATCGGTGTTTACTAAGGAGGTGGATGTTGACAAAATATCGCTACAAGTGGAAAAGGTAGAAGCAATGGAAGGGGTGAAAACCGTTGGACAGGATGTACCAGAAAGGCTGGGTATGCTTAGAGTTGTGAAGTCGACTGGTCCAGATGGCTTGCATCCCAGGTTGCTAAGGGAATTGGGGGAGAAATAGCAGAAGGGCTTGTCATAATTTTCCAATCTTCCCTACATGCGGGGGAGGTGCCTGAGAATTGGAAAGTGGCAAATGTTTCACCATTGTTCAAGAAAGGGTGTAAAGACAATCCTAGTAACTACAGGCTGGTCAGTTTAACATCAGTGGTGGGTAATGTTTTAGAAACAATAATCAAGAAAAAAATTAACGGGCACTTGGAGAGGTTTAAGCTAATTAAGGAGAGCCAACAGGGATTTGTAAAAGGCAGATCGTGTTTGACTAATCTAATTTAAATTTTTCATGAAGTAACAGAGAGGATTGATGAAGGGAATGCAATGGATGTTTTCTACATGGATTTTAGGAAGGCTTTTGACAAAGTATCACTTAGAAGGCTGGTTAACGAAATTGAGGCTCATGGAATAAGTGGCAGCTTGGATAAGGAATTGGCTTTTGGACAGGAAAAAACGAGTTGTGGTAAATCGCTGTTTTTTCAGACTGGAGGATGGTAGACAGTGGTGTTCTCCAAGGGTCAGTGCTGGGGCCACTGCTTTTTTTGACATATATAAATGACTTGGATATTGGAACAAGAGTAGAATTTTTAAATTTGCCAATGACACCAAACTTGGGGGAGTGGCAAACAGTGAGGATGATGCCAGTCGACTGTAACAGGACATAGAAAGGTTAGCAGAATGGGCAGACAAGTGACAGATGGAATTTAATACAGAGAAGTGTGAGGTATTGCATTTTGGCAGAAGGAACAGAGAGAGGCAATATACACTTAATGGCACAGTTTTAAAGAGTGTGCAGGGACAGAGTGACCTGGGAGGTAATGTGCATAGGTCCCTGAACGTGACAGGACATATTGAGAGAGTGGTTAGCAAAGCATATGGGATCTTGGGCTTCATAAATAGAGGTGCTGAGTACAAAAGCAGAGAAGTTATGCTGAACCTTTATAAAGTGCTGTTTAGGATTGCGTTCAGTTCTGGTCACCACACTTTAGGATGGATGTGCAGGCGCTTGAGAGGGTGCAGAGGAGATTTACAAGAATGGTTCCGGGGATGGGGGATCTCAGCTACAAGGACAGGTTGGAGAAGCTGAATATGTTTTCATTAAAGCAAAGGACATTGAGGAGTGATTTGATAGAGGTGTACAAGATTATAACGGGCATGGATAGGCTAGACGGGAAAAGAGTGTTCCCACTAGTTGATTGTACAATGACTTGGGGACACAGATTTAAGGTTTTGGGTAAGATAAACTTCCTCTGCATTTGGCTCAGGCCAACACATACCATGCGGGATGGAGTTCAATCCTAGACATAACCTGAGGGATGGGTTCAGTCCCACACAAACCCTGGGGGTGGAGCACAGTCTCACAAACACGCGGGGTTGGTTTAATTATCACACAATCCCTATGGATTATGGATAAACGCGTCATTTTCAGATTGCAGGCTGTAACTGGTGGCGTGCCACAAGTATCACTGCTTGGGCCACAGCTATGTATTTTTTTAATTCGTTCTTGGGATGCGGACGTCGCTGACAAGACCAGCATTTATTGCCCATTCCTAATTGCCCTTGAGAAGTTGGTGGCGAGACGCCTTCTTGAACCGCTGCAGTCCATGTGGTGAAAGTGCTCCCACAGTGCTGTTAGGAAGGCAGTTCCACGATTTTGACCCAGCGACGATGAAGGATCGGCGATATACTTCCAAGTCAGGATGGAGTGTGACTTGCAGGGAAACATGAGGTACTGGTTTTCGCAGGCGCCTGCTGCCCTTGTCCTTCTAGGTGGTAGAGTTCGCGGGTTTGGGAGGTGCTGCCGAAGAAGCCTTGGCGAGTTGCTGCAGTGCATCTTGTAGACGGTACACACTGCTGCCACGGTGCGCTGGTGGTGGAGGGAATCAATGTTTAAATGGTGGATGGACTGCCATTCAAGCGGCCTGCTTTGTTCTGGATAGTGTCGAGCTACTTGAGTATTGTTGGAGCGGCACTCATCCAGGACAGTATTTACAATCTATTCTGATGACTTAGATGAAGGGACCGAGTGCAATGTCTCCAAGTTAGCTGACGATACAAAGCCAGGTGGGAAATGAAACTGTGAGGAGGACACAATGAGCCTGCAAAGGGATATAGACAGGTCCAGTGAATGGGTCATATTACGACAGTTGGTGTGTAATCTGGGGAAATGTGAGGAAGAATAGGAAACCAGAATATTTTTCAAATGGTGAGATGCTATTACATGTTTGTGTTCAGACAGATGTATGTGTCCTAGTACAAGGAACAAAGAGATTTAGCCTGCAGTTACAGCAAGCAATTAGGAAGGCCAATGGCATGTTGACATTTGTTGCTGTGGCGTTAGGGAACAAAGGTAATATCTTACTACAATTGTACAGGGCCTTGGTGAGACCACACCAGCAGTACTGTGCACAGTTTGGTCTCCATATCTAAGGAAGGATATATTTGCCGTAGAGCCGGTTCAATGAAGGCTCACTAGATTGATCCCTGGAATGAGAGGGCTGTCCTATGAGGAGAGTGTGAGTAGGTTGGGCCTATACTCGCTGGAGTTTAGAAGACAGACATATGATGTCTTTGAAAGATATAAGATTTAGAGGGGGATTCACAGGGTAGATGCTGAGAGGTTGTTTCCCCGGGCTGGAGAGTCTAGAACTAGGGGGCATAGTCTCTGGATATGGGATCGGCCATTGAACACTGAAGTGAGGAGGAATCCTTTCCCTCAGAGGGTAGTGAATTTTTAAATCTAGAGAAATCAAGTGATATTGTTGTCGGGCGCGAAGCGGATTGAGATCAAAGACCAGCCACGATCTTATTGAACGACGGAGCAGGCTCGAGGGGCTGTATGGCCTAATCCTGCTCCTAATTCTGATGTTTTTCTGTGCATATAGGTTGGGCTCAGTCTCTCCCACATCCTGAGCTGTAGGAAAAGCCCCACACACATCATGAGATGTAGGAGCAGTCCCACACACATCCTGAGATGTAGGATTAGTCCCACACACATCCTGAGATGTAGGATTAGTCCCACACACATTCTGAGATGTAGGATTAGTCCCACACACATTCTGAGATGTAGGAGCAGTACCATCCACATTCTGAGATGTCGGATCAGTCCCACACACATCCTGAGATGTAGGATCAGTCCCACACATATCCTGAGATGTAGGATCAGTCCCAATCACATCCTGAGATGTAGGATCAGTCCCACCCACATCCTGAGATGTAGGATCAGTCCCACACACAGCCTGAGATGTAGGATCAGTCCCACACACATCCTGAGATGTAGGATCAGTCCCACACATATCCTGAGATGTAGGATCAGTCCCACAGACATCCTGAGATGCAGGATCAGTCCCACACACATCCTGAGATGTAGGATCAGTCCCACAGACATCCTGAGATGCAGGATCAGTCCCACACACATCCTGAGATGTAGGATCAGTCCCACACACATCCTGAGACGTAGGATCAGTCCCACCCACATCCTGAGATGTAGGATCAGTCCCACACACACCCTGGGGAATGGAGTCTTCCCACATATTTTGCGAGATGAACTCAGCTGACACACACCTGGGGGATTGGATCAGACCCACACATAAACTGGGGGATGGCTTCAGTGTAAAAATCATTGGGGATGGGCTCAGTTACCCATCTCCAGGGTTTCTGGAATGTTTCACACATTTCAAATCTGACAGCCAGTCTGGTGATTGTGTGTTGATCAGGAAGATGGTGGGATATGGTCTGAGACCCAGTGAGGAGGGGAGGATCGAGCAGCAGGGAATGATGGCAGAGCAATAGGAGACAACAGCTAACTGTGAGGTTTTAATCAGGGACAATCCACAAAACCTCAGCTCAAGACCAGGAACCAGGAACATGGAGCTGGTGTTAAAGTTACCCCGCCCTCACAAACTGATGTGACTGGGCGAAGAAAACTCAATTTTTGTTCTCGGTGGCTGCTTTACCGGCTCATCGTAACAAGAATAATTATTAAACAACAGCGTTCTACGCCATCACTGACTGGTACTGTACAGCCTACGGAAGAGTTAAGCTCCCTCGATACTGTCGCATCAAACACTGCCAGAGCAGTTATGGTACGGGTCAGATACAGAGTAAAGCACCCTCTACACTGTCCTTTCAAACACTCCCAGGTCAGGCACAGCACAGGTTAGAAACAGACTAAAGCTCCCAGAACAATGTCCCATCAAACACTACCAGGGCAGGAGCAGCACGGGTTAGATGCAGAATAAAGCTCCCTCTACACTGTCCCATCAAACAATCTTATTTTGTCTCCTTCCACTTTGCCTGCACAAACAATTTTGTGCGTTATAATAATTCCCAGTTGAGAGCATCCCAAGTGCACATCCAAGTACTTTTTAAATGTGGTTAGGTTTTCTGCCTCTACCACCCTTTCAGGCAGTGAGTTCCAGACCCCCACAACCCTCTGGGTGAATAAATTTCCCGTCAAATCCCCTCTAAACCTTCCACCAATTACTTAAAATTTGTGCCCGATGGTTTTTGACCCCGCTTCTAAGGGATATATGTCCTTTCTATCCACTTTATCTGGGCCCCTAATAAATTTGTACATCCTAAATAAGGTCTCCCCTCAGACTCCTCTTTTCCAAGGACAACAGCCCCAGCCTATCCAGTCTTTCCTCATAGCTAAGATTCTCTACTCCCGGCAACATCCTTGTAAATCTCTTCTGTACCCTCCCTAGTGCAATCACATCTTTCCTGTAATGTGCTGACCAGAACTGCACGCAGTACTCTAGCTGAAGCCTGAACAGTGTTTTATGCAGTTGAAGCATAACCCCCCTGCTATTTTATTGTATGCCACAGCTAATAAAGTCAAGCATTCCGTATGCCATCTTAACCAACTTATCTACCTGGCCTGCCACCTTCACGGAACTGTGGACATGCACTCCAAGGTCCGTTTGTTCCTCTACACTACTCAGTGTCCTACCATTTAATGTGAAAACCATTTCCTTGTTCACCCTCCCCAAAAGCATTACCTTGCACTTCACCGGATTGAGTTCCATTTGCCACGGTTCTGCCCACCTGACCAATTTATTGATAACTTCCTGGGATCTTCCTGTGCTCTATGTAAGGGGCCCAGTACCACACCGAGTGAGAGAGGGCATTTCACTCAGCTCAAGCCGGGCATGGACTCTGGGATCTTCCTGTGCTTGTGTATTGGGCTCAGTACCACACCGAGTGAGAGAGGGCAGCTAATTTAGCACAGCCCGGTGCGGTATGGAGCTCCACACACAGAACAGGAAGATCCCAGGCTCCAGCCCCGAACTGCACTGAGTGAGCTGCCTGCTCTCACATGCTGTAGTACTGAGCCCCACACGCAGCAGGAAGATCCCAGACTCTATCCCCGGCCTCTGCTGAGCGAGCAGCCCTCTGTTACCCGGTGTGTTACTGAGCACCATGCATAGAGCAGAAGATCACAGCCTCCATCGCCGGCTTGTGCTGAGTGAGCTGCTCTAACCCAGTGTGTTACTGTGCCCCAAATACAAAGCACAGGAAGATCCCAGGCTCCATTCCCGGCCTGCGCTGATTAAGCTGCCTTCTATCACCCGGTGTGGCACTGAGCCCCACACACAGAGCACAGGAAGATCACAGACTCACAGCCCGGCCTGTGCTGCGTGAGCTGCCTGCTCTCACACGTTGTTGTCCTGAGCCCCACACACAGATCACAGAAAGATCCCAGGCTTCATTCCAGGCCTCTGCTGAGCAAGCAGCCCTCTCTCACACGTTGTGTTACTGAGCCCCTCATACAGAGCATAGGAAGATCCCAGGAACAAGCCCTGGCATGCGCTGATTGAGCAGCCCTCTCTCACCCTGTGTGGTGCTGAGCCCCACATTCAGCGCACAGGAAGATTCCAGGCTCTGTCCCCAGCCTGTGCTGAGTGAGCTGCCCTCTCTCACCCTGTGTGGTACTGAGCCCCTCAGATAGAGCACAGGAAGATCCCAGTCTCGATCCCGAGCCTCTGTTGTGTGAGCCGTTCTCACCTGGTGTGGCACTGAGCACCAATCAGAGCAGGAAGATCCCAGGCTCCATACCCGGCCTGTGCTGACTAATCTGCCCTCTCTCACCCGGTGTGGTACTGAGCACCTACCAACGAGCAGAATGATCCCAGGCTTCATACCCGTCCTTTGCTGACTGAGCTGCCATCCCTCACTTGGTGTGTAACTGAGCCACAAACACAGAACAAGTGAAGATACCAGGCTCCAAACCGTCGTGTGCTGACTGATCTCCCCTCCCTCACCCGGTGTGGTACTGGGCCCTACACAGAGCACAGGAAGATCCCATGTTCCCTGCCCGGCCTTTGCTGAGTAAGCTGCCCAGTTCTGGGGTGGTACTGAGCCCCACACACAGAGCAGGAAGATCCCAGACTCCCAGCCCAGCCTGTGCTCAGTGAGCTGCCCGATCTATATTCATAGTGTCATCGAGTTTTAGAGCAAAGAAAGAGGTCTTTCGGCCTATCGTGTCCGTGCCGGCCAACAAGCCCTGTCTATTCTAATCCCATTTTCCAGCACTTGGTCCGTAGCCTTGTATGCTATGACGTTTCAAGTGTTCATCTAAATGCTTCTTGAATGTTGTGAGGATTCCTGCCTCTATCACCCTTTCAGGCAGAGAGTTCCAGATTCCAACCTCCGTCTGGGTGAAATAGTTTTTCCTCAAATCCCCTCTAAACCTCCTTCCCCTTACCTTCAAACTATGCCCCCTGGTTATTGACCCCTCTACAAAGGGGGAAAGTTCCTTTCTATCTATCCTATCTATGCCCCTCATAATTTTGTACACCACCATCAGGTCCCCCCTCAGCCTTCTCTGCTCTAAGGAAAGCAACCCCAGCCTGTCCAGTCTCTCTTCATAGCTGAAGCGCTCCAGCCCAGGTAACATCCTGGTGAATCTCCTCTGCACCCTCTCCAAAGCAATCACATCCTTCCTATAGTGTGGCGACCAGAACTGCACACAGTATTCAAGCTGTGGCCTAACTAGCATTTTGTACAGCTCCATCATAACCTCCCTGCTCTTATATTCTATGCCTCGGCTAATGAAGGCAAGTATCCCATCTGCCTTTTTAACCAAGTTGTCTACCTGTCCTGCTGCCTTCAGGGGTCTATGTACATGCTCACCAAGGTCCCTCTGATCCTCTGTCCTTCCTTGGGTCCTACCATTCTGTGTGTATTCCCTTGCCTTGTTAGTCCTCCCAAAATTATCACCTCACTCTTTTCAGGGTTAAATTCCATTTGCCACTGTTCTGCCCATCTAACGAACCCGTCTATATCATCCTGTAACCTAAGGCTTCCCTCCTCGCTATTTAACACTTCACCAATGTTCGTGTTATCTGCGAACTTACTAATCATACCTCCTCAATTCATATCTAAATCATTAATATACACTACAAACAGCAAAGGACCCAGTACCGATCCCTGCGGTACACCACTGGATACAGGCTTCCAGTCACAAAAACAACCTTCGACCATCATCCACTGCCTCCTGCCTCTAAGCCAATTTTGGATCCAATGTGCCAAATTGCCCTGGTTCCCATGGGCTCTTACCTTCTTGACCAGACTGCCATGTGGGACTTTGTCAAAACCCTTTGTCTTTGTAGCTAAGATCCCCAACCCCGGAACCATTCTGCTAAATCTCTTCTGCACCCTTTCAAGTGCATTCACATACTTCCTAAAGTGTGGTTACCAATACTGGACGCAATACTGCAGTTGTGGTCTAAACAGCGCTTTATAAAGATTCAGCGTATCGTCTCTACTTTTGTACTCAATACCTTTATTTATGAAGCCCAAGATCCCATAGGCTTTGTTAACCACTCTCTCATTATCTCGCGCCATCTTCAGGGACCTATGTACATTAGCACCAATTCCCTCTGTCACTGCACACTCTTTAAAACTGTGCCATTAAGTGTATATTGCGTCTCTCTGTTCCTTCTGCCAAAATGCATCACCTCACACTTCTCTGTATTAAATTCCATCTGCCACTTGTCTGCCCATCCTGCTAGCCTTTCTTTGTCCTGCTGCAGTCGATTGGAATCATCCTCACTGTTTGCCACACCCCAAGTTTGGTGTCATCGGCAAATTTAGAAATGCTACTCTGTATTCCAATAGCCTGGTCATTTATATATATCAAACAAAAGCAGTGGCTCCAGCACTGACCTTTGGGGAACACCACTGTCTACCATCCTCCAGTCTGAAAAACAGCCATTTACAGCAACTCGCTGTTTTCTGTCCTTAAGTCAATTCCTTATCCAAGCTGCCACTGACCCACCTATTCCATGAGCCTCAATTTTGTTAACCAGTGATACTTTGTCAAATGCCTTCCGAAAATCCATGTAGACAACATCCATGGCATTCCCTTCATCAATCCTCCCTGTTACTTCACCAAAAAAGTTCAATTTGATTAGTCAAACACGTTCTGTCTTTTACAAATCCGTGTTGGCTCTCCTTAATTACCTTAAACCTCTCCAAGTGCCCGTAAATGTTTTCCACAATGTATTCCCGATTATTCTTACAATAAAACCTGCATTCAGATTCATAAGTGATATAATTAGATTATAGAATAATAGAAACATAGAATGGTTGCAGCACAAAAGTAGGCCATTCGGCCCGTCGAGCCCGTGCCTGCTCTCTGCAAGTACACTTCAGCTAGTCCCACGCCCCCCGCCCTCTCCCCGTAGCCCTGCATTTTTTTCCTACATGCACTATTCTAATTCCCTTTCGAAAGGCTCGATTTAATCTGCCTCCTTCACCATTTCAGGCAGTGCATTCCAGATCCTAACCAATCACTGCATAAAAAAGTTTAGCCCCCATGTCGCCTTTGGTTCTTCTACCAATCACCTTCAATCTGTGTCCACTGGTTCTCAACTCTTCCACCAATGGGAACAGTTTCTCCCTATCTACTCTGTTTAGAGCCCACATGATTTTAAAGACCTCTGTCAAATCTCTTCTCAAACTTCTCTGCTCAAAGGAGAACAACCGCAGCTTCTCCAATTCATGTAAACTACATCCATTGAATTCCCTTCATCAACCCTCCCTGTTACTTCATCAAATAATTCAATTAGATTAGTCAAACACGATCAGCCTTTTGCAAATCCGTGTTGGCACTCCTAAATTAGCTTAAAGCTCTCCATGTGCCCGTTAATTTTTTCCTTGATTATTGTTTCAAAAACTTTACCCACCTCTAATGTTAAACTGACCGGCCTGTAATTACTAGGATTGTCTTTACACCCTTTCTTGAACAATGATGTCACATTTGCCAAATTCCAATCCTCAGGCACCTCCCCCGCATCTAGGGAAGATTAGAAAATAATGGCAAGCCCTTCCGCTATCTCCTCCCCCAATTCCCTTAGCCACTTGGGATGAAAGCCATCTGTACCAGGCGACTTATCCACACTAAGCATACCCAGTCTTTCAATTACATCCTGCCTATCAATTTTTACCCCTTCCATTGCTTCTACCTTTTCCACTTCTACCGATATTTTGTCAGCATCCACCTCTTTAGTAAACAGCGATACAAAGTACTCATTGAGTATATTTGCCTTGCCCTGTGCCTCTAAGCATATATCATCTTCTTTGTCCCTAATAGGCCCACCCCTCCTCTTACTGGCCGTTTACTGTTTACATGACGGTAGAAGATTTTGGGTTCGCTTTTATGTTAACTGCCATCCGGCTCTCATATTCTCTCTTTGCCGATCTTATTTTCATCTTCACTTCCCCTCTCAACTTATTGTATTTGGTCTGGATCTCCCTTGATGAATTCACCTGCCATTCATCATACACCCTCTTTTTTTGTTTCATCAACTTCTCAATCGCCCTCGTCATCCAAGGAGCCCTTGCTTTCGTTCCCTTACCTTCCCCTGTTATTGCATTGTACCTAGCCTGTACTTGCAACATCTCTTCCTTAAAGATCACCCATTGTTCCATTACAGTTATTCCTGCCAGTGTTTGGTTCCATTTAACTCTGGCGAGATCCTTTCACATTCCATTGACGTTAGCCCTATTCCAGTTTTGAAGTTCCACTCTAGATTCTTCCTTGCTCCTCTCCATTGCTAATCTAAATCTTATGATATCGATGATCACTCCTACCCAAGTGTTCTCCCACAGACACTTGGTCGACATTTGCCCATCCCATTCCCCTGCACCAGATCCAGCAATTCCTCCTTCCTAGTTGGGCCAAGAACATACTGGTCAAGGAAATTCTCCTGAACACATTTCATAAATTCATCCCCCTCTTTTCCCTTTACCCTAGCATTAACCCAATCGATATTTGAGTCATTAAAGTCCTCCAATATCACCACTCTATTGCTTTTGTATTTCTCTGCGATTTCCCTGCAGATTTGCTCCTCTACCTCCCTCTCAATATTTGGAAGCCTATACAATACCCACAATAGTGTGATTATACCCGTTTCGCTCTTCAACTCTAACCAAACGGATTTTGTCCTTGTCCCCTCAAGAACATCCTCCCTTTCCAACACTGCAATGTCTTCCTTAATCAGTACACCTCACCTCCCTTTCTCCCTTCCCTATCTTTTCTGAACACCTTGTACTCTTGAATATTATGTGCCCAGTCCTCACCGTTTTTAAACCATGTTACCGTAATTGCCACAACATCATATAGCCAAATGTCTAATTGTGCTTGTAGCTCACCAACCTTATTCACCACACTTCGTAAGTTTACGTACATGCATTCTCAACTCATTTTTGAATTTTTCGTCGTCTTTCTTTGTCTGCTCCTATCTAATATGGAATTACTACCGCCTCTAATACTATCTTCTCTAGTGCTATCCAACACACTCACTCTTTTATGCACCTTATTCTTCTTTACTACTCCTATATGCTGGTGCCCATCCCCGTGCAAAGCTACTTGTAACCCTCCCCAACAACCCTAACAAACCTCCCCGCGGGAATATTGGTCCCGGCTCCATTGAGGTGTAACCCGTCCGGCTTGTAGTGGTCCCACCTTCCCCAGAAACGGTCCCAATGCCTCAGGACTGTAAAGCCCTCCGTCCTGAACCATCTCTCCAGCCAGACATTAATCTGCTCTGTTCTACTATTCCTGTACTCAATAGCACGTGGCACTGGTAGTAATCCGGAGATTACTATCTTTGGGGTCCTGCTTTTTAATTTCACTCCTAGCTCCCTAAACTCTGCCTGCAGGACCTCATCCCTCTTTCTGACTGTGTCGTTGGTACCGATATGGAAACTAACAGTCTGACTGGCTTGTATTTACGCAGTCTACCGCTTTGTCCCGTTTACAACAACGGAAGAGCATTAGCGGTCCTCTGGCACCACACCTGTAGCCAGAGAGTATTGGAAAATGATAGTCAGAGCCTCCGCTATTTCCTCCCTTGCTTCGCTTAACAGTCTGAGATAAATTTCTTTAGCGCATGGTGATTTATCTACTTTCAAAGATGCTAAAGGCCTTAATATTTCCTCTCTCACTATGTCTATCTGTTGTAAATATTCTCCATCCTCCTCCTTAACAATAATATCTGCATCGTTCTTCTCTTTTGTGAAGGCAGAGGCAAATTTTTCAGTAAAAACTAAACCCAAGTCTTCCATCTCAACACACAGTTTACCTTTTCGGTCCCTGTTCTCTCTGTATTAATAAAACATCTTTGTGTTTTCCTGAATTTTACTTGCCATTATTTTCATGCCCTCTCTTTGCTTTCCTAATTTCCTTTTTAATTTCACCCCTACACTTTCTATACTCTAAGCTTTCTGCATTATTTAGCTCTCGGTATCTAACATAAGCTTTCCTTTTTTGCGTTCGTCTACCCTCTATGACAGTAGTCAGCCAGGGGGCGCTAGATTTGAGAGTCCCACCCCTTTTCTCTTGGGGAACATACTTGGTCGGAGACATCACTGTCTCCTTGAATGCCTCCCAATGCCTTGACAATGATTTACCTTCAAGTAGCTGTTTCCAGTCCACTTTTGCTAAATCACATTTCAGTAAAATTGTGAAATTGGCCTTTTCCCAATTGAGAGATTTTATTCCTGGTCTATCGTTATCCATAACTAAACTAAATCTAATTGAATTATGATCACTACCACAAAGATGCTCTTCCACTGCTACCCCTTCTACCTGCCCAGCCTCATTCCCCATGACTAAATCTGGATCTGACCCCATTCCTGTTGGGCTTGTTACGTTCTGGCTAAAAAAGCATCTCCTGAATGCATTTTAAGAATTCTGTGCCCTCTATACATTTTACACTGATTCTATCACTGTTAATGTTTGGGTACCTGAAACCCGTTACTATAACTGCCCTCTTGTTTTTGCACTTCTCAGAATTTGCCTACATATTTGCTGTTCTATCCCTCTCTGATTATGTGGGGGTCTTTAGTGCACTTCCAGCAGTGTAATTGCCCCTTTATTCTTCTTCACTTCAACGAATATCGCCTCATTTGATGATCCGTCCAACATATCATCCCTACTCACAGCTGTAATTGATACTTTAAACAATATTGCGCCACGCACCTTTTTATACACATCTCTATTTCGTCTGAAAACCCTGTAATTATGGATTTTATTAATTATGCCATTCCTTTCTGCCCTCCTTTCAGTCATGTTTGTTTAACAGCTATGATATCAATCTTCCACTTGTCTATCTGTGTCCTCAGCTCATCTGCCTTATTCACTGGACTCCTTGCATTGAAGAACATACCATTAAGAGCTGCCAGACCCCTTTGTTGTCTATTTTCTAGCCCCTGTTTCCTCTGCATTCCAAACTCACTTACTAATTATAACGTGGTGGAACATGCAGCCGCTGCGTGCGGGTTTGATTGGGATGGAATAGCATGGAACTGCACCTTGAAAGTGATGGCGGGACAGCATTTCCCCGTACGATCTGTTTATCGAGGGAAGGGTGAATATTGTGTCACTACAATGCACCGGGAGTACCAGTAAGGAAACAACCGGACGTGTCCTATTGCGGCGGGAACTTTTTGCTTTACCCCAATCCAACCTGTGAGATTTGGGGTTTGTTAAGTATTTATTCGCATAGGCAAGTAGATATTGATGGTGGAAAGACTTTGGGGATTCAGGAGGTGAGGCTCTGTACAATAAGCTGAGCTAGATTGTTTTTCAGTGAAGTGATGTGGTGACAAAGGTTTAATGTGTCTGTTTGTTAAGTGACTGTAATTATTGTCAGTTACAGTGATGCCTAATGATGTCACTCGGGGATTTCTCTCTGCTTTATTTAAGGAGCTCCCTTCACAGCATCACATCACACAATCAGCACGTTGCCTCCAGCGCAAATACCAGCAGCCACTCACAGAAGGGAAGGCATGGAACTTATCATCAATTTTGAAAATGTTTTCGAAGCTATACGGATAAGAGGTATATTTAAGGATATACAAAAGATTTACTACACAATCCTCGCTGTCGTTGGCGTTCCTAGTAAGTATCTATGACCAGGTAGTAACTCTATAAACCATGTTAATCTGTAATATTTTTCTTGCTATTTACCGTGGGATATCGAGTTATTAATATAATCTATTTTTCAAGTTGATGCATCCTTGTTATGCATGGCTTGTTGTTTAAAATCACTGGACCATCTCGCTACTGTTGCAGCTGCTGGCAAGTCTCTGTATCCGGCTATTATTTCTGTAAATCATGTTTAACTGTCTTTATCTCATTGTTCCCCATCCCTTCCGTGCTGCTGTTGGTTAATGATTCTGAACGAGATACGGTGTTACCAAAATTTAAGTGTTCTATATTAACTGAAGAAAATATATTGGACGAGACACTTTAACGAATTTCAGTCTGCTCTCTACACTGAATATTTCTGACCGATCAGACGATTGTTTTCATGGATTAGCAGCCTTTTCATCTTCTGATCGGTGTGGTTACTTACACAGAGTCACAGCAATAATTCTGGAAGATCACATACACATCCTTCAATGTCTGAAATAGCCGCTAATCATTCAGTTCAAGTCATTGTCTCTTTTTCCACCATCTCCAGTTCTGCAATAATGCCATTGCTTCTGCCGGTTAGAAAAGGATAACAGGATAATTTACATTCTCACAAAAAGTTCATTCAGTCAGATTTCAATACTTTTATTTCCCATCTTTGATTTGTATTTATAATGGGATCCCATGCCCGTCGGGCACAATACATTAGATCACTCGGTGAGACCCAGAGTGATTCTCTATTGCCTCCTGCTGTACTTCAGGATACATTTTCCCAGCTGATTGTAACTGAAGTACTGAGGATAAGAAAATCCATTAATATTATCCCATCTAATATTCTACGCACAAGTTGGAATCCAACTGGTGAAAAGGTACAAGGATAATCTTCTTCCATTAGCGTTCAGACACTTTACAAAAGTATTCGGCGGCATTTTTGCCTGTAGGGTAATCACCTGATTTCCATTATAATGGACGCATATAGTGGAACATTACCTGGCCAATTATAACTATTTATTTTAATTCATGGACCATTCTTACTGATGTTATTTGTAATATTATTTGGAAAATCTTCCTTTAGATGAGCTACAATTTATGTGTTTGAAGAAGAATGTAGAAAGCACAATCATCCAAACACTACTTACAGACCATTTATCTTCATAACTGCAGTGCACGTGGATATTATCTTAGCATTTACATGTTACATTAGAGCATTTGAAATACAATTGCCTGTTACTATTGCATGTTAAGGTTGTCGTTTCTGTATTTTGCCGTTGTATTCATTTTCAGTTCTGAATATAATGGAAATTCTAACCAGGAGCAGGAATTCAAGCCAGATTCTCCACTCCCCAACACAGGGGCGCAGAAGCGAATTGCACCGCTCCAAATGCAGACTGATCCCGGGACAAGAAGGCTTCCGGAGAGGTTCTGGTCCTTTGTGTCCCTGGTATCTCGGGCGGGGCTTTTGTCTGCTGTGATAGTGGTAGATCTATCAGTTCATCTCTTATTCATTAAACATCTGTTACTTTCATGTTGTATTTATTCCCATTTCATTTATTGATTCCATAATGTATTACAGGTAATAGAATTAGATTATATCATTGAATGTCATTAATGAGTTGCAGATTTCACCCAGAATTCCGTCAAACTGCTGCTCTTGCTTCCAACTTGATTTATAATTTCCCTGTTTATTTCCCTTCCTCAAAGTTAACTTAGTGACGATTGTAATCCTGTCTCGGGGAAAGTGCGGTCTCTCCAAATGTGTCACTCGCTACCTGGTGGCCATGGCGGCGGCGGATCTACTGGTCGTTATCCTCGACCTGATATTGAGGCAGATTCCGACTGCTTATCCGGAACAGTTTATTTTCCTGGAGTCCGTCCGCATCTGTAATATCCACGCCGTCCTGCTGTTCGCAGCCACAGACTGTTCTGTCTGGTTCACCGTCACTTTCACCTTTGATCGATTTGTGGCCATTTGTTGCCAGAAGCTGAAAAGTAAATATTGCACCGAGAAAACGGCGGCTGTGGTTCTGGGAACAGTGACTGCGCTGAGCTGTTTAAAGGACATCACCTGGTATTTTATGGAGATGGATGTGTATGCTCTTGTCAATCTCAACACGTTTTGTGGCACAGAGTTGAGTGTTAGTCTTTCACAGGTATGGGGAGCAATCGAAGTCCTTCATTATACTCTCACCCCGTGTGTCCCATTTGTTCTGATTCTGCTGCTCAATGCTTTAACCGTCAGACACATTTTAGTGGCCAGCAGAGCCCGCAGGAGACTCCTCGGTCACAGCAGTGGGGAGAGTCCCAGAGACCAAGAGATGGAGAGCCGCAGGAAATCCATCATTTTACTCTATGTTATCTCGGGGAATTTCATCCTGCTATGGTCAATATTGACAGTTAGTTTAATAAGTGATCGAATGTGGTGGATGGGGTTCAGGTCTTTTAAGCTGCCTCCTTTTGTTCTAGAACTTGGATTCATTCTCCAGCTGCTGAGTTGCTGCACAAACACCTGTATTTATGCCGTGACTCAGTCTAAGTTCAGAGAGCAGTTGAAGAATGTGGTGAAATATCCATTTACTGCAATCGTAAGATACATGAAATGATTAAAAAAACTGGAGGCTTTCCAACATCGGGGCCAGTCTGCTCTCACCTGGGGTCTGTGATACAGACACATTGAGACTGGACTGTTTTCTCCACGGGGTCTGTGATACGTAGAGAGTGGAGTTGAAGCCCGTCCTGCAGGCAGAGTTTAGGGAGCTTGGAAAGAGGTTAAAAAGCAGGACCTCGAATGTAGTAAACTCTGGAATACTAAAAGTATCACGTACTAGTGAGTTCAGAAATAGGAAGATGGAGCAGATGAATGCGTGGCTGTAGAGATGGTGTAGGAGGAAGGGCTTTAGTTTTCTGAGGAATTGGAACTGTTTCTGGGGGAGGTGGGACCTTTACAAACTAGACCGGTACCACCTCAACGGGAACGGGACCAATATTCTCGCGGGTGGGTTTGCTAGTGCTGTTGAGGAGGGTTTAAACTAGCTTGGCAGGGGCATGGGAACCTAAGAATACAGTCAATAGGGAGGGAAGAAAAACTGGAATTGGAAAACAAAGAAGTAGAAAATAAATTGGAAGGACAGAGGAATCAAGGGCTAGATAGTAGTCAACAAGGAGGTTTGCCTGTATTAAACGTTATATACTTCAATGCAAGGAGTATAGCGAACCAGGAAGATGAGCTGAGGGCACAGGTAGATACTTGGGAATATGATATTATAGCTATTACAGAGACGTGGCTGAAAGAGGGGCAGGTATGGCAGCTCAATATTCCTGGTTACAGGATTTTCAGATGATGTTGATTAAAGAAACTATTACAGTCGTGAGGAGGGATGGTATGTTGGGGGGGATCATCAAACGAGGCCATATGAGTCGAATTGAAAAATAAAATAGGGGAGATCACACTGCTGGAAGTGTACTACAGACCCCCATAACAGTGAGAGGGAGATAGAGGAACAAATATGTATACAACATTCTGAGAAGCGCAAAATCTATAGGGCACTAATAGTAGTGGATTTCAACTTCCCCAATATTAACTGGGATCAAATTAGTGTGAAGGGTATAGAAGGTGCGGAATTCCTAAAATGCAACCTGGAGAACTTTTTTCGCCAGTATGTAGCAAGCCCAACAAGGCAGGGGGCGGTTCTGGACTTAATTTTAGGGAATGAAGCTGGGCAGGTAGAATGCGTAACACTGGGGTAGTATTTTGCTGCAAGTGACCATAATTCTGTTAGATTTAAGGTAGTTGTGGCAAAGGTCAAGGATAGACCAGGAATAAAAGATTTAAATTCGGGAAAAGCAAAATTTGCTAGCCTCAGAGGGGATTTAGCCATAGTGGACTGAAAATAGTTACTCGAAAGTAAATCAGTGTCAGAGCAGTGGGAGGCATTCAAGGAGGAGATCTGGAGGGTTCAGACCAAATATTTGCTCTTAAAGAAAAAAGGTGGGACTGATAAATCTAGAGCCCCCTGGATGTCTAGAGATATATAGGGTAGGATAATGGAAAAAAAAGGAGGCTATTGATAGATACCGAGGGCTAAATACTCCAGAATCTTTAGAGGAGTGCAGAAAGTGTCTGGGAGCAATTCAAAATGATATTAGGAAAGCAAAGAGAGAGCATGAAAAATTCATGGCAAGTAAAATCAAGGAAAACCCGAAGATGTTTTATAAATATATTAACAGTAAGAGGATAACTAAAGAAAGGATAGGGCCAATTAGAGATCATGAGGGTAACCTGTGTGTGGAGGCGGGAGACGTCGGTAGGGTTCTTAATGAATATTTTGTGTCTGTTTTCAGAAAGGAGAGGAGCGAAGCAGACATTGCTATCGGGGGAGAGGAGTGTGAAATATTGGATGAAATAAACATAGTGAGAGAGGAAGTATTAAGGGGTTTAGCAGCTTTAAAAGTGGATAAACCCCCAGGCCCGGATGAAATGTGCCCCAGGCTGTTAAGTGAAGCAAAAGAGGAAATAGCAGAGGCCCTGATCATCATTTTTCAATCCTCTCTGGCTCCAGGTGTGGTGCCGGAGGAGTGGAGGACTGCTAATGTGGTACCCTTGTTTAAAAAGGGAGTAAAGTATCGACCGAGTAATTACAGGCCAGTCAGTCTAACCTCGGTGGTGGGAAACAAATTGGGAAGAATTCTGAAGGACAGGATAAATCTTCATTTAGAAAGACACGGATTAATCAAGGATAGTCAGGACGGATTGGTTAAGGGAAGGTCGTGTCTGAGAAACTTGATTGAATTTTTTGAGGAGGTAACAAGGAGGTAGATGAAGGTAGTGTGTTTGCTGTAGTGTATATGGACTTTAGCAAAGCTTTTGATAAGGTTCCACACGGCAGAATGGTCACGAAGTTAAAAGCCCATGGGATCCAGGGCTAGGTGTCAATTTGGATTCAAAACTGGCTCGGAGACAGGAAGCAAAGAGTAATGATTGATGGATGTTTTTGTGACTGGAAGGCTGTTTCCAGTGGAATTCCTCAGGGCTCAGCATTGGTCACTTGCTTTTTGTGGTATATTTCAACGATCTTGACTTGAATATAGGGGGTATGATTAAGAAGTTTGCAGATGATACTAACATCGGCTGTGTGGTTGAAACTGAATAAGGAAGCTGCAGACTGCAGGAAAATATCAATATATTGGTCAGGTGGACAGAACAGTGGCAAATGGAATTCAATCGGAGAAGTGTGAGGTAAAGCATTTGGGGAGGGCTAACCAGGAAATGGAATACACATTAGATGGTAGGACACTGAGTAGTGTACAGGAACAAAGGGACCTTGGAGTGCATGTCCACAGTTCCCTGAAGGTAGCAGGCCAGGTAGATAAGGAGGCTAAGAAAGCATACGGAATGCTTGCCTTAATTAGCCGTGGCATAGAATACAAGAGCAGGGGGGTTATACTTCAACTGTATAAAACACTAGTTAGGCCTCAGCTAGAGTACTGCGTGCAGTTCTGGTCACCACATTACAGAAGAGATGTGATTGCACTAGAGAGGGTACAGAGGAGATTTACAAGGATTTTACCAGGAGTAGAGAATCTTAGCTATGAGGAAAGACTGGATAGGCTGGGTCTGTTTTCCTTGGAACAGAGGTGGCTGAGGGGAGATCTTATTGAGGTGTATAAAATTATGAGGGCCATAGATACAGTGGATAGAAAGGACCTATTACCCTTAGCAGAGGGGTCAAAATCCAGGGGGCAAAGACTTAAAGTAATTGGGGGAAGGTTTAGAGGGGATTTGAGGGGAAATTTCTTCACCCAGAGGGCTGTGGGGTCTGGAACTCGCTGTCTGAAAGGGTGGTAGAGGCAGAAAACCTAACCACATTTAAAAAGTACTTGTATGTGCACTTGGGATGCTGTAACCTGCAGGGCTACGGATCAAGACCTTGGAAGTGGGATTAGGCTGGATAGCTCTTTGTTGGCCGGCGCGGACGCGATGGGCCGAAATGGCCTCCTTTCGTGCTGTAACTTTCTAACATTCTATGATACTATGATTCACAGTCCAATCAAACACTCCCAGTGCAGGTACAGCACTGGTTAGATACAGATTAAAACTCCCTCTACACTGTCCCATCAGACACACCCAGGGCAGGTACAGCACAGATTAGATACAGGTTAAAACTGCCTCTACACTGTCCCATCAAACAGTCCCAGGGCAGGGACAGCACGGGTTAGATACAGAGTAAAGCTCCGTCTACTCTCTCCCATCAAACACTCCCAGGGCAGATACAGCACAGGTTTGATACATAGAGAGAAAATATCATTGGGCTAGACAGGAAGAGAGGGAGCGAGACAGAGAAGGAAAAATGTAATACTTTCGGGTCCTGCTGTCCTCGGTGAAAACTGCTCACTGCCCCAGGAACACAGAGAGAGAGAGAGAGAGAGAGAGACAGGCAGACAGAGAGAGAGAGAGAGAGGCAGAGAGACCGAGTCAGAGATAGATGGAAAACTAGGGAGAGAGTTACAGAGAGAGAGACACACAGACTCAGAGACTAAGAGAGACCCCCTAATTGAACCCCTCTCTCTCCCTATCTCTGTATTTCTCTCTCTCTGTCTGTCTTTCTGTATCTCTTTTTCGCTGTCTCTCTCTAACTCTGCCTGTCCCTCTCTGCCTCTGCCTTTCTCTCTCTGTCTGTCTGTGTCGCTCTCTCTGTCTATCTCTCTGCCTGTCTCTCTCGCTGTCCCCCGTGTCCCTGTATCTCTCTCTCTGTATTTCTCTCTGTGCCTCTCTCTCAGGTGTTTTGACACGTTGGACCCCCTGGGACACATCTCATTGTCTTGGCTGTGCTCTTAGTGTGTCTTTGATGTAGGGAAAGATTTGAATACATTTTTTCTGTGTTTATATTGTGAATTCTGGGAGATTCTCTCACAGCTACCCTACCTGAAGAAGGAGCGACAGCTCCGAAAGCTTGTAATTTTAAATAAATCTGTTGGACTATAACCTGGTGTTGTGCGACGTCTCATTTTTGTCCACCCCAGTCCAACGCCGGCATCTCCACATCATGACCTCTCTCTCCAATTCTATCTCTCTAACTATCACTGTATTTCATCCTATCACTCTCTCTCTCTCTCCCTGTGTCTCTCTCTGTCTCTTTCTCTCTCTCTCTGATCCTCTCTGTGTTTCACTGTGTGTGAAAAGGGCCGACTGACTTTCCATCTCACTCCCAGTCACCCCACGTCCAACGCCTGGTCCCCGAGAGTCTCATCAATCTCCGTTCTCCTCAACTTGCTGATTCTGTCAATCCCGTCAGTTACCGCCAGGATGCAAGGAAGTTACCCGGTCCCACACCGGACCCATTGTCAATTCTGAGGTTGCCTGATACAGGCCCCACCCTGTGACTAACATAATTGAATTTGGTTCGCTGTGTGTTGGAGGTGAGACAATGTTGACCAATAAAAAATGTGAAGTTATTGTGTTTGTCAGAAACTGAAAACAATATCATGGCACAGATAATATCTCCTAAAGATCACAGGTTCACATAGAGCAACATATGCAAACAAGAGTGAGGAGACAGAGAGCTCTTAGGAACTTAGGAACAGGAGGAGGCCATTCAGCCCCTCGAGCCTGCTCCACCATTCAATTAGATCACGGCTGTTCGGTACCTTAACTGCAACTACCCGCCTTGGTTCCGTATCCCAAAATACCCTTACCCAGCAAAAATCGATCAATCTCAGGTCTGACATTGTCAATTCACCCCCAGCCTCGACAGCTTTTTGGGGGAGAGAGTTCCAGATTTCCACCACCCTTTGTGTGAAGCAGTGCTTCCTGACATCACCCCTTCCATCCATGTACATTCCAGCCCCTTCACATAAGGGCCAGCCGTTCAAGACTTAATAATTATTTTTTTCTAGCTGTCCACTAGTTTTTAGTGATTCTGTACATGAACCGTAAATCGCTCTGCTCCTCCAGAGTTCCGAGCTCCTCGCCATTGAGCAGTTTCTCTGATCGATTTTTCTCAGGTCTCAAGTGAACTAACTCAGACTTTCATGGGCAATGAGTGTCAGAGACAGAATATTCACAGGATAAGTCCCTCCCATATCAGGAATGGGTCAATATTGGGCAATGGTCTTTTAGTAACTCTCTCAGGTGTACAGAAATCGCAGCCCTGGTGATGCTCGACTTTAAATTTAAATCCGGTGATCATCACAGTCCATTTACTGTCCCAGTGTTAGCGGGTGAGCAGCAGTCAGTGTCTGGGACATTGGCACCCGGTCAGGGGCCTCACACTGTCCCGTTTCCTGGTTACAAACGCTCTCCCAGTAAGACCCCATTTAGATTACTGTCTTCACCGCACCTCAGCAAGGATATACTGGCCTCGGAGAGGGAGCAGCGCAGATTCACCAGAATGCTACCGGGGCTAAAAGGGTTAAATTATGAGGACAGGTTGCACAGACTGGGCTTGTATTCGCTCGAGTATAGAACAGTAAGGGGCGATCTAATCGAGGTGTTTAAGATGATTAAAGGATTTTACAGGGTAGATAGAGAGAAACACTTTCCTCTGGTGGGGGGAGTCCAGAACATGGGGCATAACCCTAAACTTAGATCCAGGCCGTTCAGGGGTGATGTCAGGAAACACTTCTTCACACAAAGGGTGGTGGAATACCTGGAACTCTCTCCCCCAAAAAGCTGATGAGGCTGAGGGTCAATTGAACATTTCAGAACTCAGATTGATCGATTTTTGTTGGGTAAGGTTATTAAGGGATACGGAACCAAGGCGGGTAGATGGAGTTAAGGTACAGATCAGCCATGATCTAATTGAATGGTGGAGCAGGCTCGAGGGGCTGAATGGCCTCCTCCTGTTCCTCTGTTCCTAAGAGCTCTCTGTCTCCTCACTCTTGTTTGCAGATGTTGCTCAATGTGAACCTGTGACCTTTAGGAGATCTTGTCTGTGCCATGATATGAACAGTGCATTCTTTCTAGTCTGTGAGCATTAAACAACAACAACTTGTATTTATATAGCGCCTTTAATGTAGTTAAACTTCCCAAGACGCTTCACAGTTGGAGACAATATTTGACACCGAGCTACATAACTAAATATTAGGGCACATGAACAAAAGCTTGATCAAAGAGGTAGGTTTTAAGGAGCGTCTTAAAGGAGGAAAGAGGTAAAGAGCCAGAGAGGATTAGGGAGGGAATTTCGGAGCTTCGGGCCTAGGCAACAGAAGGCACGGTCGCCAATGGTGGAGCGATTATAATCAAGGATGCTCAAGAATCCAGAATTAGAGGAGTGTAGATATCTCGGGGGAGGGGGCGGGGGCGCTGGATTAGATTACAGAGATAGGGAGGATGCCATGGACGGATTTCAAAACAAGGATGAGATTTTTAAAATCGAGGCATTGCTCAACCGGGAGCCAGTGTAGGTCAGCGAGCACAGGGGGTGATGGGTGAACGGGACTTGGTGTAAGTTAGGACACGGGCAGCAGAGTTTTGGATGACCTCAATTTTACGTAGTTTAGAACGTGGCAGGCCAGCCAGGAGTGGCGGAACCCGTGGATGTGGTGTATCCGGATTTTCAGAAGGCATTCGATAAGGTGACACACAAGATGTTATTAAACAAAATTAGGGCTCATGGGATTGGGGTTAATATACTAGCATGGAATGGGGTCGATTACCCGACAGAAAAGAGAGAGTCGGAATAAACAGATCTTTTTGCGTTGGCAGGCTATAACTACTGTAGTACCGCAAGGATCTGTGCTTGGGCCTCAGCTATTTACAATCTACATCAATGTTTTGGATGAGGGGATCAAATGTTATATATCCAAGTTTGCTGATGATACAAAGCTGGCTGGGAAGGTAAGTTTTGAGGAGGATGCAAGGAGGCTTCAAGAGGTATAGACAGACTAAGTCAGTGGGCAAGAACATGGCAAATGGAATATAACGTGGCGAAATGTGAAGTTATCACTTTGATAGGAAAAAAAGAAAATAAGGGTATTTATTAACTGGCTTTTTGTGGCAGCATATTCCATGGACCTACCACCCTCTGAGTGAAGTAGTTCCTCCTCATCTCAGTTTTGAAAGAGCAGCCCCTTATTCTAAGACTATGTCCCCTAGTTCTAGTCTCACCCGTCATCGGGAACATCCTCCCCGCATCCACCCGATCCAACCCCTTCACAATCTTATATGTTTCAATAAGATCGCCTCTCATTCTTCTGAACTCCAATGAGTAGAGTCCCAATCTACACAACCTCTCCTCATATGACCACCCCCTCATCCCCGGGATTAACCGAGTGAACCTTTTTTGCACTGCCTCGAGAGCAATGATGTCTTTCCTTAAGTATGGACACCAAAACTGTATGCAGTATTCGAGGTGCGGTCTCACCAATACCTTGTACAACTGAAGCAATACCTCCCTATTTTTATATTCTATCCCCCTAGCAATGAAAGCCAACATTCCATTTGCCTTCTTAATCACTTGCTGCACCTGCATACTAACCTTTTGAGTTTCGTGCACCAGGACCCCCAGATCCCTTTGCACTTCAGTACTCTCCAGTTTCTTGCCATCAAGATAATAAATTGCTCTAGGATTTTTCCTGCCAAAGTGCATCACCTCACACTTCCCAGTGTTGTATTCCATCTGCCAAATCTCTGCCCACTTACTTAGCCTGTCTATGTCCCCTTGCAGGTTTTTTATGTCCTCCTCACTCACTACTTTCCCTCCCATCTTAGTATCATCTGCAAATTTTGATATGTTACACTTGGTCCCTTCTTCCAAATCGTTAATATAGATTGTAAAGAGTTGGGGACCCAGCACTGACCCCTGTGGAACACCACTAGTTACTGATTGCCAGTCTGAGAATGAACCATTTATCCCAACTCTTTGCTTTCTGTTAGATAGCCAATCCTCTATCCATGCCAGAATATTACCCCCAATCCCGTGATTCTTTACCTTAAGCAATAATCTTTTGTGTGGCACCTTGTCAAATGCCTTTTGGAAGTCTAAATACACTACGTCTACTGGATCCCCTTTATCCACTCTATATGTTACTTCCTCAAAGAACTTCAGCAAATTTGTCAAACATGACTTCCCCTTCGTAAAACCATGCTGACTTTGTCCTATTAAATTATGATTATCCAAATGTCCTGTTACTGTTTCCTTAATAATGGACTCCAAAATTTTACCTACCACAGATGTTAGGCTAACCGGTCTATAGTTACCAGCCTTCTGTCTACTGCCCTTTTTAAATAAGGGTGTTACATTAGCAGTTTTCCAGTCTGCCGGGACCTTAGCGGAATCCAGGGAGTTCTGAAAAATTATTACCAATGCATCTACAATCCCTACCGCCACTTCCTTCAAGACTCTAGGATGTAAGCCATCAGGTTCAGGTGATTTATCCGCCTTGAGTCCCATTATTTTACCGAGTACCACTTCCTTAGTGATTTTGATCGTGATTAGCTCCTCTCCCCCTATAGCCCCCTGTTTGTCCAGTGTTGGGATATTCTTAGTGTCCTCTACTGTAAAGACTGATACAAAATATTCATTCAGTGTTTTTGCCATCTCCATATTTCCCACCATTAATTTCCCGGTCTCATCCTCTAAGGGACCAACAGTTACTTTAGCCATCCTTTTTCTTTTTATATAACTATAAAAACTCTTACTATCTGTTTTTATATTTTTTGCTAATTTACTTTCATAATCTATCTTCCCTTTCTTAATCAATCTTTTTGTTATTTTTTGCTGCCTTTTAAAGTTTTCCCAATCCTCTGTCCTCCCACTAGATTTCGCTACCTTATATGCCCTTGTTTTTAGTCGAATACTATCCTTAATTTCTTTACTTAGCCACGGATGACTGTCCTTTCTTTTACACCCTTTTCTTTTCAGTGGAATATATATTTTTTGGAAGTTGTAAAATAACTCATTGAATGTACACCACTGATCATGTGTCGTCTTACCCTTTAATCTATTTTCCCAATCCACTCTACTCAATTCTGCTCGCATACCTTCATAGTCTCCTTTATTCAAGCTTAGCACGCTTGTTTGAGATCCAACCTTCTCACCCTCTAATTGAATATGGAATTCAACCATGTTATGGTCACTCATTCCAAGGGGATCCTTTACTAGGACATTTTTAATTAATCCTGTCTCGTTACACAGGACCAGATCTAAGGTTGCTTGCCCCCTGGTCGGTTCAGTTACATACTGCTCAAGAAACCCATCCCTAATACACTCAATGAACTCATCCTCAAGGCAGCCCTGCCCCATTTGATTTATCCATTTAATATGATAGTTAAAATCCCCCATAATTATAGATGTTCCCTTATTACATGCCTCAACTATTTCCTGATTGATACTCCGTCCAACAGAGTTGCAACTGTTCGGAGGCCTATAGACTACGCCCACTAGTGTTTTTTTCCCCTTATTATTCCTTATCTCCACCCAAACTGTTTCATTATCATGATTTTTTGACCCAATATCATTGCTCTGTATTACAGTGATTCCTTCCTTTATTAACATAGCCACCCCACCTCCCCTTCCTTCCTGCCTGTCCATCCTGATCGTTAAATAACCTGGTATGTTTAATTCCCAGGCATTGTCACCCTGCAGCCATGTTTCTGTAATGGCCACAATATCATAACCATATGTAGTAATTTGTGCCATTAACTCGTCTATTTTGTTATGAATGCTACGTGCATTCAGATAGAGAACTTTCAAATATGCTTTGTGGCACTTAGTTCCTGCTTTTTCACTTTTTACCACTTTACCTTTTACTCCACACACTCTGTCCCTTCCTGCCACGCTCTGATTTGTGATTCCCCTACTGCTACCTATGTCTATGACCCTCTCTGTTGTCATTTTTATTTTTTGCTCTCTTGTAACCTCCCCCCCACTAATTAGTTTAAAGCCCTCACCACAGCCCTCAGTGCTCACCTGGCGATTGAGATACCCCAGGATATCTGTCTTTGAACATTGAACGTCCCCACCATCTGCACACAGTGTTCGCCTGGGGACTGAGATACACTTTGATATCTCTCACTGACCATCGAGTATCATCACCATCTACACTCAGTGTTTACATGGAGACTGCGATATCCAATGATATCTCTCACTGACCATCGATTGTCCCCACAATCTGCACTCAGTGTTCACCTGGGGACTGAGATACCCCATGATATATCTCACTGATCACCGAGTGTCCTCACCATCTGAACTCAGGGTTCACCTGGGGACTGAGATACTTCATAATATCACTCACTGAAAATCGAGTGTCCTCAACATCGGCACTCAGTGTTCATCTGGTGACTGAGATAGTCCATAATACCTCGCACTGATAATCGAATGTCCTCACCATCGGCACTCAGTGTTCACCTGGGACTGAGATATCCCATGATATCTCTCACTGACCACCGAGTATCCTTACCATCTGCACTCAGTGCTCACCTGGAGACTGAGATACACCATGGAATCTCTCACTGACCATCGAGTCTTCCCACCTTCTGCGGTCAGTGTTCACTTGGGGACTGAGATATACCATGATATCTCTCACTTACCATCGAGTGTCACCACCATCTGCACTCAGTGTCCAGCTGGGGACTGAGATACTCCATGATATCTCTCACTGACCATGGAGTGTCCCTCACCATCTGCACTCAGTGCTCACCGGCGGACTGAGATACTCCAAGATATCTCTCACTGACCATCGAGTCTTCCCATCCATCTGCATTCAGTGTTCACCTGGAGAATGAGATACCCCATGAAATCTCTCACTGACCATCGAGTGTCATCACCATCTGCACCTGGAGTCTGAAATACCCCATGATATGTCTCATTAACCACCGAGTGTCCCCACCTTCTGCGCTAAGTGTTCACTTGGGGACTGAGGTAACCAATGATATACACCACCACCATCCATTCTCCCTCCCCAGCTGCACTCAGTGTTCAACTGGGGACTGAGATACAGCATGATATCGCTCACTGAACATCAAGTGTCCCCACCATCTGCACTCAGTTTTAAACTGAGAACTGAGATACCCCATTAATCTTCACTGTCCATCCAGTGTCCCTCATCGTCTGCACTCAGTGTTCACTTATGGACTGACATACCTCATGATATCTCTCACTGACGATCGAGTGTCCTCACCATCTGCAATCGGTGTTCACCTGGGGACTGAGAAACCCCATGATATCTCTCACTGACCATCGAGGGTCATCACCATCTGCACTCAGTGTTCACCTAGAGACTGAGATAGCCCAAGATATCTCTCACTGACCATCGAGTCTTCCCATCCATCTGCATTCAGTGTTCACCTGGAGACTGAGATACCCCATGAAATCTCTCACTGACCATGAAGTGTCACCACCATCTGCTCGCAGTGTTCACTTATGGACTGACATACCTCATGATATCTCTCACTGACAATCGAGTTTCCTCACCATCTGCACTCCGTGTTCAGCTGGCGCCTGAGATACCCCATGATATCTCTCACTGGCCATCGAGTGTCCCCACCATCTGCACTCAGTTTTCACATGGGGACTGAAATAACCCTTAAATATTTCATTGACCATCGATTGTCATCACCATCTGCACTCAGTGTTATCATGGCGAATGAGATAGCCCATGATATCTCTCATTGATATTCGAGTATGCCCACCTTCTGCGCTCAGTGTTCACTTGGGGACTGAGATACCCCATGATATCTCTCACTGACCTTCGAGGGTCATCACCATCTGCACTCTTTGTGTTCACCTGGAGACTGAGATACTCCATGATATCTCGCACTGACCATCGAGTATCCTCACCATCGGCACTCAGTGTTCACCTGGGGCATGAGATACCCCATGATATCTCTCACTGAACATTGAATGTCCCCACCTTCTGCGCTCAGTGTTCACCTGGAGACTGACATACCCCATGATATCTCTCACTGACCATCGAGTGTCTCCACCTTCTGCGCTCAGTGTTCACTTGGGTACTGAGATACCCCATGATATCTCTCACTGACCATCGAGTGTCATCACCATCTGCACTGAGTGCTCACCTGGAGACTGAGATAACCCATGATATGTCTCATTGACCATCGAGTGTCCCCACCTTCTGCGCTAAATGTTCACTTGGGGACTGAGGTAAACCATGATATCCCCCACTGACTATCCAGTCTCCCTCACCACATGCACTCAGTGTTCAACTGGGAACTGAGATGCCTCAGGATATCGCTCACTGAACATCAAGTGTCCCCAACATTGGCACTCAGTTTTCAACTGGGGACTGAGATACCCCATGATATCTTCACTGTCCATCCAGTGTCCCTCATCGTCTGCACTCAGTGTTCACTTATGGACTGGAATACTTCATGATATCTCTCACTGACCATCGAGTGTCCCCACCATCTGCAATCAGAGTTCACATTGAGACTGAGATAACCCATAATATCTCTCACTGAGCATCGAGTGTCCTCACCATCTGCACTCAGTGTTAACATTGCGACTGAGATACCCCATGATATCTCTCACTAATATTCGAGTGTCCCCACAATCAGCGCTCAGTGTTCACTTGGAGGCTGAGATAACGCTTGATATCTCTCACTGACCATTGAGTGTCCCCACCATCGGCACTCAGTGTTCACCTGGGGACTGAGCTAACCCATGATATCTCTCACTGACCATCGAGTGTCATCACATCTGCACTCAGTGTTCACCTGGGAACTAAGATACCTACGATTTCTGTCACTGATCATCGAGTGCCTCACCATCTGCACTCAGTGTTCTCCTGGGGACTGATAAATCCCATGATATTTCTCACTGACCATCGAGGGTCATCACAATTTGCAATCACTGTTCACCTGTGGAGTGAGATACGCTAAGATAGCTCTCACTGACCATCGAATGTCCCCACCATCTGCACTGAGTGTTAACCTGGGCCTGAGCTAACCCATGATATCTGCCACTGACCATCCAGTCTGTCTCAGCACCTGCACTCAGTGTTCAACTGGGGACTGAGATAACCCATAATATCTCTCACTGACCATCGAGTGTCCTCAGCATCTGCACTCAGTCTTCACCTGGCGACTGAGATACCCCATGATATCTTCACTGTCCATCAAGTGTCCCTCATCGTCTGCACTCAGTGTTCACCTGTGGACTGACATACATCATGGTATCGCTCACAGACCCTCGTTTGTTCCCACCAACTTCACTCAGTGTTCACCTGTGGATTGAGATACCCCATGAAATCTCTCACTGACCATCGAATGACCCTCATCATCTATACTCAGTGTTCACCTGGAGACTGAGATACCCCATGATATCTCTCACTGACGATCGAGTGTCCCCACCATATATACTCAGTATTCACCAGGGAAATTAAATAGGCCGAGATATCTCTCACTGACCATCGAGTGCCATCACCATCTGCACTCAGTGTCCGCCTAGGAAATGAGATATCCCATGATATCTCTCACTGAATATTGAGTGTCCTCACCATCTGCTCTCTGTGTTCACCTGGGGACTGAGATATCCCATGATATCTCTCACTGAATATTGAGTGTCATCACCATCTGCACTCAGTATTCGCCTGGGAACTGAGATACCCCATGATATCTCGCACTGAACATCGAGTTTAATCACCATCTGCACTCACTGTTCACCTGGGGACTGAGATACGCCATGGTATCGCTCGCTAACAATCGAGTTTGCTCACCATCTGCAATCTGTGTTCACCTGGTGACTGAGATACTCCATGATATCTCTATCTGACCATTGAGTTTTCCCACCATCTGCATTCAGTGTTCACCTGGGGACTGAGATACTCCATGATATCTCGCACTGACAATCGAGTGTCCTCACCATCGTCACTCAGTGTTCATCTGGGGACTGAGATAACCCACGAAATCTCTCTTTGAACATTGAATGTCCCCACCATCTACACTCAGCGTGCAGCACCACCTGCACTCACTGCTCATCTTTGGAGTGAGATACGCTAAGATATCTCTCACTGACCATCGAACGTCCCCACCATCTCCACTTTGTGTTTACCTGGTGCCTAAGGTAACCCATGATATCTCCCCTGACCATCCACTCTCCCTCACCACCTGCACTCTAGTGTCCAACTGGGGACTGAGATATCCCATGATATCTTCACTGTCCATCCAGTGCCCCTCATCGTCTGCACTCAGTGTTCACCTGGGGACTGAGATACCCAATGATATCTTCACTGTCCATCCAGTGTCCCTCATCGTCTGCACTCAGTGTTCAGCTGGGGACTGAGTTACCAAATGATATTTCGCACGGACCATCGAATGTCCTCACATAGAAACATAAAAGATAGGACCAGGAGTAGTCCATTCGGCCCCTCGAGCCTGCTCCGCCTTTCGATAAGATCATGGCTGATCATTCAAACTCAGTACCCCATATCCCTTGATACCTTTAGCTTTAAGAAATATATCTAACTCATTCTTGAATATATTTAATGACTTGGCCTCAACTACCTTCTGTGATAGAGAATTCCACAGGTTCACCACTCTCTGGGCAAATATTTTTTTCCTAATTTCTGTCCTAAATGGCTTACCCCTTATTCTTAGATTATGACCCCTGGTTCTGGACTCTCCGACCATCGGGAACATTCTTCCTGCATCTAGTTTGTCCAGACCTGTCAGAATTTTATATGTTTCGATGAGATCGCCTCTCATTCTTCTATATTCCAGCGAGTATAAGCCCAATCGACCCAATCTCTCCTCATATGTCATTCCTGCCATCCCAGGTATTAGCCTTGTGAATCTTTGCTGAACTCCTTCCATGGCAAGAACATCCTTCCTCAGATAAGGCGACCAAAACTGCACACAGTAGTCAAGGTGTGGTCTCACCAAGGCCCTGTACAACTGCAGCAGGACATCCCTGTTCCTAAACTCAAACACTTTCGCTATGAAGGCCAACATACCATTTGCCTTCTTCACCGCCTGCTGCACCTGCATGCTTACCTTCATGACTGGTGCACAAGGACACCCAGGTCTCGTTGCACTTCCCGTTCTCCCAATCTATTGCCATTCAGATAATAGTCTGCCTTTCTGTTTTTGAAACAATTGTGCATAACCTCGCATTTATCCACGTTATATTGCATCTGCCACGCTTCTGCCCACTCACCCAACCTGTTCAAATCATCCTGGAGTTTCTCAGTATCCTCCTCGGAGCTCACACGCCCACCCAGCTTTGTGTCATCGCAAACTTGGAGATATTACATTTAGTTCCCTTATCCAGATCATTCATGTATATTGTGAATAGCTGGAGTCCAAGGACCGAACCCTGCGGTACCCCAATAGTCACTGCCTGCACTCGGAAAAAGACCCATTAATTCCTACTCTCTGCTTTCTGTCCGCCAACCAGTTCTCTATCCAAGTCAATACCTTGCCCCCAATCCCATGTGCCTCAACTTTACACGCTAAACTCTTATGCGGGACCTTATCGAAAGCCATTTGAAAGTCCAAATACACCACATCTACTTGTTCTCCCTTATCTATTTTCCCAGTTACATCCGCAAAAAAATTCCAGTAGATTAGTCAAGCACGATTTACCTTTTGTAAATCCATCTTGACTTTTCCCGATCCTGTCACTGTTTTTCAAGTGCTCAGCTATTACATCCTTTATAATGGACTCTAGCATTTTCCCCATTACCGATGTCAGGCTTACTGGTCTGTAATTCCCCGCTTTCTCTCTACCACCCTTCTTGAATAGTGGGGTAACATTAGCTACACTCCAATCCATGGGTACAGTTCCAGATTCCATCGAATGTTGGAAGATTTTCAGTAATGCATCTGCTATTTCTAGGGCCACTTCCTGAAGTACCCTAGGATGTAGATTATCAGGCCCGGGGGATTTATCGGCCTTCAATCCCGTCGATTTCCCTAACACCATTTCTCTGCAAATACTGATTTCTTTCAGTTCCTCCCTTTCATCAGACCCTATGTTCTCCAACATCTCTCAGAGGTTATTTGTGTCCTCCTTTGTGACATCGGCATACAGTGTTCATCTGGGGACTGAGATAACCCATGATATCTCTCACTGACCATCGACTGTCATCGCCATCTGCACTGAGCGTTCACCTGGTGATTGAGATACCCCATGATATCTCTCACTGACCATCGAGTGTCCCCGCCATCTGCACTCAGTCTTCACTAGGGGACTGAGATAACCCATGATATCTCTCACTGACGTTCGAGTGTCCCCACCATCTGCACTCAGTGGTCACCTGGGGACTGAGATACCCCATGATATCTCTCACTGACCACTGCATGTCCCCACCATCTGCACTCAGTGTTCGCCTGGGGACTGAGATATCCCATGATATCTCTGACTGACCATAGTGTGTCCCTCACCATCTGCACTTAATAGTTCAACTCGGTCCTGAGAAAACCCATACTCTCTCTGAAAGGTCCTGAGTGTCTCTTATACATTCGGATAGGTCCTGATCTTCCCTTACTCTCTCATAGGTCCTAAACTAATTTTACTCTCCCTGATAGGCCCTGAGCTTCCCATACTCTTTCTGAAAGATCCTGAGCGTCCTTACAATTTCTGTGATGTTGTGACCTTCCCTTACACTCTCTGAAAGCGCCTGAGATTCACTTACACTCTCTGATAGGTCCTGGGGCTCACTTACAATATGGGATAGGTCCTGAGCTTCCCTTACACAATCTGATAGGTCCTGAACTTCAAGTTCTCTCTCTGATAGGAAGTGACGTTCCCTTGCTTTCTGTTAAATCCTGAGTTTCACTTACTCTCTCTGATAGGCCCTGTGCCTACCTTACTCTCTATGATGGTGACCTTCCCTTATACTCTCTGAAAGGTCCTGAGCTTCCTTTACTCTCTCTGATAGGTCCAGAGAGTCACTTATTCACTCGGATCGGTCTTGATCTTTTCTTACTCTCTCTGATAGATTCTGACCTTCCCTTACAGTCTCCGATACATCCTGAGCGTACCTTATTCTCTCTGCTAGACCCTGAGCTTCCCCTACTCTCTGTAAATAGATCCTGAGCTTCACTTACACTCTCTGATAGGTCCTGAGTTTCCCTTATTTTCTCTGATAGGTGCTGAGTTTCCCTTACACACGCTGATAGGTCCTGAGCTTCTATCCTCTCTGATAGGGCTTGTGCATCCGTTACTCTCTCTGCTAGTTCCTGAGTGTCCCTTACAGTCTCTGAACGGTCCTGCGCGTCCCTTCAAGTCTCCCATAGGTCCTGAGCTTCCCATTCACTCTGATAGGTCCTGAGCATCGGGTACCCGCTCTGAAAGACCCTGAACATCCCTTACTCTCTCTGAAAGACCCTGAGCTTCCCATACTCTCTGATATTTCCTGAGCATCGGGTACCCTCTGTGAAAGACCCTGAGCTTCCCTTACTCTCTCTGAAAGACCCTGAGCTTCCCTTACTCTCTCTGAAAGAACCTGAGCTTCCCATACTCTCTGATAGGTCCTGAGCATCGAGTAACCTCTCTGAAAGACCCTCAGCTTCCCTTACTCTCTCTGATATTTCCTGAGCATCCCTTACCCTCTCTGATTGGTCCTGATTTTCCGTTACCCTCTCTGATAGGTGCTGAGCTTCCACTACTCTCTCTGATAGGTCCGGAGGTTCCTTACACTCTGATAGGCCCTGAGCTTCCCTTACTCTCTTTGAAAGGTCGTGAGCTTCCCTTAATCTCTCCCATAGGTGCCGAACTTCCCATACTCACTGATAGGTCCTGATCTTCCCTTACTCACTCTGAAATATTCTGATGTCCCTTACAATCTCTGATTGTTCCTGAGCTTCCCTTTCACTGTCTGCTAGGACTTGGTCTCCAATTACTCTCTCTGATAGGAACTGAGGTTCCCTTACTCTACCTGATAGGTCCTGAGCTTCCATTCCTCTCTGACAGGGTTTGAGATTCCCTTACTCTCTCAGATTGGTTCCAACCGTCCCTTACGCTCTCTGATAGGTCCTGAGCATCCCGTACTCCCTCTGATGGGTCCTGAGCTTCCCTTACCATCTGTGATAGTTCCTGAGCTTCCATTGCTCTCTCTGATAGGCCCTTAGCTTCCCTTCACTTTCTGAGAGTTCCCGAGCATCCCTTACATTCTCTGATAGTTCCTGAGCATCCCTAACTCTCTCCAAAAGATTCTGAGCGCCCTTACATTCTCTGATAGGTCCTCAGCTTCCGTTACACTATGTGATTGGTCCTCATCTTCAATTACACTCTCTGATACGAATGAGGTTCCCGTGCGCTCTCTGCTGGTTCCTGAGAGTCCCTTAAACTCTCTGATAGGTCCTGAGCTTTTTGACTCTCTGGTAGGCTTGAGCTTCCCTTACACTCTGCGATAGATCCTGATCTTCCGTTACACTCTCTGATGGGTGCTGAGCATCCCTCACTCTGTCTGATAGGCCTGAGTTTCCCTTACGCTCTCGGATAAGTCCTGAGCTTCCCTTACTCTCTGAAATGTCAAGAGCGCCCATTACTCTCTCTGATAGGTCCTGAGCTTCCCTTACTCTCTGAAAGCGATGGAACTTTCCATAATCTCTCTGATAGATCCTGAGCGTCCAGTATTCACTCTGATAAGTCCTGAGTTTCCCTTCCTCTCACTGATAGTCCTGAGCTTCCCGTACTCTCTGATATATCCTGATCTTCCCTTACTCATTCTAATAGGTCCTGAGCGTCCTTTACTCTTTCTGATTGGTCCTGATCTTCACTTACTCTTGATAGTTCCTGATCTTCCTTTACTCTCTGATAGGTCCTGAGCTTCCCTTACTAGAGAGTGTAAAACAGAGGGAGACGATCAGTGAATGAGTGTATCAGAGAGCGGGGTTCAGTGATAGAGAGTGCCAGACAGAGGGAGGTGGTCAGAGATAGAGAGTGTCAGAGATAGGAAAGGGGTTCAGAGATAGAGTTTGTGAGAGAGGGAGGGGAGCAGAGACAGTGAGTGTCAAAGAGAGGGAGCAGTTAGAGAGAGGGAGGGGTTTAAATTTAGTGAGGGGGTGAGAGATACAGGTGTAAGTGGAAGAGGTGTCAGCGATAGAGAGAATGTGAGAGAGGGAAAGGTCAGCGATATAGAATGTGTGATAGAGAGGGGTTCAGAGATAGAGAGTGTGTGAGAGAGAGTTGGTCAGAGATAGAGCGTTTTTGATAGAGGGAGCAGTTCCGCGTTCGGGAATGTACGAGAGGGAGAGATTCAGAGATAGAGAGTGAGTGAGAGAGGGAGATGCGTGAAAAATAGGGAGTGTGTGAGAGAGGGAGGGCGTCAGGAAAGAGGGTGTGTGAGAGAGGGAGGGGGTCAGAAATAGGTAGGGTGTGAGAGAGCGAGTGGGACAGAGAGAGCAAGTGAGTGAGTGAGACTGGGGGGTCAGAGATAGAGAGTGTTTTCGAGTGGGAGCGGGTCAGATATAGAGAGTGTGTGAGTCCGAGAGGGGGTCAGAGATCGAGAGTGTGTGAGAGAGGGAGCAGTTCATAAATAGAATATTTCAGGGAGAGGTATCGATCAGAGATAGAGAGTGTCAGGGAGAGGGAGCGGTCAGTGGCAGAGAGTGTGTGAGATGGGGAGGGGACAGAGATAGTGAGTGTGTGAGAGAGGGAGTGTATCAGAGATTGTGTGCGTCAGAGAGCGGAAGGAGGGTCAGAGGTAGAGAGTGTGTGAGAGAGGGAGTGGGACTGAGATAGTGAGTGTCAGAGAGGGAGGGGTCCAATTTAGTGGGGGGGGGGTTCAAAGATACAGAGGGTGTAAGTGGTAGGGGAGTTATCGGTAGAGAGAGCGTGAGAGGAAAGTGGGTGAGACATATTAAATGTGTGAGAGAGATGTGTTCATAGATAAAGAGTGTGGGAGAGAGAGAGGGGTTCAGAGATTGAGTGTATTTGATAGAGGGAGAGGGTCAAAGTTTGGGAGTGTGCGAGAGGGAGAGAGACCGAGATAGAGAGTGAGTGAGAGAGGGAGTGCGTGAAAAATAGAAAGCGTGTGCGAGAGGGAGATGATTAAAGATAGAGACAGTGTGAGAGACGGATGGAGTAATAAAAGAGGGTGTGTGAGAGAGGGAGGTGGCCAGAGATAGAGTATGTGTGTGAGAGAGAGCGTGTCAGAGATAGATAGGGTGTGAGAGAGCGAGTGGGACAGAGATAGCAAGTGAGTGAGTGAGAAAGGGGGTCAGAGATATGACTGCATGAGAGAGGGAGGGGTCAGAGATAGGTAGTATCAGAGAGAGAGGGAGGGAATCCGAGATAGAGATTGTGTGAGAAATGGAGGGGTCAGTGATAGAGAGAATGAGAGAGGGAGTAGTTCATAAATAGAGAGTTCCAGTGAGAGGTGGTGATCAGAGATAGAGAGTGTCAGAGAGTGGGAGCGGATCAGAGATAGAAAGTGTGTGTCAGAGAGAGGGGACAAGAGATAGGGAGTGCATGAGAGAGGGTAGAGGTCAGATAGAGAGTTTGTGAAAGATGGAGGGAATCAGAGAAATAATGTGAGAGATAGTGGGGATCAGAGAGATAGAATGTGTGAGAGTGGGGGTCAGAGATCGAGGGTGTTTGAGAGGGAGGGGATCAGAGATAGAGAGTGTTTGAGAGGGAGGGGATCAGAGATAGAGAGTGTTTGAGAGGGAGGGGATCAGAGATAGAGAGTGTTTGAGAGGAAGGGAATCAGAGATATAGAGTGTATGAGAGGGAGGTGATCAGAGATAGAGAGTGTTTGAAATGGGTAGTGGTCGGAGATAAGGAGAGTCGGAGAGAGGGAGGGGATAAGAGATAGAGGTTGTGTGAGAACGGGAGTGAAGTGGGACATCGTCGTCCGTCAGGAATTAAGGCGTTAACAATGCAGCTTGCACACACGAGTGGTGGTTTAAAATACTCCACAACAGGATGAAGTCAGAAATAGAGAGATTCAGTGAGCAGGAGGGGATCAGCGATAGAGAGTGTCAGACAGAAAGAGTTGGTCAGGCATAGAGAGTTTCAGAGAGATAGCAGATCAGAGATAGAGAGTGCGTGACCGAGGGAGCCGATCAGAAATAGAAAGTATCAGAGAGAGGTAGGGGGGTCAGACACAGAGAGTGTCAGAGAGAGGAAGGGGGTTCAGACATAGAGAGTGTGAGAGAGAGGGAGGATGTTAGAGATAGAGGGGTGGTCAGAGATAGAGTTGTTCAAAGATAGAGTGTGAGTGAAAGAGGGATGGGGTCAAAGTTAGCGAGGGGGTCAGAGATACAGAGCGTGTTAGCGGGAGGGGTGTCAGTGATAGGGAGAATGCGAGAGAGGGACGGGATCAATCATAAATAATGATTGAGAGAGAGACTGGCTCAGAGATAGAGACTGTGTCAGGGAAGTGGGGTCAGAAATAGAGCGAGAGTGAGAAAGGGAGTGGTCCAGATTTAGACACTGTTTCATGGAGAGAGGGTCAGAGATAGAGAGTGAGTGAGAGAGGAATGGATTTCAGAAATAGAGAGTGTCAGAGAGTGGAGGGGGTCAGAGATACAGTGTGTGAGAGAGGCAGATGGTCAGAGATCGATAGTGTGTGAGAGCAGGAGGGCGTCAGAAGAGAGAGTGTGTGAGAGAGGGAGGGGGCCAGAGTTCAAGACTGTTAACCTTGATTTTGTGCTCAAGTCTCTGGAGTGGGTCTTGGAAAGAAGCGATAGAGCTAACACTAATTCACATCTAACACATAGAGCCCCCGCCTGTTAGTTGCCTAATTGTCCATCCCCATTCTATACCAGGGATTGCACTGGTATCGAAAGATTGTTTCTCGAATTTACACGGGGTCTCATTTTGTAATTGTCACTCGGGGGTAGGTGTTTATAGTTGCCTACAGGAAACTCATGACATTGTGTCTCTATCAACAATGCGCCTCTCCACGTTTGTTAATATTTATTGTGGGTCTGTGGAAGTTTTTTTTGTATCTGGCAGTTTTTTAGTGTGTGCAGGGTGTTCAGTGATTCAATTAATATTTACATGTGCTGTGTTAATATTTAAAGCTGATTTCGTTCCTTCTCATTGCAAATATGAGCAATGGGTCTGCGAGTGTTTATTGATCACTGTCAACACTTGGCAGTATGATAGTACAGACAGAAAGTCTCAGTGAGTGTTTTAATATTAACCTGTGGTCTCTGTCAGAGTGTGAACATTGCTGAGATTAGTTGGAGCATTTCACCGTTAGCAGGTTGTATATGGTGCTGGGTTATAATGTACAGAGTGTTTCAGAGACTGGTAGTATTAACCTATAACATAGACCACGGGAGACAGCATGTCAGCCCCACTGTGTGTATATCAGAGAACCCGGGAGAGTGTAGACCGGCCCCACTGTGTCTGTATCACAGACCCCGGGGGGAGAGCAGCCCTGCCCGACTGAGTCTGTATCACAGACCCCGGTGGAGAGCAGACCGGCCCCACTGTGTCTGTATGACAGGCCCTGGGGGAGAGCAGACCGGCCTCACTGTGTCTGTATCACAGACCCCGGGGGAGAGCTGACCTGCCCCACTGTGTCTGCATCACAGACCCCGGGGCAGCAGACAGGCCCCACTGTGTCTGTATCACAGACCCCGGGGGAGAGCTGACCTGCCCCACTGTGTCTGCATCACAGACCCCGGGGCAGCAGACAGGCCCCACTGTGTCTGTATCGCAGACCCCGGGGGAGAGCAGACCGGCCCCACTCTGTCTGTATCACAGACCCCGGGGGAGAGCAGACCTGCCCCAAATAATAGAACGGTTACCATATTGAGCCAATGGAAATAAATGGGCAATGGCAGCAAGACTCGGAAATTGGCTAAGAGACACAAAGCAGAGAGTAGTGGTGAATGGTTGTATTTCAGACTGGTGGGTTATATACAGTGGTGTTCCCCAGGGGTCGGTGTTGGGCCCACCTCTCTTTTGATATATAGTAATGACCTGGAATTCGTTATACAGAGCATAATTTCAAATTTTGCAGCTCAGAAATGTAGTAAACAGTGAGGAGGATAGTAAGAGAGTTCAGGAGGACATGGACAGACTGGTGAACAGGGCAGACACAAGGCTGATGTAATTTAACGCAGATAATTATGCATTGATGCATTTCAGTAGGAAGTATGAGGAGAGGAAATATAAACACAATGATACAATATTAAAACGGGTGCAGGAACAGAGAGACCTGGGGGTGTACGGACACTAATCTTTGAAGGTGGCAGGACATGTTGAGAAAGCTGTTAAAAAGCATACGGAGTCCATGGCTTCACAAACAGAGGCATAGAGTAGCAAAAGCCAGGAAGAAATGCTAAACTTTCATAAATTACTGGTGAGGCCGCAGCAGGAATACGGTCTGGCGTTCTAAGCAGCACACCAAGACCTTTGAGCCGGTGCAGAGAAGATTTACTGGAATGGTACCAGGGCTGAGAGTTTTCAGTTATGTGGAGAGACTTATAGAGCTGGGGTTGTTCTCCTTAGATCAGATCAGTTAAAGGGGAAATTTAAAAGAGCAGTTGAAAATGATGATGGGTTTTGCTAGTGTACATAAGGAGGAATAGGTTCCACCGGCAGAAGGGGCGCTAACCAGCCGACACATTTTTCAGATGATTGACAAAGAACCCGAGGGGAGATGAGGAACATGTGATTTTACATAGCGAGTTGATATGAATTGGAATGCGCTGCCTGAAAAGATGCTGGAAGCAGATTCAATAGTAATTTTCAAATAGAAATTGGATAAATATTGGAAGAAGTTATTTCCAGTGCTCTGGGGATAGAGCAGGGGAGTGGGACTGATTGGATCAGTATTTCAAAGAGCCGGGACCGGCAGATGGACCGAATGTTTTCCTTATGCGCCGTGTGATTGGATGAGTCGGTGGTAACAGACGCCATTGAGTCCTTATCTCCTCTGTACAATTGACGTTCTGCAGTTTCTGAACCACGTTAAAATCGTTACTTGTCCTCTGATAAAGGCAGCAACAGAACAGCAAACACAATGGCCCGGTGAGCCAATCTGTGCTGGCAATTTGTTCAACACAGCATGTCGCCCCGCTGTGATCACAGGCCTCGCCTGCTTTCAATCAGTCAATTATAAAATCATTGATTTTATTTCTATTTTATTTTGTTAACTATTTATTCTCAGGGTATGTGTGACGCCGGCAAGGCCAGCATTACTTCGGCATCTTAATTGGCCCTGAGAAAATGGTGGGACTTCATCTTGAACTGCTGCCGTCCGTGTGGTGAAGGTGCTCCCACAATACTGTTATGGAAGGAATTGCAGGCTTTTGACCCAGTGACGATGACTGAATAGCGATATATCTCCAAGTCTGGCTAGTGTCTGAATTGGAGGGGGAATTTGGAGGTGATGTTATTTTGTGTCACCGTCCCAGCCGAATTCTAACACCTCTCCTGTGCCTCTTGCCCATTGATGCCAATTGGAGGAATACAATGGCCCCTGTGTGGTTGAAAAGTACTTAGATTAAAGAGTAAGGCAATGTTGCTATAATTGTACAGGGCCTTGGTGAGACCACACCTGGAGCACTGTGCACAATTTGGTCTACTTATCTAAAGAAGGATATACTTGCCATAGAGGCGGTGCAATGAAGGTTCACCAGATTGATCCGTGGGATGAGAGGGTTATGCTATGAGGAGAGATTATTTAGATTGGGCCTCTACTCTCTGGAGTTTAGAAGAATGAGAGGTGATCTCATTGAAGCATAAGAGATTCTGAAGGGTATTTACAGGATAGATGCTGAGAGGCTGTCCCCCTCGGTGGAGAGTTTAGAACTCGGGGGCACAGTCTCAGGCTGAGGGGACGGCCATTTAAGACTGAGATGAGGAGGAATTACTTCACTCAGAGGGTTGAGAATCTTTGCAACTCTCTGCCACTAGGAGCTATGGATGCTCATTCGTTGGTAATATTCAAGGCTGAGATAGATAGATATTTGGAATCAAGGGATTGGGATATCGGGCAGAAAACTGATCGAAGATCAGCCATGATCTTAATGAATGGTGCAGCAGGCTCGAGGGCCCGTATGGCCGAAGCCTGCTCCGAACTCTTATGTTCTTATGGGCTGGGCTCAGTCCCACACACGACCTGGGAGCTCGGCTCAGACCCACACACAACCTGGGAGCTCGGCTCAGTCCCACACACAACCTGGGAGCTGGGCTCAGTCCCACACACATCCTTGGGGGATTGGGCTCAGACCCACACACAACCTGGGAGCTGGGCTCAGTCCCACACACATCCTTGGGGGATTGGGCTCAGTCCCACACACATCCTGTGAGCTAGGCTCAGTCCCACACACATTCTGGGGGATTGGGCTCAGTCCCACACACAACCTGGGAGCTCGGCTCAGTCCCACACACATCCTGGGGACGGGCGCTTTACACATATTTGGGAGATGGACTCAGTCCCACACACACCTGGGGGTTGGATCCAGTCCCAACCAGTCACGGGGTGATGGGTTCCGTAAAACACAACCTTGCTGAGAGCTCATTTACCCATCTCCAGAGTTTCTGGAATGTTTCACACATCTCAAATCTGACGTCCAGAATGGCGATTGTGTGTTGATGAGGAAGAGGGAGGGAAATGGTCTGAGACCCAGTGAGGAGGGGAGAATCGAGCAGCAGGGCATGTTGGCAGAACAATAGGAGACAACAGCTAACTGTGAGGTCCTTAATCAGGGACAATCCACAACACCTCAGCTCCAGACCAGGAACAGTGAGCTGGTGTTAAAGGTACCCCGCTCTCACAAACAGCTGTGACTGGGCGAAGGAAAACCCATTTTGATCTCGGTGGCTGCTTTACGGGCTCAGTGACTCATTGAAACAAGAATTATTATTAAAGGGCCGGGATCTGCGCCAAAACAGTGCAGCGTACGGCAGAGCTGAGCTCCCTCGATACTGTCACATCAAACACTCCAAGGGCAGGTACAGCACGGGTTAGATACAGAGTAAAGCTCCCTCTGCACTGTCCCATCAAACACTCCCAGGGCAGATACAGCACGGGTTAGATACAGAGTAAAGATCCATCTGCACTGTCCCATCAAAGACTCCCAGGGCAGATACAGCACGGGGTTAGATACAGAGTAAAGCTCCCTCTGCACTGTCCCATCAAACACTCCCAGGGCAGGTACAGCACGGGTTAGATACAGAGTAAAGATCCATCTGCACTGTCCCATCAAAGACTCCCAGGGCAGATACAGCACGAGTTAGATACTTAGTAAAGCTCCCTCTACACTGCCCCATCAAACATTCCCAGGGAAGGTACAGCACGGGTTAGATACAGAGTAAAGCTCCCTCTACACTGTCCCATCAAGCAGTCCCAGGGCAGATACAACACGGGTTAGATGCAGAGTAAAGCTCCCTCTGCACTGTCCCCTGAAACACTCCCAGGGCAGGTACAGCACGGGTTAAGTACAGAGTAAAGCTCCCTCTACACTGTCCCGTCAAACACTCGCATGGCATTTACAGCACGGGTTAGGTACTGAGTAAAGTACCCTTTACACTGGCCCATCAATCAATCTCAGGGCAGGTACAGAACGGGCGAGATACAGAGCAATTACCCTCTACACTGTCCCCATCAAACATTCTGATGCGTCTGATGTCTCCTTCCAATTTGCCGGCACAAACGATTTTGTGCATTATATTAAATCCCATACGGTAACAGCGTTGACAGTCTGGGTCACCTGACTTATCTCATTCCGTTTCCGAATGCATTATTCGGCACTTTCCTAGATTCCCTGCACTCATCTCCTCTTCCCCTTTCCTGCAAGTGGCACATCTTCTCCCAGCCTCATTCCTCCCCTGAGCACCTTGTCCTCAGACACACGATTCCTAAAGAGATGCAAAACACGGATATGAAGCTGTGCTGAATGCAGTAAGTTTTATTTCCCAATACATCAAATTTTTCAGATAGCAGTAATACAGGGTCAGCAGAGGTGGGGCTTGTGGGAACTGTCATTGGATATTTCACGGTTTCCGGCAGCAACATCGGATGATATTTGGGCAGCTTAGTTGGACAGGGTCCTCGTTTTTGTTGCAGTTGCCCCAACGACACACTGCTCCATTTCCACGGCACGGGTTCAACTGCCCTAAAATCAAATGAAGTCTGTATTGATTGATGGTTCTGTACACAGAGGGAGGGAGAACAATGAGAAAACATGAAGCTGTGTCTGTCTCTGGTACTGGGACTGACTCTGGACCACATTTGAACGTTTCAAACAAAACATACCACAGCCAACAGTGCCGGACTCCTCCAGTGCTCGGCTGTATGTACTGGAGTGGGGCATTAACTGAGATCATGTTCACTCAACTCTCAACTGAGCAAACTGACACCCTGCTGCTAACAATTGATAATTTCACCGCTTGTCACATCTACTTAGTCCGTGTTATCATATCCAAATCTCCATGAATGCTGCAGAATTATTCCAATTAATTAACCTGTTTTGAAACACTTTTGTTCCTTTCCCCTACCCTCCTGGAATGAGAAGATGGGGAGCAGTTCCACAGACACCACCAGTATCGCTCCCAATTCACAATTCATCATCTGTGAGACGGGACATTGAGTGTGAGTGAAAGGGACTGAAGATCTCCCGATCCTGTCCTCACATAGATTCCGCACTCTCGCACTTTGCAGCAGATAGCACTGATCGGAAGCAACAATTGTGAAAGGTCCCTCTGTAGTACCCGGATACTGAGGACAATTACAGCGTCTCCCGACCCGGTCAATGCTCCGACTGAGATGCGTCAACTCGGCAGCAGCCAGTAATTGTGCTTTTATTGCTGGTCTGTTTGGATCAGCGCACAACACCCACCATTCCCTCTACACGCTCAGGTAATCACTAAAACAACGGGGGATTCACCTGTGGAACTGATTTAGATTCAACTCTTCAGTCTTTCTTACAATCTTACAATCATCTTCACTGACCCAAACAAACGCTAACATTCAAACAGAGAAAAAGTTGGTTTAAAAAATACAATTGTCTAAACACTGTTTCTGAAAATCTGAAAAATTTACGTGAAACTGCTGGATCTCCACCCGGCCATTCCCGAGCAGGGCGGGGCTGAGTCAGCACCAGTACTCCAAGAACCAAGAGCAGCGCTTTGTTCATCTTCCAAGGAGTTCTTCAGAGTCAGTCTCAGACGGCAGGTGTACAAATGTTCTGAAACCGGGATTGGAGAGTTTGCTGCATCTATAATTACAAACACAGGGAGTGAATCTGCTCTCTGAAGATATCCTGCGAAAAATTAATTTCCTTTCTGTGTGACTGTGGATCAGTTGGCAGTTTGACTCAGTTGGCTGTTCTCTACCTTCCAGATCACAAGATTGCGTGTTCGGGCTCCCATCCAGATCTGAACGCATGAGCTCAGCTGACAGGATTAACCAGGAAAACAAACAGGATATTTAACCACTCAACTTCTCCCAGTATTCTTTCCACATGAACTGTAACACAGATCCCTCTCTCCTGCTCACACCCCCTTCACTAATATCCTCCCCCTCTGATCTTCCTTCCACCGAGCTCCTCTGGGGCATTGTGGGCTCAGTCAGCCCCAGGACACCAATTGCCGAGAGCAGTTATTGGCTGAGTCAGCACCAGGACTCCATAACCGAAAGTTATGATTGGCCGAATCAGCACCAGGACTTCAAGCCCAGAGAGAATTGATTGGCTGAGTCAGCACCAGGACTCCAAGTACCGAGAGCAGTGATTGCCTGTGTCAGCACCAGGACTCCAAGTACCGAGAGCAGTGATTGGCTGATTCAGCACCAGGACTCCAAGTACCAAGAGCAGTGATTGGCTGAGTCAGCACCAGGACTCCAAGTTTCGAGAGCAGTGATTGGCTGAATCAGCACTAGGACACAGTTTTTGGGCATTGAGGATAACGGTGTTGATAAAGAAAAAAATGTCCTTGCATTTATAAAGCGCGTTTCTCGCCCTAAGGACCTCCCAGGGCGTTTCACAGGCAATGCAGTACTTTTGCAGTGTAGTCACCGTTGTAATGTGGGAATCACGGCAGCCGGTTTGCACAGCAAGCTCCCATAAACAGACAATGCGGTAATGGCCAGATAACCTTTTTTAGTGATGTTGATTGAGGGACAAATATTCAACAAGACACCAGGGACCAACTCCCTCATTGTTCTACGAATACTGCCGTGCTTTTTGTTACATCCACCTGAGAGGGCAGTCGGGTCCTCAGTGTAACTTGGTTAGACCACACTTGGAGTGCTGAGCACAATCCTGATCTCCTTATTCTCAATAAGCTAAAGAGGCACTGGAGAAAATGCAATAACGATTGAAACAGTGATTTCAGAACTGAGATGTTAGAACTATCCGGAAAGAGTGAATAGGCTGGGACTCTTTTGTATAAAAATGAGAAGAGTGTGGGGTGACCCAGTTGAGCTCTTTAAAACTATGAAACGTTTTGCTAGGGTAGGCGTAGTGTAAACGTTCTCACTTGAGGTGGAATCGAAAACTAGGTTCCAGAAATATAAAATAGTCACCAATAAATCCAATAGGGAATTCAGGAGAAATCTTTACCAATAGCGTGGTTAGAATGTGGAACTCACTGCCGCATGGTGCACTTGAGGTGAATAGAATAGATGCATTTAAGGGGAGGCTGGATAAACATATGCGGGAGAAGGGAATAGAAGGAAATGCTGAGAAGGTGAGATGAAGAAGTGTCGGATGATGGTCGTGTGTAACAAAAGCTGCTGCATGGACGAATTGGATATGAATGGCCTTATTATGTGCTGTACATTATTGGTAATTCTATGTAACGTCTCTTCCGAATGATCATACCTCCGACAGTGCAGCATTCCCACAGTACTGCGCTGATTTTACTGTTAACATCGAATTTGTGCACATGTCTTTGGAGTGGGTCTTGTAAAGAGGCGATAGAAAACATAGCACATAGGAAAATAGGAGCAGGAGTTGGCCATTCGGCCCTTCGAGCCTGCTCCACCATTCAATTTGATCATGGCTGATCCTTTATCTCAATACCATATCCCCGTTCTCTCCCCGTACCCCTTGCTGCCTTTTGTGTCTAGAAAGTGCAACCACTGATTCACATCTAAGACCTAGAGACCCCGCCTGTTAGTTGTCTAATTGTCCATCCCTATTCCACATCAGAGAGTGCACTGGTATCTAAAGATTGTTCCCCGGATTTCCATGGGGTCTCATTTTGTAAATGTAAGTGTTTATAGTTGCCTATAGGAGACTTATGACAGTGTGTCAATATCAACAATGCGTCACTCGATGTGTGTTAATATTTATTGTGGGTCTGTTGGAGATTAATATTTCACAAAGAATTTCTCTGATAGTCTTTTAGTGTATTCGGGTTTTCTGTGTGTCAGTTAATATTTACACGGTCTGTGTTAATATTTAAAGATGGCCTTAGCTCCTTCGCATTGCAAAGGGTCTGTGAGTGTTTATTGATTACTGTCAACACTTGGCAGTATGATAGTACAGACAGAGAGTCTCAGTGAGTGTTTTAATATTAACCTGTAGTCTCTGTCAGGTTGGGTATATTGCTGAGATTAGTTGGAGTGTTTCACCATTAAAAAAGATGATCTGGCAAATATCGTATCTGGTGTTGAGTTATAATGTAGAGAGATTGTAAGTGAAGCTGATATTATCAACCGATACCTCAGATCCCGGAGGAGAGCAAGACAACCTCACTGTGTCTGTATCACAGACCCCGGGGGAGAGCAGACCGGCCCCACTGTGTCTGTATCACAGACCCTGGGGAGAGCAGACCGGCCCCAATGTGTTTGCATCATAGACCCCGGGGGAGAGAAGACCGGACTCACTGTGTCTGTATTACAGACCCCGGGGCAGGGCAGATCGGACCCCCTGTGTCTGTATCACATTCCCCGGGGGAGAGCAGACCGCCCTCACTGTGTCTGTATCACAGACCCATGGGCAGGGCAGACCGGCCCCACTCTTTCTGTATCACAGACGCCGGGGGAGGGCGGACCGGCCCCACTGTGTTTGTATCATTCGATGGAATCTGGAACTGTACCCATGGATTGGAGGGTAGCTAATGTTACCCCACTATTCAAAACCGGTAAGCCTGACATCGGTATTACGGAAAATGCTAGAGTCCATTATAAAGGATGTAATAGCTGAGCACTTGAAAAACAGTGACAGGATCGGACAAAGTCAACATGGATTTACAAAAGGTAAATCGTGCTTGACTAATCTACTGGTATTTTTAAAGGATGTAACTGGGAAAATAGATAAGGGAGAACCAGTAGATGTGGTGTATTTGGACTTTCTAAACGGCTTTCAATAAGGTCCCGCATAAGAGATTAGTGTGTAAAGTTAAGGCACATGGGATTGGGGGCAACGTATTGACTTGGATAGAGAACTGGTTGGCGGACAGAAAGCAGAGAGTAGGAATTAATGAGTCTTTTTCCGAGTGGCAAGCAGTGACTAGTGGGGTACCGCACGGGTCGGTTCTTGGACCCCAGCTATTCACAATATACGTTAATGATCTAGATAAGGGAACTAAATGTAATATCTCCAAGTTTGCAGATGACACAAAGTTGGGTGGGAGTGTGTGCTGCGAGGAGGATACCGAGAAGCTCCAGGATGATTTGGACAGGTTGGGTGAGTGGGCAAAAGCGTGGCAGATGCAATATAACGTGGATAAGTGCGAGGCTATCCACTTTGGTGTCAAAAACTGAAAGGCAGATTATTATCTGAATGGCAATAGATTGGGAGAATGGGAAGTGCAACGAGACCTGGGTGTCCTTGTGCACCAGTCGCTGAAAGTAAGCATGCAGGTGCAGCAGGCGGTGAAGAAGGCAAATGGTATGTTGGCCTTCATAGCGAGAGGGTTTGAGTATAGGAACAGGGATGTCCTGCTGCAGTTGTACAGTGCCTTGGCGAGACCACACCTTGAGTACTGTGTGCAGTTTCGGTCGCCGTATCTGAGGAAGGATGTTCTTGCCATGGAAGGAGTTAAGTAAAGATTCACAAGGCTGATACCTGGGATGGCAGGACTGACATATGAGGAGAGATTGGGTCGACTGGTCATATACTCGCTGGAGTATAGAAGAATGAGAGGGGATCTCATCGAAACCTATAAAATTCTGACAGGTCTGGACAAACTAGATGCAGGAAGAATGTTCCCGTTGGTCGGTGAGTCCAGAACCAGGGGTCATAATCTAAGGATAAGGGGTAAGCCATTTAGGAGAGAAATGAGGAAGAATTTCTTCACCCAGAGAGTGGTGAGCCTGTGGAATTCTCTACCACAGAAGGTAGTTGAGGCCAATTTATTAAATATATTCAAAGATGAGTTAGATATATTTCTTAAAGCTAAAGGTATCAAGGGATAAGGGGAGAAGGTAGGTACAGGGTACTGGGATTGGATGATCAGCCATGATCTCATCGAATGGCGGAGCAGGCTCGAGGGGCCGAATAGCCTACTCCTGCTCCTATCTTCTATGTTTCTATGTTTCCATCACAGACCCCGGGGTAGAGCAGTTCCGGCCTCACTGTGTCTGCATCAGAGACCCCGTGGGAGAGCAAACAGTCCCCACTGTGTCTGTATCAAAGAACACAGGCGAAAGCAGACCGTCCCCACTGTGTCTGTCTCACTGATCCCAGTGTAGAGCAGACCGGCTCCACTGTGTCTGTATCACAGACCCCGGGGGCGAGCAGACCGGTCCCACGTTGTCTGTATCACAGAACCTAGGGCAGAGCAGACCGGCCCCACTGTGTGTGTATCACAGACCCCGGGGAGAGCAGACCGGCCCCACAGACCACGGGGGAGAGCAGACCAGCCCCACTGTGTGTGTATCACAGACCCCAGGGAGATCAGTTCGGCCCCACAGACCACGGCGGAGAGCAGACCGGCCCCACTGTTTCTGTATCACAGACCACGGGGGAGAGCAGACCGGCCCCACTGTGTCTGTATCAGAGACCCCGGGGGAGAGCAAACCGGCCCAACAGACCACGGCGGAGAGCAGACCGGCCCCACTGTTTCTGTATCACAGACCCCGGGGGAGGGCAGACTGGCCCCACTGTGTGTGTATCACAGACCCCTGGGAGAGCAGTCTGGCCCCACAGACCCCGGGGGAGAGCAGACCGGCCCCACTGTTTCTGTATCACAGACCCCGGGGGAGGGCAGACTGGCCCCACTGTGTGTGTATCACAGACCCAGAGGGAGAGCAGATCGGCCCCACTGTGTCTGTATCACAGACCCCGGGGGAGGGCTGACCGGCCCCACTGTGTCTGTATCCCAGACCCCGGGGGAGAGGAGACCAGCCTCACTGTGTCTGTATCCCAGACCCCGGGGGATAGCAGACCGGCCCCACTGTGTCTGTATCACAGACCCCGGGGAGAGCAGACCGGCCCCACTGTGTGTGTATCACAGACCCCGGGGAGAGCAGACCGGCCCCACTGTGTGTGTATCACAGACCCCGGGGAGAGCAGACCGGCCCCACTGTGTGTGTATCACAGACCCCGGGGAGAGCAGACCGGCCCCACTGTGTGTGTATCACAGACCCCGGGGAGAGCAGACCGGCCCCACAGACCCCGGTGGAGAGCAGACCTGCCCCAGTGTTGCTGTACCACAGAACCCGGGGGAGGACAGACCTGCCCACTGTGTGTGTATCACAGACCCCGGGGTAGAGCAGACAAGCCTCACTGTGTTTGTATCACAGACCCATGGGCAGGGCAGACCGGCCCTACTCTTTCTGTATCACAGACGCCGGGGGAGGGCAGACCGGCCCCACTGTGTGTGTATCATTCGATGGAATCTGGAACTGTACCCATGGATTGGAGGGTAGCTAATGTTACCCCACTATTCAAAAAGGGGTAACATTAGCTAGAGTCCATTATAAAGGATGTAATAGCTGAGCAGTTGAAAAACAGTGACAGGATCGGACAAAGTCAACATGGATTTACAAAAGGTAAATCGTGCTTGACTAATCTACTGGTATTTTTTGAGGATGTAACTGGGAAAATAGATAAGGGAGAACCAGTAGATGTGGTGTATTTGGACTTTCAAAAGGCTTTCGATAAGGTCCCGCATAAGAGATTAGCATGTAAAGTTAAGGCACATGGGATTGGGGGCAAGGTATTGACTTCGATAGGGCACTGGTTGGCGGACAGAAAGCAGAGAGTAGGAATTAATGAGTCTTTTTCCGAGTGGCATGCAGTGACTAGTGGGGTACCGCAGGGATCGGTCCTTGGACCCCAGCTATTCACAATATACGTTAATGATCTAGATAAGGGAACTAAATGTAATATCTCCAAGTTTGCAGATGACACAAAGTTGGGTGGGAGTGTGTGCTGCGAGGAGGATACCGAGTAGCTCCAGGATGATTTGGACAGGTTGGGTGAGTGGGCAGAAGCGTGGCAGATGCAATATAACGTGGATAAGTGCGAGGCTATCCACTTTGGTGTCAAAAACAGAAAGGCAGATTATTATCTGAATGGCAATAGATTGGGAGAATGGGAAGTGCAACGAGACCTGGGTGTCCTTGTGCACCAGTCGCTGAAAGTAAGCATGCAGGTGCAGCAGGCGGTGAAGAAGGCAAATGGTATGTTGGCCTGCATTGCGAAAGGGTTTGAGTATAGGAACAGGGATGTCCTGCTGCAGTTGTACAGGGCCTTGGTGAGACCACACCTTGAGTACTGTGTGCAGTTTTGGTCGCCGTATCTGAGGAAGGATGATCTTGCCATGGAAGGAGTTCAGCAAAGATTCACAAGGCTGATACCTGGGATGGCAGGAATGACATATGAGGAGAGATTGGGTCGATTGGGCATATACTCGCTGGAGTACAGAAGAATGAGAGGGGATCTCATCGAAACATATAAAATTCTGACAGGTCTGGACAAACTAGATGCAGGAAGAATGTTCCCGATGGTCGGTGAGACCGAACCAGGGGTCATAATCTAAGGATAAGGGGTAGGCCATTTAGGACAGAAATGAGGAAGAATTTCTTCACCCAGAGAGTGGTGAGCCTGTGGAAATCTCTACCACAGAAGGTAGTTGAGGCCAAGTCATTAAATATATTCAAAGCTGAGTTAGATATATTTCTTAAAGCTAAAGTTATCAAGGGATTTGGGGAGAAGGTGGATACATGGTACTGAGATTGGATGATCAGCCATGATCTCATCGAATGGCGGAGAAGGCTCGAGGGGCCGACTGGCCTACTCCTGCTCCTATCTTCTATGTTTCTATGTTTCCATCACAGACCCCGGGGTCGAGCAGACCGGACCCACTGTGTCTGTATCACAGACCCCGGGGGATAGCAGTCCGGTCCCACGTTGTCTGTATCACAGAACCCAGGGCAGAGCAGACCGGACCCACTGTGTCTGTATCACAGACCCCGGGAAGAGCAGTCCGGCCCCACAGACCCCGGGGGAGAGCAGACCGGCCACACTGTTTCTGTATCACAGACCACGGGGGAGAGCAGACCGGCCCCACTGTGTCTGTATCAGAGACCCCGGGGGAGAGCAAACCGGCCCAACAGACCTCGGGGGAGAGCAGACCGGCCCCACTGTTTCTGTATCACAGACCCCGTGGAGGGCAGACGGGCCCCACTGTGTGTGTATCACAGACCCAGAGGGAGAGCAGATCGGCCCCACTGTGTCTGTATCACAGACCCCGGGGGAGGGCTGACCGGCCCCACTATGTGTGTATCACAGACCCCGGGGGAGAGCAGATCGGCCCCACTGTGTCTGTATCACAGGCAACGGGGCAGAGCAGGCAGGCCCCACTGTGTCTGTATCACAGACCCCGGGGGAGAGGAGACCAGCCTCACTGTGTCTGTATCCCAGACCCCGGGGGATAGCAGACCGGCCCCACTGTGTCTGTATCACAGACCCCGGGGAGAGCAGACCGGCCCCACTGTGTGTGTATCACAGACCCCGGGGAGAGCAGACCGGCCCCACAGACCCCGGTGGAGAGCAGACCGGCCCCAGTGTTGCTGTACCACAGAACCCGGGGGAGGACAGACCTGCCCACTGTGTGTGTATCACAGACCCCGGGGTAGAGCAGACAGGCCTCACTGTGTCTGTATTACAGACCCATGGGCAGGGCAGACCGGCCCTACTCTTTCTGTATCACAGACGCCGGGGGAGGGCAGACCGGCCCCACTGTGTGTGTATCATTCGATGGAATCTGGAACTGTACCCATGGATTGGAGGGTAGCTAATGTTACCCCACTATTCAAAAAGGGTGGTAGAGAGAAAGCGGGGAATTACAGACCGGTAAGCCTGACATCGGTATTAGGGAAAATGCTAGAGTCCATTATAAAGGATGTAATAGCTGAGCACTTGAAAAACAGTGACAGGATCGGACAAAGTCAGCATGGATTTACAAAAGGTAAATCGTGCTTGACTAATCTACTGGTATTTTTTGAGGATGTAACTGGGAAAATAGATCAGGGAGAACCAGTAGATGTGGTGTATTTGGAGTTTCAAAAGGCTTTCGATAAGTCCCCGCATAAGAGATTAGCATGTAAAGTTAAGGCACATGGGATTGGGGGCAAGGTATTGACTTCGATAGAGCACTGGTTGGCGGACGGAAAGCAGAGAGTAGGAATTAATGAGTCTTTTTCCGAGTGGCATGCAGTGACTAGTGGGGTACCGCGGGGATTGGTCCTTGGACCCCAGCTATTCACAATATACGTTAATGATCTAGATAAGGGAACTAAATGTAATATCTCCAAGATTGCAGATGACACAAAGTTGGGTGGGAGTGTGTGCTGCGAGGAGGATACCGAGAAGCTCCAGGATGATTTGGACAGATTGGGTGAGTGGGCAGAATCGTGGCAGATGCAATATAACGTGGATAAGTGCGAGGCTATCCACTTTGGTGTCAAAAACAGAAAGGCAGATTATTATCTCAATGGCAATAGATTGGGAGAATGGGAAGTGCAACGAGACCTGGGTGTCCTTGTGCACCAGTCGCTGAAAGTAAGCATGCAGGTGCAGCAGGCGGTGAAGAAGGTAAATGGTATGTTGGCCTGCATTGCGAAAGGGTTTGAGTATAGGAACAGGGATGTCCTGCTGCAGTTGTACAGGGCCTTGGTGAGACCACACCTTGAGTACTGTGTGCAGTTTTGGTCGCCGTATCTGAGGAAGGATGTTCTTGCCATGGAAGGAGTTCACAAAGATTCACAAGGCTGATACCTGGAATGCAGGAATGACATATGAGGAGAGATTGGGTCGATTGGGCATATACTCGCTGGAATATGGAAGAATGAGAGGGGATCTCATCGAAACATATAAAATTCTGACAGGTCTGGACAAACTAGATGCAGGAAGAATGTTCCCGATGGTCGGTGAGTCCAGAACCAGGGGTCATAATCTAAGGATAAGGGGTAGGCCATTTAGGACAGAAATTAGGAAGAATTTCTTCACCCAGAGAGTGGTGAGCCTGTGGAATTCTCCACCACAGAAGGTAGTTGAGGCCAAGTCATTAAATATATTCAAAGATGAGTTAGATATATTTCTTAAAGCTAAAGTTATCAAGGGATATGGGGAGAAGGTAGTACAGGGTACTGAGATTGGATGATCAGCCATGATCTTATTGACTGGCGGAGCAGGCTCGAGGGGCCGAATGGCCTACTCCTGCTCCTATCTTCTATGTTTCTATGTATCACAGACCCTGGGTTAGAGCAGACCGGCCCCACTGTGTCTGTATCACAGACCCCGGGGGAGAGCAGACCGGCCCCACTGTGTCTGTATCACAGACCCCGGGGGAGAGCAGATCGGCCCCACAGACCCCGGGGAAGAGCAGACCGGTCCCACTGTGTCTGTATCCCAGACCCCGGGGGAGAGCAGACCGGTCCCACTGTCTGTGTATCACAGACCCCGGGGGAGGGCAGACCGGCCCCACTGTGTGTGTATCACAGACCCCGGGGGAAGGCAGACAGGCCCCACTGTGTCTGTATCACAGACCCAGGGGGAGAGCAGATCGGCCTCACTGTGTCTGTGTTTCTGATCCCGGGGGAGATCAGACTGGCCCCACTGTGTCTGTATCACAGACGCCGAAGGAGAGCAGTCCGGCCCCAATGTGTCTGTATCACAGACCCCGGGGGAGAGCAGACCGGCCCCACTGTGTCTGTATCACAGACCCCGGGGGAGTGCAGACCGGCCTCACAGACCCCGGAGCAAAGCGGGTCGTTGTGATTATGAGATGGGACTGAGTTCTGATGCTGGAAATTCCTCAACTGTTCTCACAATTAATTATTTTTATATTACAGTAAAGGGATATTTGACCACATTCTTAAACTGCTCTCTTAATTTAATCTGGGTCACAGCATAAATGCAGCTGTTAGTGCAGCAACTAAGGAACTGAAGCCAGAATCCAATTGCTATTAAAAAAAGAGGAAGAAATAATGAATATTATCCAAAACACCGCATTCGGATACAAATAGAAAATGCCATAAAGAATGACCACAACAGTGTGAAATTCCACGAGTTAACAAACAGTAAGTTGTTGGATTTCCTTCGACGCTCCATCTCTGGGTCTCTGGGACTCTCCCCACTGCTGTGACCTCGGAATCTCCTGCGGGCTCCGCTGGCCACTAAAATGTGTCTGACAGTTAAAAAATTGAGCAGCAGAATCCGAACAAATGGGACTCACGGGACGAGAATGTCATGAGCTTGATTACTCCCATACCTTTGGACAACTAAAACTGGCGTCTATCCCACTAAACAAGGGAAGATTATAATATCCCGTTAACGTAAAATCACTCCTGAAACGTTAACTGTTGCGCTCTCCACGGATGCTGAGTGCTGCCAGCATTTTATGTTGTTATTTAACATAAAATATCAAGTGATGTCAATTAAACAGCTCAACACACTCACTGTTCCTGGAACCTCCACCGCCGTTTTCTCGGTGCAATATTTAATTTTCAGCTTCTGCCAACAAATGTCCATAATTCGATCAATGGTAAAAGAGAAGGTGGAACAGACAGAACATTCTGTGGCTGCATAAAGCAGGACGGCGTGGATATTAAACAGGTCAATAACTGACCACACAAAAACAAACTGCTCCCGATAACAATCGGAATGTGTCTCAATATCAGCTCAGTGGGAAAGTCCCGTCGATCCGCCGCTGCCATGTCGCTGGAGCGATGTGCAGAGACTGCAATTTGCCCGAGACAGGATCACAATCCTCAATAAGTTAACAATGAGGAAGGGAAATGAACAGGGAAATTATACATCAGTCGAAGAGCAAAAGCAGCAGTTTTATGGATTTCGGGGGGACATTTGTAGCGTCATTACTGCATCCAGTAATGGACCTGATTATTGTTCTGACAGGGCTAATTAATGGAGACACGGCTTAATTACATTGAATTGGGAGTGTTAAGGAAGTAAACAAAATAAAGTAATTAAGTTAAACATGAAATATAACAGGTTTATAATAAATCAGCTCCCCTGTAAATATTGAGCACGACAGTAACACATTTCAGGATGATTATATCAACATTGATCAAGCTCCTACTTTCCCAATTTCCACATCCTTTCAAAAGGCGTTTGATAAAGTATCACATGTTCGAACTGTTACCAAATTGAAGCCAATGTAAATAAATGAGCAATGGCAGCAAGGGTCAGAAATTGGCGAACAGACAGAAAGCAGAGAGTAGTGGGGTATGGTTGTATTTCAGACTGGTGGGTTATATACAGTGCTGTTCCCCAGGGGTCGGTATTGGGGCCACCTCTCTTTTGATATATAGTAATGACCTGGAATTCGTTATACTGGACATAATTTTGCAGCCGACACGAAGATCGGACATGTGGTAAACAGTGAGGAGGATAGTAACAGACTTCAGGAGGACATGGACAGACTGGTGAAAAGGGCAGACAGAAGGCTGATGTAATTTAACGCAGAGAAATGTGAAATGATTAATTTCGGAAGGAACTATGGGAAGAGGAAATTTAAACACAATGGTACAGTTTTAATGTGGGTGCGATATCAGAGAGACCGGGGGTGTACGGACTCTAATCTTTAAAGGTGGCAGGACATGTTGTGAAGGCTGTTAAAAAGCAAAAGTGTCCATGGTTTTACAAACAGAGGCATAGAGTAACAAAAGCCAGGAAGAAATGCTAACCTTTCATAAATCCCTGGTTTGGCCGTAGCAGGAGTAAGGGGTTTTGTTCTTGGGAGCAGACTTTAGGAAGGCTGCCAAGGCCTTGGAGCGGGAGCAAATAATGTACTGGAATGGTACCAGGGTTGAGGGGTTTCAGTTTATGTGGAGAGACTTATAGAGCTGTATTTGATCTCCTCAGATCAGATAAGGTAAAGGGGTAATATGAAAGTGCTATTCAAAGTTATAATGGGTTTTGACAGAGTAAATAAGCTGGTCACGAAGTTAAAAGCCCATGGGATCCAGGACAAAGTGTCAAGTTGGATTCAAAACTGTCTCGGAGGCAGGAAGGAGAGGGTAATGGTTGATGGGTGTTTTTGTGACTGGAAGGTTGTTTCCAGTGGGGTTCCGCAGGGCTCACTACTAGGTCCCTTGCTCTTTGTGGTATATATCAACGATGTTGATTGTATATAGGGGGTATGATTAAGAAGTTTGCAGATGATACTAAATTCGACTGTGTGGTTGATAATGAAGAAGTACGCTGTACACTGCAGGGAGATATCAATAAATTGGTCAGGTGGGCAGAACAGTCGCAGATGGAATTCAATCCGTAGAAGTGTGAGGTAATGCATCTGCGGAGGGTTAACAAGGAAAGGGAATACACATTAAATGGTAGAACACTGAGTAGAGTAGAGGAACAAAGGGACCTTGGAGTGCATGTCCACAGATCGCTGAAGGTAGCAGGCCAAGTAGATAAGGTGATTAAGAAGGCATACGGAATCCTTGGCTTTACTAGCCGTAGCATACAATACAAGAGCAGTGGGGTTATGCTTCAACTGTATAAAACACGAGTTAGGCCTCAGCTAGAGTACTGCGTGCAGTTCTGGTCACCACGTTACAGGAAAGATGTGATTGCACTAGAGAGGGTACAGAGGAGATTTACAAGGATGTTGCCGGGAGTAGAGAACCTTAGCTATGAGGAAAGACTGGATCGGCTGGGTATGTTTTCCTTGGAACAGAGGAGGCTGAGGGCAGACCTTATTGAGGTGTATAAAATTCTGAGAGGCATAGGTAAAGTGGATATAAAGAACCTGTTTCCCTTAGCAGAGGGGTCAAAAAGCAGGGGCACAGATTTAAAGTAATTGTTGTGAGGTTTAGAGGGGATTTGAGGGGAAATTTCTTCACCCAGAGCGTTGTAGGGGTCAGGAACTCACTGCCTGAAAAGGTGGTAGAGGCAGGAACCCTAACCACATTTAAAAAGTACTTGGATGTGCACTTGGGATGCTGTAACCTGCAGGGCTACGGACCAAGAGCAAGGAAGTGTGTTTAGGCGGGATAGCTCTTTGTTGGCCGGCGCGGACACAATGTGTCGAAATGGCGTACTTCCATGCTGTAACTTTCTATGATTCTATGAAACCGGTTCCACTGGCAGAAAGGTCGCTAACCAGCCGACTCATTTTTCAGAAGATTGACCAAGAACTAGAGGGGAGATGAGTAGAATTATTTTTACCCGAGTCCGTAAGGGGCGGTCCTGGTGGAAGCGCAGCGAGAGCTGAGCAGTTAAAAGGAGCATTCCGGAGCGGCAGAAAGTCAACAGAGGCAGGTTTTGAAAAAGTTACGTCAGAGTAAAATAGTGACGTCGGCACAAGCGAAGGAGCTGATTATTGAGTAGCTGGGGAGTGTTTTTTTTCAGTTATAAGTTTATTTCTGTTAAGTTTGTTCTCAGTCTATTAAATAGAGGCATGGCAGGGCAGCTCAGTCCCGTGGAATGCACATCCTGTGCCATGTGGGAAGTCCTGGACGATTCACTTTGCCTGGACGACCAGATGTGCAGGAAGTGTCACCAGCTACAGCAACTCGAGCTACGGGTTTCGGAGCTTGAGCGGCAGTTGGAGTCACTGCGGTGCATCCGCAAGGCTAATAGTTACATGGATAGCACGTTGCTAGAGGTGGCCACTCCGCAGCTTAACCGTATGCAGGAAGAAAGGGAATGGGTGACCGCCAGACAGAAGAGGAAGACCAGGCAGGTAGTGCAGGAATCCCCGGAGTGCATCACGCTCTCCAACCAATATTCTGTTATGAGTACTGGTGAGGGGGAAGGTTCCTCTGGGGAGTGCAGCCAGAGACAAGTCCACAGCACCACGGGTGGCTGAACTGCACATGGGGGGAAGATGGAGAGTGGAAGAGCAATAGTGGTAGGGGATTCGATAATTAGGGGAGCAGACAGGCGTTTCTGCGGCCGTAGACGTGACTCCAGGATGGTATGTTACCTCTCTGGTGTCAGGCTCAAGAATGTCACTGAGCGGCTGCGGGACACTCTGAGGGTGGAGGGTGAACAGCCAGAGGTCGTTGTCCATATCGCTACCAACGACATAGGCAGAAAGAGGGATGATCTCCTGCAGGCAGAGTTTAGGGAGCTAGGAGAGAGTTTAAAAAGCAGAACTTCAAAGGTAGTAATCTCCGGATTACACCCGGTGCCATGTGCTAGTGAGTACAGGAACAGGAGGATCGAATAGATGAATGCGGGGCTCGAGAGATGGCGCAGGAGGGAGGGCGTTAGATTCCTGAAGCATTGGGAACGTTTCTGGGGAAGGTGGGACCTGTACAAGCCGGACAAGTTACACCTCAACAGAGCCGGGACCAATATTCTCGCGGGGAGGTTTGTTAGTGGTGTTGGAGAGGGTTTAAACTAGCTTGGCAGGGGAATGTGCACCAGCATATAGGAGTAGAAAAGAGGAATAAGGTGCATAAAAGAACGATTGTGTTGGATAGTACTAGAGAAGAAAATATTAGAGGCGGAAGTAGAACCATATTAGAAAGGAGCAGACTAAGAAAGACTATGAAAAACGCACAAAGTGTTGTGAATAAAGTTGGTGAGCTACAAGCACAATTATCCGTGTGGCCATATGATGTTGTGGCAAGAACGGGAACTTGGCTTAAAAACGGTGAGAACTGGACACTTAATGTTCAAGGGTACAAGTTGTTCTGAATAGATAGGGAAGGAATAAAGGGAGGTGGGGTGGAAGTGCTGATTAAAGAAGACATTATACTTTTGGAAAGGGAGGATGTTCTTGAGGGGACAAGGACAGAATCCATTTGGTTAGAACTGCGGAGCAAAAAGGGTATGACCACGCTATTGGGGGTATTCAATCGGCCACCAAATATTGAGAGGGAGATACAAGAGGAAATCTGCATGGATATCGCAGAGATATGCAAAAGCTATAGAGTGGTGATATTGGGGGACTTTAATTAATCAAAAAACGATTGGTATAATGCTAGGGTAAAGGGAAACGAGGGGGTGGAATTTCTGAAATGTGTTCAGGAGATTTTTCCTTGTCCAATATGTTCTTGGCCCAATTGGGAAGGAGGCATTGCTGGATCTGGTGCTGGGGAATGAGGTGGGCCAAGTCGACCAAGTGTCTGTGGGAGAACACGTGGGTATGAGTGATCATCATATCATAAGATTTAGATTAGCAATGGAGAGGAGCAACGAGCAATCCAGAGTGAAACTTCTAAACTGGAATAAGGCAAACGTCAATGGGATGTGAAAGGATGTAGCCAGAGTAAAATGGAAGCAAAGACTGACAGGAAAAACTGTAACGGAACAACGGGTGAACTTCAAGGAAGAAATGCTCCAAGTACAGGTTAGGTACATTCCAACAAGAAGGAAGAGTAAGGAAACCAAAGCAAGGGCTCCTTGGATGATGAGGACGATAGAGAAGATGATGAAACAAAAAAGAGGGTGAATGATGCATGTCAGGTGAATTATTCAAGGGAGAACCAGACCAAATACAGGTAGATGAGAGGGGATGTGAAGATGAAAATAAGATTGGCAAAGAGAGATTATGTGTGTAGAATGGCGGTTAACATGAAAGGGAACCCAGAAATCTTCTAACGGCATGTAAACAGTAAGCGGGTAGTAAGAAGCCGGGTTGGGCCTGTTAGGGACAAAGAAGGTGATATATGCTTAGAGGTGCAGGACAAGGCTAGAATACTCAATGAGTGCTTTGTATCGGTGTTTACTAAGGAGGTGGATGTTGACAAAATATCGCTACAAGTGGAAAAGGTAGAAGCAATGGAAGGGGTGAAAACCGTTGGACAGGATGTACCAGAAAGGCTGGGTATGCTTAGAGTTGTGAAGTCGACTGGTCCAGATGGCTTGCATCCCAGGTTGCTAAGGGAATTGGGGGAGAAATAGCAGAAGGGCTTGTCATAATTTTCCAATCTTCCCTACATGCGGGGGAGGTGCCTGAGAATTGGAAAGTGGCAAATGTTTCACCATTGTTCAAGAAAGGGTGTAAAGACAATCCTAGTAACTACAGGCTGGTCAGTTTAACATCAGTGGTGGGTAATGTTTTAGAAACAATAATCAAGAAAAAAATTAACGGGCACTTGGAGAGGTTTAAGCTAATTAAGGAGAGCCAACAGGGATTTGTAAAAGGCAGATCGTGTTTGACTAATCTAATTTAAATTTTTCATGAAGTAACAGAGAGGATTGATGAAGGGAATGCAATGGATGTTTTCTACATGGATTTTAGGAAGGCTTTTGACAAAGTATCACTTAGAAGGCTGGTTAACGAAATTGAGGCTCATGGAATAAGTGGCAGCTTGGATAAGGAATTGGCTTTTGGACAGGAAAAAACGAGTTGTGGTAAATCGCTGTTTTTTCAGACTGGAGGATGGTAGACAGTGGTGTTCTCCAAGGGTCAGTGCTGGGGCCACTGCTTTTTTTGATATATATAAATGACTTGGATATTGGAACAAGAGTAGAATTTTTAAATTTGCCAATGACACCAAACTTGGGGGAGTGGCAAACAGTGAGGATGATGCCAGTCGACTGTAACAGGACATAGAAAGGTTAGCAGAATGGGCAGACAAGTGACAGATGGAATTTAATACAGAGAAGTGTGAGGTATTGCATTTTGGCAGAAGGAACAGAGAGAGGCAATATACACTTAATGGCACAGTTTTAAAGAGTGTGCAGGGACAGAGTGACCTGGGAGGTAATGTGCATAGGTCCCTGAACGTGACAGGACATATTGAGAGAGTGGTTAGCAAAGCATATGGGATCTTGGGCTTCATAAATAGAGGTGCTGAGTACAAAAGCAGAGAAGTTATGCTGAACCTTTATAAAGTGCTGTTTAGGATTGCGTTCAGTTCTGGTCACCACACTTTAGGATGGATGTGCAGGCGCTTGAGAGGGTGCAGAGGAGATTTACAAGAATGGTTCCGGGGATGGGGGATCTCAGCTACAAGGACAGGTTGGAGAAGCTGAATATGTTTTCATTAAAGCAAAGGACATTGAGGAGTGATTTGATAGAGGTGTACAAGATTATAACGGGCATGGATAGGCTAGACGGGAAAAGAGTGTTCCCACTAGTTGATTGTACAATGACTTGGGGACACAGATTTAAGGTTTTGGGTAAGATAAACTTCCTCTGCATTTGGCTCAGGCCAACACATACCATGCGGGATGGAGTTCAATCCTAGACATAACCTGAGGGATGGGTTCAGTCCCACACAAACCCTGGGGGTGGAGCACAGTCTCACAAACACGCGGGGTTGGTTTAATTATCACACAATCCCTATGGATTATGGATAAACGCGTCATTTTCAGATTGCAGGCTGTAACTGGTGGCGTGCCACAAGTATCACTGCTTGGGCCACAGCTATGTATTTTTTTAATTCGTTCTTGGGATGCGGACGTCGCTGACAAGACCAGCATTTATTGCCCATTCCTAATTGCCCTTGAGAAGTTGGTGGCGAGACGCCTTCTTGAACCGCTGCAGTCCATGTGGTGAAAGTGCTCCCACAGTGCTGTTAGGAAGGCAGTTCCACGATTTTGACCCAGCGACGATGAAGGATCGGCGATATACTTCCAAGTCAGGATGGAGTGTGACTTGCAGGGAAACATGAGGTACTGGTTTTCGCAGGCGCCTGCTGCCCTTGTCCTTCTAGGTGGTAGAGTTCGCGGGTTTGGGAGGTGCTGCCGAAGAAGCCTTGGCGAGTTGCTGCAGTGCATCTTGTAGACGGTACACACTGCTGCCACGGTGCGCTGGTGGTGGAGGGAATCAATGTTTAAATGGTGGATGGACTGCCATTCAAGCGGCCTGCTTTGTTCTGGATAGTGTCGAGCTACTTGAGTATTGTTGGAGCGGCACTCATCCAGGACAGTATTTACAATCTATTCTGATGACTTAGATGAAGGGACCGAGTGCAATGTCTCCAAGTTAGCTGACGATACAAAGCCAGGTGGGAAATGAAACTGTGAGGAGGACACAATGAGCCTGCAAAGGGATATAGACAGGTCCAGTGAATGGGTCATATTACGACAGTTGGTGTGTAATCTGGGGAAATGTGAGGAAGAATAGGAAACCAGAATATTTTTCAAATGGTGAGATGCTATTACATGTTTGTGTTCAGACAGATGTATGTGTCCTAGTACAAGGAACAAAGAGATTTAGCCTGCAGTTACAGCAAGCAATTAGGAAGGCCAATGGCATGTTGACATTTGTTGCTGTGGCGTTAGGGTACAAAGGTAATATCTTACTACAATTGTACAGGGCCTTGGTGAGACCACACCAGCAGTACTGTGCACAGTTTGGTCTCCATATCTAAGGAAGGATATATTTGCCGTAGAGCCGGTTCAATGAAGGCTCACTAGATTGATCCCTGGAATGAGAGGGCTGTCCTATGAGGAGAGTGTGAGTAGGTTGGGCCTATACTCGCTGGAGTTTAGAAGACAGACATATGATGTCTTTGAAAGATATAAGATTTAGAGGGGGATTCACAGGGTAGATGCTGAGAGGTTGTTTCCCCGGGCTGGAGAGTCTAGAACTAGGGGGCATAGTCTCTGGATATGGGATCGGCCATTGAACACTGAAGTGAGGAGGAATCCTTTCCCTCAGAGGGTAGTGAATTTTTAAATCTAGAGAAATCAAGTGATATTGTTGTCGGGCGCGAAGCGGATTGAGATCAAAGACCAGCCACGATCTTATTGAACGACGGAGCAGGCTCGAGGGGCTGTATGGCCTAATCCTGCTCCTAATTCTGATGTTTTTCTGTGCATATAGGTTGGGCTCAGTCTCTCCCACATCCTGAGCTGTAGGAAAAGCCCCACACACATCATGAGATGTAGGAGCAGTCCCACACACATCCTGAGATGTAGGATTAGTCCCACACACATCCTGAGATGTAGGATTAGTCCCACACACATTCTGAGATGTAGGATTAGTCCCACACACATTCTGAGATGTAGGAGCAGTACCATCCACATTCTGAGATGTCGGATCAGTCCCACACACATCCTGAGATGTAGGATCAGTCCCACACATATCCTGAGATGTAGGATCAGTCCCAATCACATCCTGAGATGTAGGATCAGTCCCACCCACATCCTGAGATGTAGGATCAGTCCCACACACAGCCTGAGATGTAGGATCAGTCCCACACATATCCTGCGATGTAGGATCAGTCCCACAGACATCCTGAGATGTAGGATCAGTCCCACCCACATCCTGAGATGTAGGATCAGTCCCACACACATCCTGAGATGTAGGATCAGTCCCACACATATCCTGAGATGTAGGATCAGTCCCACAGACATCCTGAGATGCAGGATCAGTCCCACACACATCCTGAGATGTAGGATCAGTCCCACAGACATCCTGAGATGCAGGATCAGTCCCACACACATCCTGAGACGTAGGATCAGTCCCACCCACATCCTGAGATGTAGGATCAGTCCCACACACACCCTGGGGAATGGAGTCTTCCCACATATTTTGCGAGATGAACTCAGCTGACACACACCTGGGGGATTGGATCAGACCCACACATAAACTGGGGGATGGCTTCAGTGTAAAAATCATTGGGGATGGGCTCAGTTACCCATCTCCAGGGTTTCTGGAATGTTTCACACATTTCAAATCTGACAGCCAGTCTGGTGATTGTGTGTTGATCAGGAAGATGGTGGGATATGGTCTGAGACCCAGTGAGGAGGGGAGGATCGAGCAGCAGGGAATGATGGCAGAGCAATAGGAGACAACAGCTAACTGTGAGGTTTTAATCAGGGACAATCCACAAAACCTCAGCTCAAGACCAGGAACCAGGAACATGGAGCTGGTGTTAAAGTTACCCCGCCCTCACAAACTGATGTGACTGGGCGAAGAAAACTCAATTTTTGTTCTCGGTGGCTGCTTTACCGGCTCATCGTAACAAGAATAATTATTAAACAACAGCGTTCTACGCCATCACTGACTGGTACTGTACAGCCTACGGAAGAGTTAAGCTCCCTCGATACTGTCGCATCAAACACTGCCAGAGCAGTTATGGTACGGGTCAGATACAGAGTAAAGCACCCTCTACACTGTCCTTTCAAACACTCCCAGGTCAGGCACAGCACAGGTTAGAAACAGACTAAAGCTCCCAGAACAATGTCCCATCAAACACTACCAGGGCAGGAGCAGCACGGGTTAGATGCAGAATAAAGCTCCCTCTACACTGTCCCATCAAACAATCTTATTTTGTCTCCTTCCACTTTGCCTGCACAAACAATTTTGTGCGTTATAATAATTCCCAGTTGAGAGCATCCCAAGTGCACATCCAAGTACTTTTTAAATGTGGTTAGGGTTCCTGCCTCTACCACCCTTTCAGGCAGTGAGTTCCAGACCCCCACAACCCTCTGGGTGAATAAATTTCCCGTCAAATCCCCTCTAAACCTTCCACCAATTACTTAAAATTTGTGCCCGATGGTTTTTGACCCCGCTTCTAAGGGATATATGTCCTTTCTATCCACTTTATCTGGGCCCCTAATAAATTTGTACATCCTAAATAAGGTCTCCCCTCAGACTCCTCTTTTCCAAGGACAACAGCCCCAGCCTATCCAGTCTTTCCTCATAGCTAAGATTCTCTACTCCCGGCAACATCCTTGTAAATCTCTTCTGTACCCTCCCTAGTGCAATCACATCTTTCCTGTAATGTGCTGACCAGAACTGCACGCAGTACTCTAGCTGAAGCCTGAACAGTGTTTTATGCAGTTGAAGCATAACCCCCCTGCTCTTGTATTGTATGCCACAGTTAATAAAGTCAAGCATTCCGTATGCCATCTTAACCAACTTATCTACCTGGCCTGCCACCTTCACGGAACTGTGGACATGCACTCCAAGGTCCGTTTGTTCCTCTACACTACTCAGTGTCCTACCATTTAATGTGAAAACCATTTCCTTGTTCACCCTCCCCAAAAGCATTACCTTGCACTTCACCGGATTGAGTTCCATTTGCCACGGTTCTGCCCACCTGACCAATTTATTGATAACTTCCTGGGATCTTCCTGTGCTCTATGTAAGGGGCCCAGTACCACACCGAGTGAGAGAGGGCAGCTAATTTAGCACAGCCCGGTGCGGTATGGAGCTCCACACACAGAACAGGAAGATCCCAGGCTCCAGCCCCGAACTGCACTGAGTGAGCTGCCTGCTCTCACATGCTGTAGTACTGAGCCCCACACGCAGCAGGAAGATCCCAGACTCTATCCCCGGCCTCTGCTGAGCGAGCAGCCCTCTGTTACCCGGTGTGTTACTGAGCACCATGCATAGAGCAGAAGATCACAGCCTCCATCGCCGGCTTGTGCTGAGTGAGCTGCTCTAACCCAGTGTGTTACTGTGCCCCAAATACAAAGCACAGGAAGATCCCAGGCTCCATTCCCGGCCTGCGCTGATTAAGCTGCCTTCTATCACCCGGTGTGGCACTGAGCCCCACACACAGAGCACAGGAAGATCACAGACTCACAGCCCGGCCTGTGCTGCGTGAGCTGCCTGCTCTCACACGTTGTTGTCCTGAGCCCCACACACAGATCACAGAAAGATCCCAGGCTTCATTCCAGGCCTCTGCTGAGCAAGCAGCCCTCTCTCACACGTTGTGTTACTGAGCCCCTCATACAGAGCATAGGAAGATCCCAGGAACAAGCCCTGGCATGCGCTGATTGAGCAGCCCTCTCTCACCCTGTGTGGTGCTGAGCCCCACATTCAGCGCACAGGAAGATTCCAGGCTCTGTCCCCAGCCTGTGCTGAGTGAGCTGCCCTCTCTCACCCTGTGTGGTACTGAGCCCCTCAGATAGAGCACAGGAAGATCCCAGTCTCGATCCCGAGCCTCTGTTGTGTGAGCCGTTCTCACCTGGTGTGGCACTGAGCACCAATCAGAGCAGGAAGATCCCAGGCTCCATACCCGGCCTGTGCTGACTAATCTGCCCTCTCTCACCCGGTGTGGTACTGAGCACCTACCAACGAGCAGAATGATCCCAGGCTTCATACCCGTCCTTTGCTGACTGAGCTGCCATCCCTCACTTGGTGTGTAACTGAGCCACAAACACAGAACAAGTGAAGATACCAGGCTCCAAACCGTCGTGTGCTGACTGATCTCCCCTCCCTCACCCGGTGTGGTACTGGGCCCTACACAGAGCACAGGAAGATCCCATGTTCCCTGCCCGGCCTTTGCTGAGTAAGCTGCCCAGTTCTGGGGTGGTACTGAGCCCCACACACAGAGCAGGAAGATCCCAGACTCCCAGCCCAGCCTGTGCTCAGTGAGCTGCCCGATCTATATTCATAGTGTCATCGAGTTTTAGAGCAAAGAAAGAGGTCTTTCGGCCTATCGTGTCCGTGCCGGCCAACAAGCCCTGTCTATTCTAATCCCATTTTCCAGCACTTGGTCCGTAGCCTTGTATGCTATGACGTTTCAAGTGTTCATCTAAATGCTTCTTGAATGTTGTGAGGATTCCTGCCTCTATCACCCTTTCAGGCAGAGAGTTCCAGATTCCAACCTCCGTCTGGGTGAAATAGTTTTTCCTCAAATCCCCTCTAAACCTCCTTCCCCTTACCTTCAAACTATGCCCCCTGGTTATTGACCCCTCTACAAAGGGGAAAAGTTCCTTTCTATCTATCCTATCTATGCCCCTCATAATTTTGTACACCACCATCAGGTCCCCCCTCAGCCTTCTCTGCTCTAAGGAAAGCAACCCCAGCCTGTCCAGTCTCTCTTCATAGCTGAAGCGCGCCAGCCCAGGTAACATCCTGGTGAATCTCCTCTGCACCCTCTCCAAAGCAATCACATCCTTCCTATAGTGTGGCGACCAGAACTGCACACAGTATTCAAGCTGTGGCCTAACTAGCATTTTGTACAGCTCCATCATAACCTCCCTGCTCTTATATTGTATGCCTCGGCTAATGAAGGCAAGTATCCCATCTGCCTTTTTAACCAAGTTGTCTACCTGTCCTGCTGCCTTCAGGGGTCTATGTACATGCTCACCAAGGTCCCTCTGATCCTCTGTCCTTCCTTGGGTCCTACCATTCTGTGTGTATTCCCTTGCCTTGTTAGTCCTCCCAAAATTATCACCTCACTCTTTTCAGGGTTAAATTCCATTTGCCACTGTTCTGCCCATCTAACGAACCCGTCTATATCATCCTGTAACCTAAGGCTTCCCTCCTCGCTATTTAACACTTCACCAATGTTCGTGTTATCTGCGAACTTACTAATCATACCTCCTCAATTCATATCTAAATCATTAATATACACTACAAACAGCAAAGGACCCAGTACCGATCCCTGCGGTACACCACTGGATACAGGCTTCCAGTCACAAAAACAACCTTCGACCATCATCCACTGCCTCCTGCCTCTAAGCCAATTTTGGATCCAATGTGCCAAATTGCCCTGGTTCCCATGGGCTCTTACCTTCTTGACCAGACTCCCATGTGGGACTTTGTCAAAACCCTTTGTCTTTGTAGCTAAGATCCCCAACCCCGGAACCATTCTGCTAAATCTCTTCTGCACCCTTTCAAGTGCATTCACATACTTCCTAAAGTGTGGTTACCAATACTGGACGCAATACTGCAGTCTAAACAGCGCTTTATAAAGATTCAGCGTATCGTCTCTACTTTTGTACTCAATACCTTTATTTATGAAGCCCAAGATCCCATAGGCTTTGTTAACCACTCTCTCATTATCTCGCGCCATCTTCAGGGACCTATGTACATTAGCACCAATTCCCTCTGTCACTGCACACTCTTTAAAACTGTGCCATTAAGTGTATATTGCGTCTCTCTGTTCCTTCTGCCAAAATGCATCACCTCACACTTCTCTGTATTAAATTCCATCTGCCACTTGTCTGCCCATCCTGCTAGCCTTTCTTTGTCCTGCTGCAGTCGATTGGAATCATCCTCACTGTTTGCCACACCCCAAGTTTGGTGTCATCGGCAAATTTAGAAATGCTACTCTGTATTCCAATAGCCTGGTCATTTATATATATCAAACAAAAGCAGTGGCTCCAGCACTGACCTTTGGGGAACACCACTGTCTACCATCCTCCAGTCTGAAAAACAGCCATTTACAGCAACTCGCTGTTTTCTGTCCTTAAGTCAATTCCTTATCCAAGCTGCCACTGACCCACCTATTCCATGAGCCTCAATTTTGTTAACCAGTGATACTTTGTCAAATGCCTTCCGAAAATCCATGTAGACAACATCCATGGCATTCCCTTCATCAATCCTCCCTGTTACTTCACCAAAAAAGTTCAATTTGATTAGTCAAACACGTTCTGTCTTTTACAAATCCGTGTTGGCTCTCCTTAATTACCTTAAACCTCTCCAAGTGCCCGTAAATGTTTTCCACAATGTATTCCCGATTATTCTTACAATAAAACCTGCATTCAGATTCATAAGTGATATAATTAGATTATAGAATAATAGAAACATAGAATGGTTGCAGCACAAAAGTAGGCCATTCGGCCCGTCGAGCCCGTGCCTGCTCTCTGCAAGTACACTTCAGCTAGTCCCACGCCCCCCGCCCTCTCCCCGTAGCCCTGCATTTTTTTCCTACATGCACTATTCTAATTCCCTTTCGAAAGGCTCGATTTAATCTGCCTCCTTCACCATTTCAGGCAGTGCATTCCAGATCCTAACCAATCACTGCATAAAAAAGTTTAGCCCCCATGTCGCCTTTGGTTCTTCTACCAATCACCTTCAATCTGTGTCCACTGGTTCTCAACTCTTCCACCAATGGGAACAGTTTCTCCCTATCTACTCTGTTTAGAGCCCACATGATTTTAAAGACCTCTGTCAAATCTCTTCTCAAACTTCTCTGCTCAAAGGAGAACAACCGCAGCTTCTCCAATTCATGTAAACTACATCCATTGAATTCCCTTCATCAACCCTCCCTGTTACTTCATCAAATAATTCAATTAGATTAGTCAAACACGATCAGCCTTTTGCAAATCCGTGTTGGCACTCCTAAATTAGCTTAAAGCTCTCCATGTGCCCGTTAATTTTTTCCTTGATTATTGTTTCAAAAACTTTACCCACCTCTAATGTTAAACTGACCGGCCTGTAATTACTAGGATTGTCTTTACACCCTTTCTTGAACAATGATGTCACATTTGCCAAATTCCAATCCTCAGGCACCTCCCCCGCATCTAGGGAAGATTAGAAAATAATGGCAAGCCCTTCCGCTATCTCCTCCCCCAATTCCCTTAGCCACTTGGGATGAAAGCCATCTGTACCAGGCGACTTATCCACACTAAGCATACCCAGTCTTTCAATTACATCCTGCCTATCAATTTTTACCCCTTCCATTGCTTCTACCTTTTCCACTTCTACCGATATTTTGTCAGCATCCACCTCTTTAGTAAACAGCGATACAAAGTACTCATTGAGTATATTTGCCTTGCCCTGTGCCTCTAAGCATATATCATCTTCTTTGTCCCTAATAGGCCCACCCCTCCTCTTACTGGCCGTTTACTGTTTACATGACGGTAGAAGATTTTGGGTTCGCTTTTATGTTAACTGCCATCCGGCTCTCATATTCTCTCTTTGCCGATCTTATTTTCATCTTCACTTCCCCTCTCAACTTATTGTATTTGGTCTGGATCTCCCTTGATGAATTCACCTGCCATTCATCATACACCCTCTTTTTTTGTTTCATCAACTTCTCAATCGCCCTCGTCATCCAAGGAGCCCTTGCTTTCGTTCCCTTACCTTCCCCTGTTATTGCATTGTACCTAGCCTGTACTTGCAACATCTCTTCCTTAAAGATCACCCATTGTTCCATTACAGTTATTCCTGCCAGTGTTTGGTTCCATTTAACTCTGGCGAGATCCTTTCACATCCCATTGACGTTAGCCCTATTCCAGTTTTGAAGTTCCACTCTAGATTCTTCCTTGCTCCTCTCCATTGCTAATCTAAATCTTATGATATCGATGATCACTCCTACCCAAGTGTTCTCCCACAGACACTTGGTCGACATTTGCCCATCCCATTCCCCTGCACCAGATCCAGCAATTCCTCCTTCCTAGTTGGGCCAAGAACATACTGGTCAAGGAAATTCTCCTGAACACATTTCATAAATTCATCCCCCTCTTTTCCCTTTACCCTAGCATTAACCCAATCGATATTTGAGTCATTAAAGTCCTCCAATATCACCACTCTATTGCTTTTGTATTTCTCTGCGATTTCCCTGCAGATTTGCTCCTCTACCTCCCTCTCAATATTTGGAAGCCTATACAATACCCACAATAGTGTGATTATACCCTTTTCGCTCTTCAACTCTAACCAAACGGATTTTGTCCTTGTCCCCTCAAGAACATCCTCCCTTTCCAACACTGCAATGTCTTCCTTAATCAGTACACCTCACCTCCCTTTCTCCCTTCCCTATCTTTTCTGAACACCTTGTACTCTTGAATATTATGTGCCCAGTCCTCACCGTTTTTAAACCATGTTACCGTAATTGCCACAACATCATATAGCCAAATGTCTAATTGTGCTTGTAGCTCACCAACCTTATTCACCACACTTCGTAAGTTTACGTACATGCATTCTCAACTCATTTTTGAATTTTTCGTCGTCTTTCTTTGTCTGCTCCTATCTAATATGGAATTACTACCGCCTCTAATACTATCTTCTCTAGTGCTATCCAACACACTCACTCTTTTATGCACCTTATTCTTCTTTACTACTCCTATATGCTGGTGCCCATCCCCGTGCAAAGCTACTTGTAACCCTCCCCAACAACCCTAACAAACCTCCCCGCGGGAATATTGGTCCCGGCTCCATTGAGGTGTAACCCGTCCGGCTTGTAGTGGTCCCACCTTCCCCAGAAACGGTCCCAATGCCTCAGGACTGTAAAGCCCTCCGTCCTGAACCATCTCTCCAGCCAGACATTAATCTGCTCTGTTCTACTATTCCTGTACTCAATAGCACGTGGCACTGGTAGTAATCCGGAGATTACTATCTTTGGGGTCCTGCTTTTTAATTTCACTCCTAGCTCCCTAAACTCTGCCTGCAGGACCTCATCCCTCTTTCTGACTGTGTCGTTGGTACCGATATGGAAACTAACAGTCTGACTGGCTTGTATTTACGCAGTCTACCGCTTTGTCCCGTTTACAACAACGGAAGAGCATTAGCGGTCCTCTGGCACCACACCTGTAGCCAGAGAGTATTGGAAAATGATAGTCAGAGCCTCCGCTATTTCCTCCCTTGCTTCGCTTAACAGTCTGAGATAAATTTCTTTAGCGCATGGTGATTTATCTACTTTCAAAGATGCTAAAGGCCTTAATATTTCCTCTCTCACTATGTCTATCTGTTGTAAATATTCTCCATCCTCCTCCTTAACAATAATATCTGCATCGTTCTTCTCTTTTGTGAAGGCAGAGGCAAATTTTTCAGTAAAAACTAAACCCAAGTCTTCCATCTCAACACACAGTTTACCTTTTCGGTCCCTGTTCTCTCTGTATTAATAAAACATCTTTGTGTTTTCCTGAATTTTACTTGCCATTATTTTCATGCCCTCTCTTTGCTTTCCTAATTTCCTTTTTAATTTCACCCCTACACTTTCTATACTCTAAGCTTTCTGCATTATTTAGCTCTCGGTATCTAACATAAGCTTTCCTTTTTTGCGTTCGTCTACCCTCTATGACAGTAGTCAGCCAGGGGGCGCTAGATTTGAGAGTCCCACCCCTTTTCTCTTGGGGAACATACTTGGTCGGAGACATCACTGTCTCCTTGAATGCCTCCCAATGCCTTGACAATGATTTACCTTCAAGTAGCTGTTTCCAGTCCACTTTTGCTAAATCACATTTCAGTAAAATTGTGAAATTGGCCTTTTCCCAATTGAGAGATTTTATTCCTGGTCTATCGTTATCCATAACTAAACTAAATCTAATTGAATTATGATCACTACCACAAAGATGCTCTTCCACTGCTACCCCTTCTACCTGCCCAGCCTCATTCCCCATGACTAAATCTGGATCTGACCCCATTCCTGTTGGGCTTGTTACGTTCTGGCTAAAAAAGCATCTCCTGAATGCATTTTAAGAATTCTGTGCCCTCTATACATTTTACACTGATTCTATCACTGTTAATGTTTGGGTACCTGAAACACGTTACTATAACTGCCCTCTTGTTTTTGCACTTCTCAGAATGTGCCTACATATTTGCTGTTCTATCCCTCTCTGATTATGTGGGGGTCTTTAGTGCACTTCCAGCAGTGTAATTGCCCCTTTATTCTTCTTCACTTCAACGAATATCGCCTCATTTGATGATCCGTCCAACATATCATCCCTACTCACAGCTGTAATTGATACTTTAACCAATATTGCGCCACGCCCCTTTTTACACACCTCTCTATTTCGTCTGAAAACCCTGTAATTATGGATTTTATTAATTATGCCATTTCTGCCCTCCTTTCAGTCATGTTTGTTTAACAGCTATGATATCAATCTTCCACTTGTCTATCTGTGTCCTCAGCTCATCTGCCTTATTCACTGGACTCCTTGCATTGAAGAATATACCATTAAGCGCTGCCAGACCCCTTTGTTGTCTATTTTCTAGCCCCTGTTTCCTCTGCATTCCAAACTCACTTACTAATTATAACGTGGTGGAACATGCAGCCGCTGCGTGCGGGTTTGATTGGGATGGAATAGCATGGAACTGCACCTTGAAAGTGATGGCGGGACAGCATTTCCCCGTACGATCTGTTTATCGAGGGAAGGGTGACTATTGTGTCAATACAATGCACCGGGAATACCAGTACGGAAACAACCGGACGTGTCCTATTGCGGCGGGAACTTTTTGCTTTACCCCAGTCCAATCTGTGAGATTTGGGGTTTGTTAAGTATTTATTCGCATAGGCAAGTAGATATTGATGGTGGAAAGACTTTGGGGATTCAGGAGGTGAGGCTCTGTACAATAAGCTGAGCTAGATTGTTTTTCAGTGAAGTGATGTGGTGACAAAGGTTTAATGTGTCTGTTTGTTAAATTACTGTAATTATTGTCCGTTACAGTGATGCCTAATGATGTCACTCGGGGATTTCTCTCTGCTTTATTTAAGGAGCTCCCTTCACAGCATCACATCACACAATCAGCACGTTGCCTCCAGCGCAAATACCAGCAGCCACTCACAGAAGGGAAGGCATGGAACTTATCATCAATTTTGAAAATGTTTTCGAAGCTATACGGATAAGAGGTATATTTAAGGATATACAAAAGATTTACTACACAATCCTCGCTGTCGTTGGCGTTCCTAGTAAGTATCTATGACCAGGTAGTAACTCTATAAACCATGTTAATCTGTAATATTTTTCTTGCTATTTACCGTGGGATATCGAGTTATTAATATAATCTATTTTTCAAGTTGATGCATCCTTGTTATGCATGGCTTGTTGTTTAAAATTACTGGACCATCTCGCTACTGTTGCAGCTGCTGGCAAGTCTCTGTATCCGGCTATTATTTCTGTAAATCATGTTTAACTGTCTTTATCTCATTGTCATTCCCCATCCCTTCCGTGCTGCTGTTGGTTAATGATTCTGAACGAGATACGGTGTTACCAAAATTTAAGTGTTCTATATTAACTGAAGAAAATATATTGGACGAGACATTTTAACGAATTTCAGTCTGCTCTCTACACTGAATATTTCCGACCGATCAGACGATTGTTTTCATGGATTAGCAGACTTTTCATCTTCTGATCGGTGTGGTTACTTACACAGAGTCACAGCAATAATTCTGGAAGATCACATACACATCCTTCAATGTCTGAAATAGCCGCTAATCATTCAGTTCAAATCATTGTCTCTTTTTCCACCATCTCCAGTTCTGCATTAATGCCATTGCTTCTGTCGGTTAGAAAAGGATAACAGGATAATTTACATTCTCACAAAAAGTTCATTCAGTCAGATTTCAATACTTTTATTTCCCATCTTTGATTTGTATTTATAATGGGATCCCATGCCCGTCGGGCACAATACAGTAGATCACTCGGTGAGACCCAGAGTGATTCTCTATTTTTTCCTGCTGTACTTCAGGATACATTTTCCCAGCAGATTGTAACTGAAGTACGCAGGATAAGAAAATCCATTAATATTTTCCCATCTAATATTCTACGCACAAGTTGGAATCCAACTGGTGAAAAGGTACAAGGATAATCTTCTTCCATTAGCGTTCAAACACTTTACAAAAGTATTCGGCGGCATTTTTGCCTGTAGGGTAATCACCTGATTTCCATTATAATGGACGCATATAGTGGAACATTACCTGGCCAATTATAACTATTTATTTTAATTCAGGGACCATTCTTACTGATGTTATTTGTAATATTATTTGGAAAATCTTCCTTTAGATGAGCTACAATTTATGTGTTTGAAGAAGAATGTAGAAAGCACAATCATCCAAACACTACTTACAGACCATTTATCTTCATAACTGCAGTGCACGTGGATATTATCTTAGCATTTACATGTTACATTAGAGCATTTGAAATACAATTGCCTGTTACTATTGCATGTTAAGGTTGTCGTTTCTGTATTTTGCCGTTGTATTCATTTTCAGTTCTGAATATAATGGAAATTCTAACCAGGAGCAGGAATTCAAGCCAGATTCTCCACTCCCCAACACAGGGGCGCAGAAGCGAATTGCACCGCTCCAAATGCAGACTGATCCCGGGACAAGAAGGCTTCCTGAGAGGTTCTGGTCCTTTGTGTCCCTGGTATCTCGGGCGGTGCTTTTGTCTGCTGTGATAGTGGTAGATCTATCAGTTCATCTCTCATTCATTAAACATCTGTTACTTTCATGTTGTATTTATTCCCATTTCATTTATTGATTCCATAATGTATTACAGGTAATAGAATTAGATTATATCATTGAATGTCATTAATGAGTTGCAGATTTCACCCAGAATTCCGTCAAACTGCTGCTCTTGCTTCCAACTTGATTTATAATTTCCCTGTTTATTTCCCTTCCTCAAAGTTAACTTAGTGACGATTGTAATCCTGTCTCGGGGAAAGTGCGGTCTCTCCAAATGTGTCACTCGCTACCTGGTGGCCATGGCGGCGGCGGATCTACTGGTCGTTATCCTCGACCTGATATTGAGGCAGATTCCGACTGCTTATCCGGAACAGTTTATTTTCCTGGAGTCCGTCCGCATCTGTAATATCCACGCCGTCCTGCTGTTCGCAGCCACAGACTGTTCTGTCTGGTTCACCGTCACTTTCACCTTTGATCGATTTGTGGCCATTTGTTGCCAGAAGCTGAAAACTAAATATTGCACCGAGAAAACGGCGGCTGTGGTTCTGGGAACAGTGACTGCGCTGAGCTGTTTAAAGGACATCACCTGGTATTTTATGGAGATGGATGTGTATGCTCTTGTCAATCTCAACACGTTTTGTGGCACAGAGTTGAGTGTTAGTCATTCACAGGTATGGGGAGCAATCGAAGTCCTTCATTATACTCTCACCCCGTGTGTCCCATTTGTTCTGATTCTGCTGCTCAATGCTTTAACCGTCAGACACATTTTAGTGGCCAGCAGAGCCCGCAGGAGACTCCTCGGTCACAGCAGTGGGGAGAGTCCCAGAGACCAAGAGATGGAGAGCCGCAGGAAATCCATCATTTTACTCTATGTTATCTCGGGGAATTTCATCCTGCTATGGTCAATATTGACAGTTAGTTTAATAAGTGATCGAATGTGGTGGATGGGGTTCAGGTCTTTTAAGCTGCCTCCTTTTGTTCTAGAACTTGGATTCATTCTCCAGCTGCTGAGTTGCTGCACAAACACCTGTATTTATGCCGTGACTCAGTCTAAGTTCAGAGAGCAGTTGAAGAATGTGGTGAAATATCCATTTACTGTAATCGTAAGATACATGAAATGATTAAAAAAAACTGGAGGCTTTCCAACATCGGGGCCAGTCTGCTCTCACCTGGGGTCTGTGATCCAGACACATTGAGACTGGACTGTTTTCTCCACGGGGTCTGTGATACGTAGAGAGTGGAATTGAAGCCCGTCCTGCAGGCAGAGTTTAGGGAGCTTGGAAAGAGGTTAAAAAGCAGGACCTCGAATGTAGTAAACTCTGGAATACTAAAAGTACCACGTACTAGTGAGTTCAGAAATAGGAAGATGGAGCAGATGAATGCGTGGCTGTAGAGATGGTGTAGGAGGAAGGGCTTTAGTTTTCTGAGGAATTGGAACTTTTTCTGGGGGAGGTGGGACCTTTACAAACCAGACCGGTTCCACCTCAACGGGAACGGGACCAATATTCTCGCGGGTGGGTTTGCTAGTGCTGTTGAGGAGGGTTTAAACTAGCTTGGCAGGGGCATGGGAACCTAAGAATACAGTCAATAGGGAGGGAAGAAAAACTGGAATTGGAAAACAAAGAAGTAGAAAATAAATTGGAAGGACAGAGGAATCAAGGGCTAGATAGTAGTCAACAAGGAGGTTTGCCTGTATTAAACGTTATATACTTCAATGCAAGGAGTATAGCGAACCAGGAAGATGAGCTGAGGGCACAGGTAGATACTTGGGACTATGATATTATAGCTATTACAGAGACGTGGCTGAAAGAGGGGCAGGTATGGCAGCTCAATATTCCTGGTTACAGGATTTTCAGATGATGTTGATTAAAGAAACTATTACAGTCGTGAGGAGGGATGGTATGTTGGGGGGGATCATCAAACGAGGCCATATGAGTCGAATTGAAAAATAAAATAGGGGAGATCACACTGCTGGAAGTGTACTACAGACCCCCATAACAGTGAGAGGGAGATAGAGGAACAAATATGTATACAACATTCTGAGAAGCGCAAAATCTATAGGGCACTAATAGTAGTGGATTTCAACTTCCCCAATATTAACTGGGATCAAATTAGTGTGAAGGGTATAGAAGGTGCGGAATTCCTAAAATGCAACCTGGAGAACTTTTTTCGCCAGTATGTAGCAAGCCCAACAAGGCAGGGGGCGGTTCTGGACTTAATTTTAGGGAATGAAGCTGGGCAGGTAGAAGGCGTAACACTGGGGTAGTATTTTGCTGCAAGTGACCATAATTCTGTTAGATTTAAGGTACTTGTGGCAAAGGTCAAGGATAGACCAGGAATAAAAGATTTAAATTTGGGAAAAGCAAATTTTGCTAGGATCAGAGGGGATTTAGCCATAGTGGACTGAAAATAGTTACTCGAAAGTAAATCAGTGTCAGAGCAGTGGGAGGCATTCAAGGAGGAGATCTGGAGGGTTCAGACCAAATATTTGCTCTTAAAGAAAAAAGGTGGGACTAACAAATCTAGAGCCCCCTGGATGTCCAGAGATATATAGGGTAGGATAATGGAAAAAAAAGGAGGCTATTGATAGATACCGAGGGCTAAATACTCCAGAATCTTTAGAGGAGTGCAGAAAGTGTCTGGGAGCAATTCAAAATGATATTAGGAAAGCAAAGAGAGAGCATGAAAAATTCATGGCAAGTAAAATCAAGGAAAACCTGAAGATGTTTTATAAATATATTAACAGTAAGAGGATAACTAAAGAAAGGATAGGGCCAATTAGAGATCATGAGGGTAACCTGTGTGTGGAGGCGGGAGACGTCGGTAGGGTTCTTAATGAATATTTTGTGTCTGTTTTCAGAAAGGAGAGGAGCGAAGCAGTCATTGCTATCGGGGGGGGGGGAGGAGTATGAAATATTAGATGAAATAAACATAGTGAGAGAGGAAGTATTAAGGGGTTTAGCTGCTTTAAAAGTGGATAAATCCCCAGGCCCGGATGAAATGTATCCCAGGCTGTTAAGTGAAGCAAAAGAGGAAATAGCAGAGGCCCTGACCATCATTTTTCAATCCTCTCTGGCTCCAGGTGTGGTGCCGGAGGAGTGGAGGACTGCTAATGTGGTACCCTTGTTTAAAAAGGGAGTAAAGGATAGACCGAGTAATTACAGGCCAGTCAGTCTAAACTCGTTGGTGGGAAACAAATTGGGAAGAATTCTGAAGGACAGGATAAATCTTCATTTAGAAAGACACGGATTAATCAAGGATAGTCAGGACGGATTGGTTAAGGGAAGGTCGTGTCTGAGAAACTTGATTGAATTTTTTGAGGAGGTAACAAGGAGGTAGATGAAAGTCGTGTGTTTGCTGTAGTGCATATGGACTTTAGCAAAGCTTTTGATAAGGTTCCACACGGCAGAATGGTCACGAAGTTAAAAGCCCATGGGATCCAGGGCTAGGTGTCAATTTGGATTCAAAACTGGCTCGGAGACAGGAAGCAAAGAGTAATGATTGATGGATGTTTTTGTGACTGGAAGGCTGTTTCCAGTGGAATTCCTCAGGGCTCAGCATTGGTCACTTGCTTTTTGTGGTATATTTCAACGATCTTGACTTGAATATAGGGGGTATGATTAAGAAGTTTGCAGATGATACTAAAATCGGCTGTGTGGTTGAAACTGAATAAGGAAGCTGCAGACTGCAGGAAGATATCAATATATTGGTCAGGTGGACAGAACAGTGGCAAATGGAATTCAATCGGAGAAGTGTGAGGTAATGCATTTGGGGAGGGCTAACCAGGAAAGGGAATACACGCTAAATGGTAGGACACTGAGTAGTGTAGAGGAACAAAGGGACCTTGGAGTGCATGTCCACAGATCCCTGAAGGTAGCAGGCCAGGTAGATAAGGTGGCTAAGAAAGCATACGGAATGCTTGCCTTTATTAGCCGTGGCATAGAATACAAGAGCAGGGGGGTTATACTTCAACTGTATAAAACACTAGTTAGGCCTCAGCTAGAGTACTGCGTGCAGTTCTGGTCACCACATTACAGAAGAGATGTGATTGCACTAGAGAGGGTACAGAGGAGATTTACAAGGATTTTACCAGGAGTAGAGAATCTTAGCTATGAGGAAAGACTGGATAGGCTGTGTCTGTTTTCCTTGGAACAGAGGTGGCTGAGGGGAGATCTTATTGAGGTGTATAAAATTATGAGGGCCATAGATACAGTGGATAGAAAGGACCTATTACCCTTAGCAGAGGGGTCAAAATCCAGGGGGCAAAGACTTAAAGTAATTGTGGGAAGGTTTAGAGGGGATTTGAAGGGACATTTCTTCACCCAGAGGGCTGTGGGGTCTGGAACTCGCTGTCTGAAAGGGTGGTAGAGGCAGAAACCCTAACCACATTTAAAAAGTACTTGTATGTGCACTTGGGATGCTGTAACCTGCAGGGCTACGGATCAAGACCTTGGAAGTGGGATTAGGCTGGATAGCTCTTTGTTGGCCGGCGCGGACACGATGGGCCGAAATGGCCTCCTTTCGTGCTGTAACTTTCTAACATTCTATGATTCTATGATTCACAGTCCAATCAAACACTCCCAGGGCAGGTACAGCACTGGTTAGATACAGATTAAAACTCCCTCTACACTGTCCCATCAGACACACCCAGGGCAGGTACAGCACAGATTAGATACAGGTTAAAACTGCCTCTACACTGTCCCATCAAACAGTCCCAGGGCAGGGACAGCACGGGTTAGATACAGAGTAAAGCTCCGTCTACTCTCTCCCATCAAACACTCCCAGGGCAGATACAGCACAGGTTTGATACATAGAGAGAAAATATCATTGGGCTAGACAGGAAGAGAGGGAGCGAGACAGAGAAGGAAAAATTTAATACTTTCGGGTCCTGCTGTCCTCGGTGAAAACTGCTCACTGCCCCAGGAACACAGAGAGAGAGAGAGAGAGAGGCAGACAGAGAGAGAGAGAGAGAGGCAGAGAGACCGAGTCAGAGATAGATGGAAAACTAGGGAGAGAGTTACAGAGAGAGAGACACACAGACTCAGAGACTAAGAGAGACCCCCTAATTGAACCCCTCTCTCTCCCTATCTCTGTATTTCTCTCTCTCTGTCTGTCTTTCTGTATCTCTTTTTCGCTGTCTCTCTCTAACTCTGCCTGTCCCTCTCTGCCTCTGCCTTTCTCTCTCTGTCTCTCTGTGTCGCTCTCTCTGTCTATCTCTCTGCCTGTCTCTCTCGCTGTCCCCCGTGTCCCTGTATCTCTCTCTCTGTATTTCTCTCTGTGCCTCTCTCTCAGGTGTTTTGACACGCTGGACCCCCTGGGACACATCTCATTGTCTTGGCTGTGCTCTTAGTGTGTCTTTGATGTAGGGAAAGATTTGAATACATTTTTGCTGTGTTTATATTGTGAATTCTGGGAGATTCTCTCACAGCTACCCTACCTGAAGAAGGAGCGACAGCTCCGAAAGCTTGTAATTTTAAATAAATCTGTTGGACTATAACCTGGTGTTGTGCGACTTCTCATTTTTGTCCACCCCAGTCCAACGCCGGCATCTCCACATCATGACCTCTCTCTCCAATTCTATCTCTCTAACTATCACTGTATTTCATCCTATCACTCTCTCTCTCTCTCCCTGTGTCTCTCTCTGTCTCTTTCTCTCTCTCTCTGATCCTCTCTGTGTTTCACTGTGTGTGAAAAGGGCCGACTGACTTTCCATCTCACTCCCAGTCACCCCACGTCCAACGCCTGGTCCCCGAGAGTCTCATCAATCTCCATTCTCCTCAACTTGCTGATTCTGTCAATCCCGTCAGTTACCGCCAGGATGCAAGGAAGTTACCCGGTCCCACACCGGACCCATTGTCAATTCTGAGGTTGCCTGATACAGGCCCCACCCTGTGACTAACATAATTGAATTTGGTTCGCTGTGTGTTGGAGGTGAGACAATGTTGACCAATAAAAAATGTGAAGTTATTGTGTTTGTCAGAAACTGAAAACAATATCATGGCACAGATAATATCTCCTAAAGATCACAGGTTCACATAGAGCAACATATGCAAACAAGAGTGAGGAGACAGAGAGCTCTTAGGAACTTAGGAACAGGAGGAGGCCAATCAGCCCCTCGAGCCTGCTCCACCATTCAATTAGATCACGGCTGTTCGGTACCTTAACTGCAACTACCCGCCTTGGTTCCGTATCCCAAAATACCCTTACCCAGCAAAAATCGATCAATCTCAGGTCTGACATTGTCAATTCACCCCCAGCCTCGACAGCTTTTTGGGGGAGAGAGTTCCAGATTTCCACCACCCTTTGTGTGAAGCAGTGCTTCCTGACATCACCCCTTCCATCCATGTACATTCCAGCCCCTTCACATAAGGGCCAGCCGTTCAAGACTTAATAATTATTTTTTTCTAGCTGTCCACTAGTTTTTAGTGATTCTGCACATGAACCGTAAATCGCTCTGCTCCTCCAGAGTTCCGAGCTCCTCGCCATTGAGCAGTTTTTGTGATCGATTTTTCTCAGGTCTCAAGTGAACTAACTCAGACTTTCATGGGCAATGAGTGTCAGAGACAGAATATTCACAGGATAAGTCCCTCCCATATCAGGAATATTGGGCAATGGTCTTTTAGTAACTCTCTCAGGTGTACAGAAATCGCAGCCCTGGTGATGCTCGACTTTAAATTTAAATCCGGTGATCATCACAGTCCATTTACTGTCCCAGTGTTAGCGGGTGAGCAGCAGTCAGTGTCTGGGACATTGGCACCCGGTCAGGGGCCTCACACTGTCCCGTTTCCTGGTTACAAACGCTCTCCCAGTAAGACCCCATTTAGATTACTGTCTTCACCGCACCTCAGCAAGGATATACTGGCCTCGGAGAGGGAGCAGCGCAGATTCACCAGAATGCTACCGGGGCTAAAAGGTTTCAATTATGAGGACAGGTTGCACAGACTGGGCTTGTATTCGCTCGAGTATAGAACAGTAAGGGGCGATCTAATCGAGGTGTTTAAGATGATTAAAGGATTTTACAGGGTAGATAGAGAGAAACACTTTCCTCTGGTGGGGGGAGTCCAGAACATGGGGCATAACCCTAAAATTAGATCCAGGCTGTTCAGGGGTGATGTCAGGAAACACTTCTTCACACAAAGGGTGCTGGAATACCTGGAACTCTCTCCCCCAAAAAGCTGCTGAGGCTGAGGGTCAATTGAACATTTCAGGACTGAGATTGATCGATTTTTGTTGGGTAAGGTTATTAAGGGATACGGAACCAAGGCGGGTAGATGGAGTTAAGGTACAGATCAGCCATGATCTAATTGAATGGTGGAGCAGGCTCGAGGGGCTGAATGGCCTCCTCCTGTTCCTCTGTTCCTAAGAGCTCTCTGTCTCCTCACTATTGTTTGCAGATGTTGCTCAATGTGAACCTGTGACCTTTAGGAGATCTTGTCTGTGCCATGATATGAACAGTGCATTCTTTCTAGTCTGTGAGCATCAAACAACAACAACTTGTATTTATATAGCGCCTTTAATGTAGTTAAACTTCCCAAGAGGCTTCACAGTTGGAAACAATATTTGACACCGAGCTACATAACTAAATATTAGGGCACATGAACAAAAGCTTGATCAAAGAGGTAGGTTTTAAGGAGCGTCTTAAAGGAGGAAAGAGGTAAAGAGCCAGAGAGGATTAGGGAGGGAATTTCGGAGCTTCGGGCCTAGGCAACAGAAGGCACGGTCGCCAATGGTGGAGCGATTATAATCAAGGATGCTCAAGAATCCAGAATTAGAGGAGTGCAGATATCTCGGGGGAGGGGGCGGGGGCGCTGGATTAGATTACAGAGATAGGGAGGATGCCATGGACAGATTTCAAAACAAGGATGAGATTTTTAAAATCGAGGCATTGCTCAACCGGGAGCCAGTGTAGGTCAGCGAGCACAGGGGGTGATGGGTGAACGGGACTTGGTGTAAGTTAGGACACGGGCAGCAGAGTTTTGGATGACCTCAATTTTACGTAGTTTAGAACGTGGCAGGCCAGCCAGGAGTGGCGGAACCCGTGGATGTGGTGTATCCGGATTTTCAGAAGGCATTCGATAAGGTGACACACAAGATGTTATTAAACAAAATTAGGGCTCATGGGATTGGAGTTAATATACTAGCATGGAATGGGGTCGATTACCCGACAGAAAAGAGAGAGTCGGAATAAACAGATCTTTTTGCGTTGGCAGGCTATAACTACTGTAGTACCGCAAGGATCTGTGCTTGGGCCTCAGCTATTTACAATCTACATCAATGTTTTAGATGAGGGGATCAAATGTTATATATCCAAGTTTGCTGATGATACAAAGCTGGCTGGGAAGGTAAGTTTTGAGGAGGATGCAAGGAGGCTTCAAGGGGTATAGACAGACTAAGTCATTGGGCAAGAACATGGCAAATGGAATATAACGTGGCGAAATGTGAAGTTATCCACTTTGATAGGAAAAAAAGAAAATCAGGGTATTTTTTAACTGGCTTTTTGTGGCAGCATATTCCATGGACCTACCACCCTCTGAGTGAAGTAGTTCCTCCTCATCTCAGTTTTGAAAGAGCAGCCCCTTATTCTAAGACTATGTCCCCTAGTTCTAGTCTCACCCGTCATCGGGAACATCCTCCCCGCATCCACCCGATCCAACCCCTTCACAATCTTATATGTTTCAATAAGATCGCCTCTCATTCTTCTGAACTCCAATGAGTAGAGTCCCAATCTACACAACCTCTCCTCATATGACCACCCCCTCATCCCTGGGATTAACCGAGCGAACCTTTTTTGCACTGCCTCGAGAGCAATGATGTCTTTCCTTAAGTATGGACACCAAAACTGTATGCAGTATTCGAGGTGCGGTCTCACCAATACCTTGTACAACTGAAGCAATACCTCCCTATTTTTATATTCTATCCCCCTAGCAATGAAAGCCAACATTCCATTTGCCTTCTTAATCACTTGCTGCACCTGCCTACTAACCTTTTGAGTTTCGTGCACCAGGACCCCCAGATCCCTTTGGACTTCAGTACTCTCCAGTTTCTTGCCATTAAGATAATAAATTGCTCTAGGATTTTTCCTGCCAAAGTGCATCACCTCACACTTTCCAGTGTTGTATTCCATCTGCCAAATCTCTGCCCACTTACTTAGCCTGTCTATGTCCCCTTGCAGGTTTTTTATGTCCTCCTCACTCAGTACTTTCCCTCCCATCTTAGTATCATCTGCAAATTTTGATGTGTTACACTTGGTCCCTTCTTCCAAATCGTTAATATAGATTGTAAAGAGTTGGGGACCCAGCACTGACCCCTGTGGAACACCACTAGTTACTGATTGCCAGTCTGAGAATGAACCATTTATCCCAACTCTTTGCTTTCTGTTAGATAGCCAATCCTCTATCCATGCCAGAATATTACCCCCAATCCCGTGATTTTTTACCTTAAGCAATAATCTTTTGTGTGGCACCTTGTCAAATGCCTTTTGGAAGTCTAAATACACTACGTCTACTGGTTCCCCTTTATCCACTCTATATGTTACTTCCTCAAAGAACTTCAGCAAATTTGTCAAACATGACTTCCCCTTCGTAAAACCATGCTGACTTTGTCCTATTAAATTATGATTATCCAAATGTCCTGTTACTGTTTCCTTAATAATGGACTCCAAAATTTTACCTACCACAGATAGTTACCAGCCTTCTGTCTACTGCCCTTTTTAAATAAGGGTGTTACATTAGCAGTTTTCCAGTCTGCCGGGACCTTAGCGGAATCCAGGGAGTTCTGAAAAATTATTACCAATGCATCTACAATCCCTACCGCCACTTCCTTCAAGACTCTAGGATGTAAGCCATCAGGTCCAGGTGATTTATCCGCCTTGAGTCCCATTATTTTACCGAGTACCACTTCCTTAGTGATTTTGATCGTGTTTAGCTCCTCTCCCCCTATAGCCCCCTGTTTGTCCAGTGTTGGGATATTCTTAGTGTCCTCTACTGTAAAGACTGATACAAAATATTCATTCAGTGTTTTTGCCATCTCCATATTTCCCACCATTAATTTCCCGGTCTCATCCTCTAAGGGACCAACAGTTACTTTAGCCATCCTTTTTCTTTTTATATAACTATAAAAACTCTTACTATCTGTTTTTATATTTTTTGCTAATTTACTTTCATAATCTATCTTCCCTTTCTTAATCAATCTTTTTGTTATTTTTTGCTGCCTTTTAAAGTTTTCCCAATCCTCTGTCCTCCCACTAGATTTCGCTACCTTATATGCCCCTGTTTTTACTCGAATACTATCCTTAATTTCTTTACTTAGCCATGGATGACTGTCCTTTCTTTTACACCCTTTTCTTTTCAGTGGAATATATATTTTCTGGAAGTTGTAAAATAACTCATTGAATGTACACCACTGATCATGTGTCGTCTTACCCTTTAATCTATTTTCCCAATCCACTGTACTCAATTCCGCTCGCATACCTTCATAGTCTCCTTTATTCAAGCTTAGCACGCTTGTTTGAGATCCAACCTTCTCACCCTCTAATTGAATATGGAATTCAACCATGTTATGGTCACTCATTCCAAGGGGATCCTTTACTAGGACATTTTTAATTAATCCTGTCTCGTTACACAGGACCAGATCTAAGGTTGCTTGCCCCCTGGTCGGTTCAGTTACATACTGCTCAAGAAACCCATCCCTAATACACTGAATGAACTCATCCTCAAGGCAGCCCTGCCCCATTTGATTTATCCAATTAATATGATAGTTAAAATCCCCCATAATTATAGATGTTCCCTTATTACATGCCTCAACTATTTCCTGATTGATACTCCGTCCAACAGAGTTGCAACTGTTCGGAGGCCTATAGACTACGCCCACTAGTGTTTTTTTCCCCTTATTATTCCTTATCTCCACCCAAACTGTTTCATTATCATGATTTTTTGACCCAATATCATTACTCTGTATTACAGTGATTCCTTCCTTTATTAACATAGCCACCCCACCTCCCCTTCCTTCCTGCCTGTCCATCCTGATCGTTAAATAACCTGGTATGTTTAATTCCCAGGCATTGTCACCCTGCAGCCATGTTTCTGTAATGGCCACAATATCATAACCATATGTAGTAATTTGTGCCATTAACTCATCTATTTTGTTACGAATGCTACGTGCATTCAGATAGAGAACTTTCAAATATGCTTTGTGGCACTTAGTTCCTGCTTTTTCACTTTTTACCACTTTACCTTTTACTCCACACACTCTGTCCCTTCCTGCCACGCTCTGATTTGTGATTCCCCTACTGCTACCTATGTCTATGACCCTCTCTGTTGTCATTTTTATTTTTTGCTCTCTTGTAACCTACCCCCCACTAATTGGTTTAAAGCCCTCTCCACAGCCCTCAGTGCTCACCTGGCGATTGAGATACCCCAGGATATCTGTCTTTGAACATTGAACGTCCCCACCATCTGCACACAGTGTTCGCCTGGGGACTGAGATACACTTTGATATCTCTCACTGACCATCGAGTATCATCACTATCTACACTCAGTGTTTACATGGAGACTGCGATATCCAATGATATCTCTCACTGACCATCGATTGTCCCCACAATCTGCACTCAGTGTTCACCTGGGGACTGAGATACCCCATGATATCTCTCACTGATCATCGAGTGTCCTCACCATCTGAACTCAGGGTTCACCTGGGGACTGAGATACTCCATAATATCACTCACTGAAAATCGTGTGTCCTCAACATCGGCACTCAGTGTTCATCTGGTGACTGAGATAGTCCATAATACCTCGCACTGATAATCGAGTGTCCTCACCATCGGCACTCAGTGTTCACCTGGGGACTGAGATATCCCATGATATCTCTCACTGTCCACCGAGTATCCTTACCATCTGCACTCAGTGCTCACCTGGAGACTGAGATACACCATGGAATCTCTCACTGACCATCGACTCTTCCCAACCATCTGCATTCAGTCTTCACCTGGGGACTGAGATACCCCATGATATCTCGCACTGACCATCGAGTGTCACCACCATCTGCACTCAGTGCTCACCGGCGGACTGAGATACTCCAAGATATCTCTCACTGACCATCGAGTCTTCCCATCCATCTGCATTCAGTGTTCACCTGGAGACTGAGATACCCCATGAAATCTCTCACTGACCATCGAGTGTCATCACCATCTGCACCTGGAGTCTGAAATACCCCATGATATGTCTCATTAACCACCGAGTGTCCCCACCTTCTGCGCTAAGTGTTCACTTGGGGACTGAGGTAACCAATGATATACCCCACCACCATCCATTCTCCCTCCCCAGCTGCACTCAGTGTTCAACTGGGGATTGAGATACAGCATGATATCGCTCACTGAACATCAAGTGTCCCCACCATCTGCACTCAGTTTTAAACTGAGAACTGAGATACCCCATTAATCTTCACTGTCCATCCAGTGTCCCTCATCGTCTGCACTCAGTGTTCACTTATGGACTGACATACCTCATGATATCTCTCACTGACGATCGAGTGTCCTCACCATCTGCAATCAGTGTTCACCTGGGGACTGAGAAACCCCATGATATCTCTCACTGACCATCGAGGGTCATCACCATCTGCACTCAGTGTTCACCTAGAGACTGAGATAGCCCAAGATATCTCTCACTGACCATCGAGTCTTCCCATCCATCTGCATTCAGTGTTCACCTGGAGACTGAGATACCCCATGAAATCTCTCACTGACCATGGAGTGTCACCACCATCTGCACGCAGTGTTCACTTATGGACTGACATACCTCATGATATCTCTCACTGACAATCGAGTTTCCTCACCATCTGCACTCCGTGTTCAGCTGGCGCCTGAGATACCCCATGATATCTCTCACTGGCCATCGAGTGTCCCCACCATCTGCACTCAGTTTTCACATGGGGACTGAAATAACCCTTAAATATTTCATTGACCATCGATTGTCATCACCATCTGCACTCAGTGTTATCATGGCGACTGAGATACCCCATGATATCTCTCATTGATATTCGAGTCTCCCCACCTTCTGCGCTCAGTGTTCACTTGGGGACTGAGATACCCCATGATATCTCTCACTGACCTTCGAGGGTCATCACCATCTGCACTCAGTGTTCTCCTGGGGACTGAGATAACCCATGATATCTCTCACTGACCATCGAATATGCCCACCATCTGCACTCAGTGCTCATCGGCGGACCGAGATATTCCATGATATCTCGCACTGACCATCGAGTGTCCTCACCATCGAAACTCAGTGATCACCTGGGGACTCAGATACCCCATGATATCTCTCACTGAACATTGAATGTCCCCACCTGGAGACAGAGATATAACCATGATATGTCTCATTGACCACCGAGTGTCCCCACCTTCTGCGCTAAGAATGCACTTTTGGGGACTGAGGTAAACCATGATATGTCTCACTGACCATCGATTGTCCCACAATCTGCACTCAGTGTTAACCTGGGGAATGAGATACCCCATGATATCTCTCACTGATCATCGAGTGTCCCCACCTTCTGCGCTAAATGTTCACTTGGGGACTGAGGTAACCCATGATATCCCCCACTGACCATCCAGTCTCCGTCACCACCTGCACTCAGTGTTCAACTGGGGACTGAGATACCCCATGATATCGCTCACTGACTATCGAGTATACCCACCATCTGCACTCAGTGCTCACCTGGCGATTGAGATACCCCATGATATCTCTCTTTGAACATTGAATGTCCCCACCATCTGCACTCAGTGTTCGCCTGGGGAGTGAGGTACACTTTGATATCTCTCACTGACTATCGAGTATCATCACCATCTACACTCAGTGTTTACATGGAGACTGCGATATCCAATGATATCTCTCACTGACCATCGATTGTCCCACAATCTGCACTAAGTGTTCATCTGGTGACTGCGATACTCCATAATACCTCGCACTGATAATCGAGTGTCCTCACTATCGGCACTCAGTGTTCACCTGGGGACTGAGATATCCCATGATATCTCTCACTGACCACCGAGTATCCTTACCATCTGCACTCAGTGCTCACCTGGAGACTGAGATACACCATGGAATCTCTCATGACCATCGAGTTTTCCCACCTTCTGTGGTCAGTGTTCACTTGGGGACTGAGATATACCATGATATCTCCCACTGACCATCCATTCTCCCTCCCCAGCTGCACTCATTGTTCAACTGGGGACTGAGATCAGGCATGATATCGCTCACTGAACATCAAGTGTCCCCACCAACTGCACTCAGTTTTCAACTGAGAACTAAGATACCCCATTAATCTTCACTGTCCATCCAATGTCCCTCATCGTCTGCACTCAGTGTTCACTTATGGACTGACATACCTCATGATATCTCTCACTGACGATCGAGTGTCCTCACCATCTGCAATCAGTGTTCACCTGGGGACTGAGAAACCCCATGATATCTCTCACTGACCATCGAGGGTCATCACCATCTGCACTCAGTGTTCACCTGGGGACTGAGATAGCCCAAGATATCTCTCACTGACCATCGATTCTTCCCATCCATCTGCATTCAGTGTTCACCTGGAGACTGAGATACCCCATGAAATCTCTCACTGACCATCGAGTGTCACCACCATCTGCACGCAGTGTTCACTTATGGACTGACATATCTCATGATATCTCTCACTGACCATCGAGTGTCCTCACCATCTGCACTCCGTGTTCAGCTGGCGACTGAGATACCCCATGATATCTCTCACCGTCCATCGAGTGTCCCCACCATCTGCACTCAGTTTTCACATGGGGACTGAAATAACCCATTAAATCTTTCATTGACCAACGAGTGTAATCACCATCTGCACTCAGTGTTATCATGGCGAATGAGATACCCCATGATATCTCTCATTGATATTCGAGTATGCCCACCTTCTGCGCTCAGTGTTCACTTGGGGACTGAGATACCCCATGATATCTCTCACTGACCTTCGAGGGTCATCACCATCTGCACTCAGTGTTCACCTGGAGACTGAGATAGCCCAACATATCTCTCACTGACCAGCGAGTCTTCCCAACCATCTGCATTCAGTCTTCACCTGGGGACTGAGATACCCCATGATATCTCGCACTGACCATCGAGTGTCACCACCATCTGCACTCAGTGTCCAACTGGGGACTGAGATATTCCATGATATCTCTCACAGACCATGGAGTGTCCCTCACCATCTGCACTCATTGCTCACCGGCGGACTGAGATACTCCAAGATATCTCTCACTGACCATCGAGTCTTCCCATCCATCTGCATTCAGTGTTCACCTGGAGAATGAGATACCCCATGAAATCTCTCACTGACCATCGAGTGTCATCACCATCTGCACCTGGAGTCTGAAATACCCCATGATATGTCTCATTAACCACCGAGTGTCCCCACCTTCTGCTTTAAGTGTTCACTTGGGGACTGAGGTAACCAATGATATCCCCACTGACCATCCATTCTCCCTCCCCAGCTGCACTGATTGTTCAACTGGGGACTGAGATCGCTCACTGAACATCAAGTGTCCCCACCAACTGCACTCAGTTTTCAACTGAGAACTAAGATACCCCATTAATCTTCACTGTCCATCCAGTGTCCCTCATCGTCTGCACTCAGTGTTCACTTATGGACTGACATACCTCATGATATCTCTCACTGACGATCGAGTGTCCTCACCATCTGCAATCAGTGTTCACCTGGGGACTGAGATAGCCCAAGATATCTCTCACTGACCATCGAATATGCCCACCATCTGCACTCAGTGCTCACCGGCGGACTGAGATACTCCATGATATCTCGCACTGACCATCGAGTGTCCTCACCATCGGCACTCAGTGTTCACCTGGGGCATGAGATACCCCATGATATCTCTCACTGAACATTGAATGTCCCCACCTTCTGCGCTCAGTGTTCACCTGGAGACTGACCTACCCCATGATATCTCTCACTGACCATCGAGTGTCCCCACCTTCTGCGCTCAGTGTTCACTTGGGGACTGAGATACCCCATGATATCTCTCACTGACCATCGAGTGTCATCACCATCTGCACTGAGTGCTCACCTGGAGACTGAGATACCCCATGATATGTCTCATTGACCATCGAGTGTCCCCACCTTCTGCGCTAAATGTTCACTTGGGGACTGAGGTAAACCATGATATCCCCCACTGACTATCCAGTCTCCCTCACCACATGCACTCAGTGTTCAACTGGGAACTGAGATGCCTCATGATATCGCTCACTGAACATCAAGTGTCCCCAACATTGGCACTCAGTTTTCAACTGGGGACTGAGATACCCCATGATATCTTCACTGTCCATCCAGTGTCCCTCATCGTCTGCACTCAGTGTTCACTTATGGACTGGAATACTTCATGATATCTCTCACTGACCATCGAGTGTCCCCACCATCTGCAATCAGTGTTCACATTGGGACTGAGATAACCCATAATATCTCTCACTGACCATCGAGTGTCCTCACCATCTGCACTCAGTGTTAACATTGCGACTGAGATACCCCATGATATCTCTCACTAATATTCGAGTGTCCCCACAATCAGCGCTCAGTGTTCACTTGGAGGCTGAGATAACGCTTGATATCTCTCACTGACCATTGAGTGTCCCCACCATCGGCACTCAGTGTTCACCTGGGGACTGAGCTAATCCATGATATCTCTCACTGACCATCGAGTGTCATCACATCTGCACTCAGTGTTCACCTGGGAACTAAGATACCTACGATTTCTGTCACTGATCATCGAGTGCCTCACCATCTGCACTCAGTGTTCTCCTGGGGATTGATAAACCCCATGATATTTCTCACTGACCATCGAGGGTCATCACAATTTGCAATCACTGTTCACCTGTGGAGTGAGATACGCTAAGATAGCTCTCACTGACCATCGAATGTCCCCACCATCTGCACTTAGTGTTAACCTGGGCCTGAGCTAACCCATGATATCTCCCACTGACCATCCAGTCTGTCTCAGCACCTGCACTCAGTGTTCAACTGGGGACTGTGATAACCCATAATATCTCTCACTGACCATCGAGTGTCCTCAGCATCTGCACTCAGTCTTCACCTGGCGACTGAGATACCCCATGATATCTTCACTGTCCATCAAGTGTCCCTCATCGTCTGCACTCAGTGTTCACCTGTGGACTGACATACATCATGGTATCGCTCACAGACCATCGTTTGTTCCCACCAACTTCACTCAGTGTTCACCTGTGGATTGAGATACCCCATGAAATCTCTCACTGACCATCGAATGACCCTCATCATCTATACTCAGTGTTCACCTGGAGACTGAGATACCCCATGATATCTCTCACTGACGATCGAGTGTCCCCACCATATATACTCAGTATTCACCAGGGAAATTAAATAGGCCGAGATATCTCTCACTGACCATCGAGTGCCATCACCATCTGCACTCAGTGTCCGCCTTGGAAATGAGATATCCCATGATATCTCTCACTGAATATTGAGTGTCCTCACCATCTGCTCTCTGTGTTCACCTGGGGACTGAGATATCCCATGATATCTCTCACTGAATATTGAGTGTCATCACCATCTGCACTCAGTATTCGCCTGGTAACTGAGATACCCCATGATATCTCGCACTGAACATCGAGTTTAATCACCATCTGCACTCACTGTTCACCTGGGGACTGAGATACGCCATGGTATCGCTCGCTGACAATCGAGTTTGCTCACCATCTGCAATCTGTGTTCACCTGGTGACTGAGATACTCCATGATATCTCTATCTGACCATTGAGTTTTCCCACCATCTGCATTCAGTGTTCACCTGGGGACTGAGATACTCCATGATATCTCGCACTGACAATCGAGTGTCCTCACCATCGTCACTCAGTGTTCATCTGGGGACTGAGATAACCCACGAAATCTCTCTTTGAACATTGAATGTCCCCACCATCTACACTCAGCGTGCAGCACCACCTGCACTCACTGCTCATCTTTGGAGTGAGATACGCTAAGATATCTCTCACTGACCATCGAACGTCCCCACCATCTCCACTTTGTGTTTACCTGGTGCCTAAGGTAACCCATGATATCTCCCCTGACCATCCACTCTCCCTCACCACCTGCACTCTAGTGTCCAACTGGGGACTGAGATATCCCATGATATCTTCACTGTCCATCCAGTGTCCCTCATCGACTGCACTCAGTGTTCGCCTGGGGACTGAGATACCCAATGATATCTTCACTGTCCATCCAGTGTCCCTCATCGTCTGCACTCAGTGTTCAGCTGGGGACTGAGTTACCAAATGATATTTCGCACGGACCATCGAATGTCCTCACATAGAAACATAAAAGATAGGAGCAGGAGTAGTCCATTCGGCCCCTCGAGCCTGCTCCGCCTTTCGATAAGATCATGGCTGATCATTCAAACTCAGTACCCCATATCCCTTGATACCTTTAGCTTTAAGAAATATATCTAACTCATTCTTGAATATATTTAATGACTTGGCCTCAACTACCTTCTGTGATAGAGAATTCCACAGGTTCACCACTCTCTGGGCAAATATTTTTTTCCTAATTTCTGTCCTAAATGGCTTACCCCTTATTCTTAGATTATGACCCCTGGTTCTGGACTCTCCGACCATCGGGAAAATTCTTCCTGCATCTAGTTTGTCCAGACCTGTCAGAATTTTATATGTTTCGATGAGATCGCCTCTCATTCTTCTATATTCCAGCGAGTATAAGCCCAATCGACCCAATCTCTCCTCATATGTCATTCCTGCCATCCCAGGTATTAGCCTTGTGAATCTTTGCTGAACTCCTTCCATGGCAAGAACATCCTTCCTCAGATAAGGCGACCAAAACTGCACACAATAGTCAAGGTGTGGTCTCACCAAGGCCCAGTATAACTGCAGCAGGACATCCCTGTTCCTAAACTCAAACACTTTCGCTATGAAGGCCAACATACCATTTGCCTTCTTCACCGCCTGCTGCACCTGCATGCTTACCTTCATGACTGGTGCACAAGGACACCCAGGTCTCGTTGCACTTCCCCTTCTCCCAATCTATTGCCATTCAGATAATAGTCTGCCTTTCTGTTTTTGAAACAATTGTGCATAACCTCGCATTTATCCACGTTATATTGCATCTGCCACGCTTCTGCCCACTCACCCAAACTGTTCAAATCATCCTGGAGTTTCTCAGTATCCTCCTCGGAGCTCACACGCCCACCCAGCTTTGTGTCATCGCAAACTTGGAGATATTACATTTAGTTCCCTTATCCAGATCATTCATGTATATTGTGAATAGCTGGAGTCCAAGGACCGAACCCTGCGGTACCCCAAAAGTCACTGCCTGCACTCGGAAAAAGACCCATTAATTCCTACTCTCTGCTTTCTGTCCGCCAACCAGTTCTCTATCCAAGTCAATACCTTGCCCCCAATCCCATGTGCCTCAACTTTACACGCTAAACTCTTATGCAGGACCTTATCGAAAGCCATTTGAAAGTCCAAATACACCACATCTACTTATTCTCCCTTATCTATTTTCCCAGTTACATCCTCAAAAAATTCCAGTAGATTAGTCAAGCACGATTTACCTTTTGTAAATCCATCTTGACTTTTCCCGATCCTGTCACTGTTTTTCAAGTGCTCAGCTATTACATCCTTTATAATGGACTCTAGCATTTTCCCCATTACCGATGTCAGGCTTACTGGTCTGTAATTCCCCGCTTTCTCTCTACCACCGTTCTTGAATAGTGGGGTAACATTAGCTACACTCCAATCCATGGGTACAGTTCCAGATTCCATCGAATGTTGGAAGATTATCAGTAATGCATCTGCTATTTCTAGGGCCACTTCCTGAAGTACCCTAGGATGTAGATTATCAGGCCCGGGGGATTTATCGGCCTTCAATCCCGTCGATTTCCCTAACACCATTTCTCTGCAAATACTGATTTCTTTCAGTTCCTCCCTTTCATCAGACCCTATGTTCTCCAACATCTCTCAGAGGTTATTTGTGTCCTCCTTTGTGACATCGGCATACAGTGTTCATCTGGGGACTGAGATAACCCATGATATCTCTCACTGACCATCGACTGTCATCGCCATCTGCACTGAGCTTTCACCTGGTGATTGAGATACCCCATGATATCTCTCACTGACCATCGAGTGTCCCCGCCATCTGCACTCAGTCTTCACTAGGGGACTGAGATACCCCATGATATATCTCACTGACCACTGCATGTCCCCACCATCTGCACTCAGTGTTCGCCTGGGGACTGAGATATCCCATGATATCTCTGACTGACCATAGTGTGTCCCTCACCATCTGCACTTAATAGTTCAACACGGTCCTGAGAAAACCCATACTCTCTCTGAAAGGTCCTGAGTGTCTCTTATACATTCGGATAGGTCCTGATCTTCCATTACTCTCTCATAGGTCCTAAACTAATTTTACTCTCCCTGATAGGCCCTGAGCTTCCCATACTCTTTCTGAAAGATCCTGAGCGTCCTTACAATTTCTGTGATGTTGTGACCTTCCCTTACACTCTCTGAAAGCGCCTGAGATTCACTTACACTCTCTGATAGGTCCTGGGGCTCACTTACAATATGGGATAGGTCCTGAGCTTCCCTTACACAATCTGATAGGTCCTGAACTTCAAGTTCTCTCTCTGATCGGAAGTGACGTTCCCTTGCTTTCTGTTAAATCCTGAGTTTCACTTACTCTCTCTGATAGGCCCTGTGCCTACCTTACTCTCTATGATAGGTGGTGACCTTCCCTTATACTCTCTGAAAGGTTCTGAGCTTCCTTTACTCTCTCTGATAGGTCCAGAGAGTCACTTATTCACTCGGATCGGTCTTGATCTTTTCTTACTCTCTCTGATAGATTCTGACCTTCCCTTACAGTCTCCGATACGTCCTGAGCGTACCTTATTCTCTCTGCTAGACCCTGAGCTTCCCCTACTCTCTGTAAATAGATCCTGAGCTTCACTTACACTCTCTGATAGGTCCTGAGTTTCCCTTATTTTCTCTGATAGGTGCTGAGTTTCCCTTACACACGCTGATAGGTCCTGAGCTTCTATCCTCTCTGATAGGGCTTGTGCATCCGTTACTCTCTCTGCTAGTTCCTGAGTGTCCCTTACAGTCTCTGAACGGTCCTGCGCGTCCCTTAAAGTCTCCCATAGGTCCTGAGCTTCCCATTCACTCTGATAGGTCCTGAGCATCGGGTACCCGCTCTGAAAGACCCTGAACATCCCTTACTCTCTCTGAAAGACCCTGAGCTTCCCATACTCTCTGATATTTCCTGAGCATCGGGTACCCTCTGTGAAAGACCCTGAGCTTCCCTTACTCTCTCTGAAAGACCCTGAGCTTCCCTTATTCTCTCTGAAAGAACCTGAGCTTCCCATACTCTCTGATAGGTCCTGAGCATCGGGTAACCTCTCTGAAAGACCCTGAGCATCCCTTACCCTCTCTGATTGGTCCTGATTTTCCGTTACCCTCTCTGATAGGTGCTGAGCTTCCACTACTCTCTCTGATAGGTCCGGAGGTTCCTTACACTCTGATAGGTCCTGAGCTTCCCTTACTCTCTTTGAAAGGTCGTGAGCTTCCCTTAAACTCTCCCATAGGTGCCGAACTTCCCATACTCACTGATAGGTCCTGATCTTCCCTTACTCACTCTGAAATATTCTGACGTCCCTTACAATCTCTGATTGTTCCTGAGCTTCCCTTTCACTGTCTGCTAGGACTTGGTCTCCAATTACTCTCTCTGATAGGAACTGAGGTTCCCTTACTCTACCTGATAGGTCCTGAGCTTCCATTCCTCTCTGACAGGGTTTGAGATTCCCTTACTCTCTCAGATTGGTTCCAACCGTCCCTTACGCTCTCTGATAGGTCCTGAGCATCCCGTACTCCCTCTGATAGGTCCTGAGCTTCCCTTACCATCTGTGATAGTTCCTGAGCTTCCATTGCTCTCTCTGATAGGCCCTTAGCTTCCCTTCACTTTCTGAGAGTTCCCGAGCATCCCTTACATTCTCTGATAGTTCCTGAGCATCCCTAACTCTCTGCAAAAGATTCTGAGCGCCCTTACATTCTCTGATAGGTCCTCAGCTTCCGTTACACTATGTGATTGGTCCTCATCTTCAATTACACTCTCTGATACGACTGAGGTTCCCGTGCGCTCTCTGCTGGTTCCTGAGAGTCCCTTAAACTCTCTGATAGGTCCTGAGCTTTTTGACTCTCTGGTAGGCTTGAGCTTCCCTTACAGTCTGCGATAGATCCTGATCTTCCGTTACACTCTCTGATGGGTGCTGAGCATCCCTCACTCTGTCTGACAGGTCCTGAGTTTCCCTTACGCTCTCGGATAAGTCCTGAGCTTCCCTTACTCTCTGAAATGTCCAGAGCGCCCATTACTCTTTCTGATAGGTCCTGAGCTTCCCTTACTCTCTGAAAGCGATGGAACTTTCCATAATCTCTCTGATAGGTCCTGAGCGTCCTGTATTCACTCTGATAAGTCCTGAGTTTCCCTTCCTCTCACTGATAGTCCTGAGCTTCCCGTACTCTCTGATATATCCTGATCTTCCCTTACTCATTCTAATAGGTCCTGAGCGTCCTTTACTCTTTCTGATTGGTCCTGATCTTCACTTACTCTTGATAGGTCCTGATCTTCCTTTACTCTCTGATAGGTCCTGAGCTTCCCTTACTACTAGAGAGTGTAAAACAGAGGGAGACGATCAGTGAATGAGTGTATCAGAGAGCGGGGTTCAGTGATAGAGAGTGCCAGACAGAGGGAGGTGGTCAGAGATAGAGAGTGTCAGAGATAGGAAAGGGGTTCAGAGATAGAGTGTGTGAGAGAGGTAGGGGAGCAGAGACAGTGAGTGTCAATGAGAGGGAGCTGTTAGAGAGAGGGAGGGTTTTAAATTTAGTGAGGGGGTGAGAGATACAGGTGTAAGTGGAAGAGGTGTCAGCGATAGAGAGAATGTGAGAGAGGGAAAGGTCAGCGATATAGAATGTGTGATAGAGAGGGGTTCAGAGATAGAGAGTGTGTGAGAGAGAGTTGGTCAGAGATAGAGCGTTTTTGATAGAGGGAGCAGTTCAGCGTTCGGGAATGTACGAGAGGGAGAGATTCAGAGATAGAGAGTGAATGAGAGAGGGAGATGCGTGAAAAATAGGGAGTGTGTGAGAGAGGGAGGGCGTCAGGAAAGAGGGTGTGTGAGAGAGGGAGGGGGTCAGAAATAGGTAGGGTGTGAGAGAGCGAGTGGGACAGAGAGAGCAAGTGAGTGAGTGAGACTGGGGGGTCAGAGATAGAGAGTGTTTTCGAGTGGGAGCGGGTCAGATATAGAGAGTGTGTGAGTCCGAGAGGGGGTCAGAGATCGAGAGTGTGTGAGAGAGGGAGCAGTTCATAAATAGAGTATTTCAGGGAGAGGTATCGATCAGAGACAGAGAGTGTCAGAGAGAGGGAGCGGTCAGTGACAGAGAGTGTGTGAGATGGGGAGGGGACAGAGATAGTGAGTGTGTGAGAGAGGGAGTGTATCAGAGATTGTGTGCGTCAGAGAGCGGAAGGAGGGTCAGAGGTAGAGAGTGTGTGAGAGAGGGAGTGGAACTGAGATAGTGAGTGTCAGAGAGGGAGGGGGTCCAATTTAGTGGGGGTTCAAAGATACAGAGGGTGTAAGTGGGAGGGGAGTTATCGGTAGAGAGAGCGTGAGAGGAAAGTGGGTGAGACATATTAAATGTGTGAGAGAGATGTGTTCATAGATAAAGAGTGTGGGAGAGAGAGAGGGGGTCAGAGATTGAGTGTATTTGATAGAGGGAGAGGGTCAAAGTTTGGGAGTGTGTGAGAGGGAGAGAGACCGAGATAGAGAGTGAGTGAGAGAGGGAGTGCGTGAAAAATAGAAAGCGTGTGCGAGAGGGAGATGATTAAAGATAGAGACAGTGTGAGAGAGGGATGGAGTAATAAAATAGGGTGTGTGAGAGAGGGAGGGGGTCAGAGATAGAGTATGTGTGTGAGAGAGAGCGTGTCAGAGATAGATAGGGTGTGAGAGAGCGAGTGGGACAGAGATAGCAAGTGAGTGAGTGAGAAAGGGGGTCAGAGATATGACTGCATGAGAGAGGGAGGGGTTGGAGATAGGTAGTATCAGAGAGAGAGGGAGGGAATCCGAGATAGAGATTGTGTGAGAAATGGAGGGGTCAGTGATAGAGAGAATGAGAGAGGGAGTAGTTCATAAATAGAGAGTTCCAGGGAGAGGTGGCGATCAGAGATAGAGAGTGTCAGAGAGTGGGAGCGGATCAGAGATAGAAAGTGTGTGTCAGAGAGAGGGGACAAGAGATAGGGAGTGCATGAGAGAGGGTAGAGATCAGATAGAGAGTTTGTGAAAGATGGAGGGAATCAGAGAAAGAATGTGAGAGATAGTGGGGATCAGAGAGATAGAATGTGTGAGAGTGGGGGTCAGAGATAGAGGGTGTTTGAGAGGGAGGGGATCAGAGATAGAGAGTGTTTGAGAGGGAGGGGATCAGAGATAGAGAGTGTTTGAGAGGGAGGGGATCAGAGATAGAGAGTGTTTGAGAGGAAGGGAATCAGAGATATAGAGTGTATGAGAGGGAGGTGATCAGAGATAGAGAGTGTTTGAAATGGGTAGTGGTCGGAGATAAGGAGAGTCGGAGAGAGGGAGGGGATAAGAGATAGAGGTTGTGTGAGAACGGGAGTGAAGTGGGACATCGTCGTCCGTCAGGAATTAAGGCGTTAACAATGCAGCTTGCACACACGAGTGGTGGTTTAAAATACTCCACAACAGGATGAAGTCAGAAATAGAGAGATTCAGTGAGCAGGAGGGGATCAGCGATAGAGAGTGTCAGACAGAAAGAGTTGGTCAGGCATAGAGAGTTTCAGAGAGATAGCAGATCAGAGATAGAGAGTGTGTGACCGAGGGAGCCGATCAGAAATAGAAAGTATCAGAGAGAGGTAGGGGGGTCAGACACAGAGAGTGTCAGAGAGAGGAAGGGGGTTCAGACATAGAGAGTGTGAGAGAGAGGGAGGATGTTAGAGATAGAGGGGTGGTCAGAGATAGAGTTGTTCAAAGATAGAGTGTGACTGAAAGAGGGATGGGGTCAAAGTTAGCGAGGGGGTCAGAGATACAGAGCGTGTTAGCGGGAGGGGTGTCAGTGATAGGGAGAATGCGAGAGAGGGACGGGATCAATCATAAATAATGATTGAGAGAGAGACTGGCTCAGAGATAGAGACTGTGTCAGGGAAGTGGGGTCAGAAATAGAGCGAGAGTGAGAAAGGGAGTGGTCCAGATTTAGACACTGTTTCATGGAGAGAGGGTCAGAGATGGAGAGTGAGTGAGAGAGGAATGGATTTCAGAAATAGAGAGTGTCAGAGAGTGGAGGGGGTCAGAGATACAGTGTGTGAGAGAGGCAGATGGTCAGAGATCGATAGTGTGTGAGAGCAGGAGGGCGTCAGAAGAGAGAGTGTGTGAGAGAGGGAGGGGGCCAGAGTTAAAGACTGTTAACCTTGATTTTGTGCTCAAGTCTCTGGAGTGGGTCTTGGAAAGAAGCGATAGAGCTACCACTAATTCACATCTAACACATAGAGCCCCCGCCTGTTAGTTGCGTAATTGTCCATCCCCATTCTATACCAGGGATTGCACTGGTATCGAAAGATTGTTTCTCGAATTTACACGGGGTCTCATATTGTAATTGTCACTCGGGGGTAGGTGTTTATAGTTGCCTACAGGAAACTCATGACATTGTGTCTCTATCAACAATGCGCCTCTCCACGTTTCTTAATATTTATTGTGGGTCTGTGGGAGGTTTTTTTGTATCTGGCAGTTTTTTAGTGTGTGCAGGGTGTTCAATGATTCAATTAATATTTACATGTGCTGTGTTAATATTTAAAGCTGATTTCGTTCCTTCTCATTGCAAATATGAGCAATGGGTCTGCGAGTGTTTATTGATCACTGTCAACACTTGGCAGTATGATAGTACAGACAGAAAGTCTCAGTGAGTGTTTTAATATTAACCTGTGGTCTCTGTCAGAGTGTGAACATTGCTGAGATTAGTTGGAGCATTTCACCGTTAGCAGGTTGTATATGGTGCTGGGTTATAATGTACAGAGTGTTTCAGAGGCTGGTAGTATTAACCTATAACATAGACCACGGGAGACAGCATGTCAGCCCCACTGTGTGTATATCAGAGAACCCGGGAGAGTGTAGACCGGCCCCACTGTGTCTGTATCACAGAACCCGGGGGGAGAGCAGCCCTGCCCCACTGAGTCTGTATCACAGAACACGGGTGGAGAGCAGACCGGCCTCACTGTGTCTGGTTCACAGACCCCGGGGGAGAGCTGACCTGCCCCACTGTGTCTGCATCACAGACCCCGGGGCAGCAGACAGGCCCCACTGTGTCTGTATCACAGACCCCGGGGGAGAGCAGACCGGCCTCACTGTGTCTGTATCACAGACCCCGGGGGAGAGCAGACCGGCCCCACTGTGTCTGTATCACAGACCCCGGGGAGAGCAGACCGGCCCCACTGTGTCTGTATCAAAGACTCCGGGGGAGAGCAGACCGGCCCCACGGTGTCTGTATCACAGTCCCCGGGGCAGCAGACAGGCCCCACTCTGTCTGTATCACAGACCCCGGGGGAGACCAGACCGGCCCCAAATAATAGAACGGTTACCATATTGAGCCAATGGAAATAAATGGGCAATGGCAGCAAGACTCGGAAATTGGCTAAGAGACACAAAGCAGAGAGTAGTGGTGAATGGTTGTATTTCAGACTGGTGGGTTATATACAGTGGTGTTCCCCAGGGGTCGGTGTTGGGCCCACCTCTCTTTTGATATATAGAAATGACCTGGAATTCGTTATACAGAGCATAATTTCAAATTTTGCAGCTCAGAAATGTAGTAAACAGTGAGGAGGATAGTAAGAGAGTTCAGGAGGACATGGACAGACTGGTGAACAGGGCAGACACAAGGCTGATGTAATTTAACGCAGAGAATTATGCATTGATGCATTTCGGTAGGAAGTATGAGGAGAGGAAATATAAACACAATGATACAATATTAAAACGGGTGCAGGAACAGAGAGACCTGGGGGTGTACGGACACTAATCTTTGAAGGTGGCAGGACATGTTGAGAAAGCTGTTAAAAAGCATACGGAGTCCATGGCTTCACAAACAGAATTGAGAGGTCGCACAACACCAGGTTATAGTCCAACAGTTTTATTTGAAATCACAAGCTTTTGGAGCTATCGATTTGCTCCTTCCTCAGGTGAAGTAAATTAGATACAGAATCTCCAAAGCATATATAGATGGAAAACAAAGCATGTGTACTTTACAATTGCAGACCAATAAATTAAATCATCCTGACTATCTGCCGAGGTGTGATAAAGTTAATTAAGTCAGCCAGGAAGGTACCACATCAAAGACATAGCAAGATACAACTGAGACAATGAGGTGTAGTCGCAGGGGTTCTAACGTGTCAAAAGCTGCCGTCTGTATGTAAAACGAAAAGCTTGAACATTTTTTTACTTTTTTACTGGGAAAATTTTTACTTTTTTACTGGGAATCACATCTGTGAACAAGCTAACGACGACTCGAGTCCGGATCACGTCATGTATCGTGACATAAACCCAAGATCCCGATTGAGACCGTCTTCATGAGTGCGGAACTTGGCTATCAGTTTCTGCTCGATGATTTTGCGTTGTCGTGTGTTTCTAAGGTTGCCTTGGAGAACGCTTACCCGCAGATCCGAGGCTGAATGTCCTTGACTGCTGAAGTGTTCCCCGACTGGGAGGTAACAATCCTGCCTGGCGATTGTTGCGCGGTGCTCGTTCATACGTTGTCTCAGTGTCTGCATGGTCTCGCCGATGTACCATGCCGCGGTGCATTCTTTCCTGCAACGTATGAGGTAGACAACGTTGGCCGAGTCACATGAGTATGTACCATGTACCTGGTGGGTAGTGTCCTCACGTGTGATGGTGGTATCTGTGTTGATGATCTGGCATGTCTTACAGAGTTTGCCATGGCAGGGTTGTGTGGTGTCGTGGTCGCTGTTATCCTGAAAGCTGGGTAATTTGCTGCGAACGATGGTACTTCTGAGGTTAGGCGGCTGTTTGAAGGCAAGTAGTGGAGGCGTGGGGATGGCCTTAGCGAGGTGTTTGTCGTCATCGATGACATGTTGAAGGCTGCGAAGAACATGGCGTAGTTTCTCCGCTCCGGGGAAGTACTGGACGACGTAGGGTACCCTGTTGGTTGTGTCCCGTGTTTGCCTTCTGAGGAGGTCTATGCGATTTTTCGCTGTGGCCCGTCGGAACTGTCGATCGATGAGTCGAGCGTCATATCCCGTTCTTACGAGGGCGTTTTTCAGCGTCCGTAGGTGTCCATCGCGTTCCTCCTCGTCTGAGCAGATCCTGTGTATTCGCAGGGCTTGTCCATAGGGGATGGCTTCTTTAACATGGTTAGGGTGGAAGCTGGAGAAGTGGAGCATCGTGAGGTTGTCCGTGGGCTTGCGGTAGAGTGAAGTGCTGAGGTGTCCGTCTTTGATGGAGATTCGTGTGTCCAGGAATGAGACTGATTCTGAGGAGTAGTCCATGGTGAGTTTGATGGTGGGATGGAACATGTTTATGTTATCGTGTAGTCTTTTCAGTGATCCTTCGCCATGGGTCCAAAGGAAGAAAATGTCGTCGATGTATCTGGTATACAGCGTTGGCTGGAGGTCCTGTGCAGCGAAGAAGTCTTGCTCGAACTTGTGCATGAAGATGTTGGCGTATTGGGGTGCGAATTTGGTCCCCATGGCTGTTCCGTGTGTTTGGGTAAAAAAATGGTTGTCGAAGGTGAAGACATTGTGGTCAAGGATGAAGCGGATGAGTTGTAGGATGGCGTCTGGAGATTGGCTGTTGTTGATGTTGAGTACTGAGGCTGTTGCAGCGATGCCGTCATCGTGGGGGATACTGGTGTAGAGTGCCGATACGTCCATCGTGGCAAGGAGTGTTCCTGGTTCAACTGGTCCGTGGGTGCTGAGTTTCTGTAAGAAGTCTGTAGTGTCGTGACAGAAGCTGGGGGTTCCCTGTACGATGGGTTTCAGAATGCCCTCGACGTATCCAGAGAGGTTCTCACACAGAGGTTCACAAACAGAGGCATAGAGTAGCAAAAGCCAGGAAGAAATGCTAAACTTTCATAAATTACTGGTGAGGCCGCAGCAGGAATACGGTCTGCCGTTCTAGGCAGCACACCAAGACCTTGGAGCGGGTGCAGAGAAGATTTACTGGAATGGTACCAGGGCTGAGAGTTTTCAGTTATGTGGAGAGACTTATAGAGCTGGGGTTGTTCTCCTTAGATCAGATCAGTTAAAGGGGAAATTTAAAAGAGCAGTTGAAAATGATGATGGGTTTTGCTAGTGTACATAAGGAGGAATAGGTTCCACCGGCAGAAGGGGCGCTAACCAGCCGACACATTTTTCAGATGATTGACAAAGAACCCGAGGGGAGATGAGGAACATGTGATTTTACATAGCGAGTTGTTATGAATTGGAATGCGCTGCCTGAAAAGATGCTGGAAGCAGATTCAATAGTAATTTTCAAAAGGAAATTGGATAAATATTGTAAGAAGTTATTTCCAGTGCTCTGGGGATAGAGCAGGGGAGTGGGACTGATTGGATCAGTATTTCAAAGTGCCGGGACCGGCAGATGGACCGAATGTTTTCCTTATGCGCCGTGTGATTGGATGAGTCGGTGGTAACAGATACCATTGAGTCCTTATCTCCTCTGTACAATTGACGTTCTGCAGTTTCTGAGCCAGATTAAAATCGTTACTTGTCCTCTGATAAAGGCAGCAACAGAACAGCAAACACAATGGCCCGGTGAGCCAATCTGTGCTGGCAATTTGTTCAACACAGCATGTCGCCCCGCTCTGATCACAGGCCTCGCCTGCTTTCAATCAGTCAATTATAAAATCATTGATTTTTATTCTATTTTATTTTGTTAACTATTTATTCTCAGGGTATGTGTGACGCCGGCAAGGCCAGCATTACTTCGGCATCTTAATTGGCCCTGAGAAAATGGTGGGCCTTCATCTGGAACTGCTGCCGTCCGTGTGGTGAAGGTGCTCCCACAATACTGTTATGGAAGGAATTGCAGGCTTTTGACCCAGTGACGATGACTGAATGGAGATATATCTCCAAGTCTGGCTGGTGTCTGAATTGGAGGGGGAATTTGGAGGTGATGTTATTTTGTGTCACCGTCCAAGCCGAATTCTAACACCTCTCCTGTGCCTCTTGCCCCATTGATGCCAATTGGAGGAATACAATGGCCCCTGTGTGGTTGAAAAGTACTTAGATTAAAGAGTAAGGCAATGTTGCTATAATTGTACAGCGCCTTGGTGAGACCACACCTGTAGCACTGTGCACAATTTGGCCTACTTATCTAAAGAAGGATATACTTGCCATAGAGGCGGTGCAATGAAGGTTCACTAGATTGATCCGTGGGATGAGAGGGTTGTGCTATGAGGAGAGATTATTTAGATTGGGCCTCTACTCTCTGGAGTTTAGAAGAATGAGAGGTGATCTCATTGAAGCATAAGAGATTCTGAAGGGGATTTACAGGATAGATGCTGAGAGGCTGTTCCCCTCGGTGGAGAGTTTAGAACTCGGGGGCACAGTCTCAGGCTGAGGGGACGGCCATTTAAGACTGAGATGAGGAGGAATTACTTCACTCAGAGGGTTGAGAATCTTTGGAACTCTCTGCCACTAGGAGCTATGGATGCTCATTCGTTGGTAATATTCAAGGCTGAGATAGATAGATATTTGGAATCAAGGGATTGGGATATCGGGCAGAAAACTGATCGAAGATCAGCCATGATCTTAATGAATGGTGCAGCAGGCTCGAGGGCCCGTATGGCCGAAGCCTGCTCCGAACTCTTATGTTCTTATGGGTTGGGCTCAGTCCCACACACAACCTGTGAGCTAGGCTCAGTCCCACACACATCCTGGGGGATTGGGCTCAGTCCCACACACAACCTGGGAGCTCGGCTCAGTCCCACACACATCTTGGGGACGGGCGCTTTACACATCTTTGGGAGATGGACTCAGTCCCACACACCCCTGGGGGTTGGATCCAGTCCCAACCAGTCACGGGGTGATGGGTTCAGTAAAACACAACCTTGCTGAGAGCTCATTTACCCATCTCCAGAGTTTCTGGAATGTTTCACACATCTCAAATCTGACGTCCAGAATGGCGATTGTGTGTTGGTGAGGAAGAGGGCGGGAAATGGTCTGAGACCCAGTGAGGAGGGGAGAATCGAGCAGCAGGGCATGATGGCAGAACAATAGGAGACAACAGCTAACTGTGAGGTCCTTAATCAGGGACAATCCACAACACCTCAGCTCCAGACCAGGAACAGTGAGCTGGTGTTAAAGGTACCCCGCTCTCACAAACAGCTGTGACTGGGCGCAGGAAAACCCATTTTGAATTCGGTGGCTGCTTTACGGGCTCAGTGACTCATTGAAACAAGAATTATTATTAAAGGGCCGGGATCTGCGCCAAAACAGTGCAGCGTACGGCAGAGCTGAGCTCCCTCGATACTGTCACATCAAACACTCCAAGGGCAGGTACAGCACGGGTTAGATACAGAGTAAAGATCCATCTGCACTGTCCCATCAAAGACTCCCAGGGCAGGTACAGCACGGGTTAGATACAGAGTAAAGATCCATCTGCACTGTCCCATCAAAGACTCCCAGGGAAGGTACAGCACGGGTTAGATACATAGTAAAGCTCCTTCTACACTGTCCTATCAAGCAGACCTAGAGCAGATACAACACGGGTTAGATACAGAGTAAAGCTCCCTCTGCACTGTCCCCTGAAACACTCCCAGGGCAGGTACAGCATGGGTTAGGTACTGAGTAAAGCTCCCTTTACACTGGCCCATCAATCAATCTCAGGGCAGGTACAGAACGGGCGAGATACAGAGCAATGCTCCCTCTACACTGTCCCCATCAAACATTCTGATGCGTCTGATGTCTCCTTCCAATTTGCCGGCACAAACGGTTTTGTGCATTATATTAAATCCCCTACGGTAAGAGTGTTGACAGTCTGGGTCACCTGACTTATCTCAGTCCCTTTCCGAATGTATTATTCGGCACTTTCCTAGATTCCCTGCACTCATCTACTCTTCCCCTTTCCTGCAAGTGGCACATCTCCTCCCAGCCTCATTCCTCCCCTGAGCACCTTGTCCTCAGACACACGATTCCTAAAGAGATGCAAAACACGGATATGAAGCTGTGCTCAATGCAGTAAGTTTTATTTCCTAATACATCCCATTTTTCAGATAGCAGTAATACAGGGTCAGCAGAGGTGGGGCTTGTGGGATCCGTCATTGGATATTTCAGGGTTTCCGGCTGCAACATCGGATCATATTTGGGCAGCTTAGTTGGACAGGGTCCTGGTTTTTGTTGCAGTTGCCCCAACGACACACTGCTCCATTTCCACGGCACGGGTTCAACTGCCCTAAAATCAAATGAAGTCTGTATTGATTGATGGTTCTGTACACAGAGGGAGGGAGAACAATGAGAAAACATGAAGCTGAGTCTGTCTCTGGTACTGGGACTGACTCTGGACCACATTTGAACGTTTCAAACAAAACATAAAACCGCCAACAGTGCCGGACTCCTCCAGTGCTCGGCTGTATGTACCGGAGTGGGGCATTAACTGAGATCATGTTCACTCAACTCCCAACTGAGCAAACTGACACCCTGCTGCTAACAATTGATAATTTCACCGCTTGCCACCTCTACTTAGTCCGTGTTATCATATCCAAATCTCCATGAATGCTGCAGAATTATTCCAATTAATAAACCTGTTTTGAAACACTTTTGTTCCTTTCCCCTACTCTCCTGGAATGAGAAGATGGGGAGCGGTTCCACCGACACCACCAGTGTCGCTCCCAATTCACCATTCATCATCTGTGAGACGGGACAGTGAGTGAGTGAAAGGGACTGAAGGATCTCCCGATCCTGTCCTCATATAGATTCCGCACTCTCGCACTTTGCAGTAGATAGCACTGATCAGAAGCAACAACTGTGAAAGGTCCCTCTGTAGTACCCGGATACTGAGGACAATTACAGCGTCTCCCGACCCGGTCAATGCTCCGACTGAGATGCGCCAACTCGGCAGCGGCCAGTAATTGTGCTTTTATTGCTGATCTGCTTGGATCAGCGCACAACACCCACCATTCCCTCTACCCACTCAGGTAATCACTAAAACATCGGGGGATTCACCTGTGGAACAGATTTAGATTCAACTCTTCAGTCTTTCTTACAATCTTACAATCATCTTCACTGACCCAAACAAACCCTAACGTTCAAACAGAGAAAAAGGTGGTTTAAAAAATGCAATTGTCTAAACACTGTTTCTGAAAATCTGAGAAATTTACGTGAAACTGCTGGATCTCCACACGGCCATTCCCGAGCAGGGCTGGGCTGAGTCAGCAAAAGTACTCCAAGAACCAAGAGCAGCGCTTTCATCACCTTCCAAGGAGTTCTTCAGAGTCAGTCTCAGACGTCAGGTGTACAAATTTTCTGAAACCGGGCTCGGAGAGTTTGCTGCATTTATAATTACACACACAGGGAGTGACTCTCTCTCTGAAGATATCCTGTGAAAAATTAATTTCCTTTCTGTGTGACTGTGGATCAGTTGGCAGTTTGACTCAGTTGGCTGTTCTCTATCTTTCAGATCACAAGATTGCGTGTTCGGGCTCCCATCCCGATCTGAACGCATGAGCTCAGCTGACAGGATGTACCTGGAAAACAAACAGGATATTTAACCCATCAGCTCCTCCCTGTATTCTTTCCACATGAACTCTAACTCAGATCCCTCTCTCCTGCTCACACCCCCTGCACGAATATCCTCCACCTCTGATCTTTCTTCCACCGAGCCCCTCTGGGGCACTGGCGGGCTCAGTCAACACCAGGACACCAATTGCCGAGAGTAGTGATTGGCCGATTCAGCACCAGGACGACAAGCCAAGAGAGAATTGATTGGCTGAGTCAGGACCAGGACTCCAAGTACCCAGAGCAGTGATTGGCTGAGTCAGCACCAGGACTCCAAGTACCGAGAGCAGTGATTGGCTGAGTCAACACCAGGACTCCAAGTACCGAGAGCAGTGATTGGCTGAGTCAGCACCAGGACTCCAACAACCGAGAGCAGTGATTGGCTCAGTCAGCACCAGGACTCCAATTGCCGAGAGCAGTGATTGGCTGAGTCAGCAACAGGACTCCAAGTTTCGAGAGCAGTGATTGGATGAGTCAGCACTAGGACACAGTTTCTGGGCATTGAGGATAACGGTGTTGATAAAGAAAAAAATGTTCTTGCATTTATAAAGCGCGTTTCTCGCCCTAAGGACCTCCCAGGGCGTTTCACAGGCAATGAAGTACTTTTGAAGTGCAGTCACCGTTCTAATGTGGGAATCACGGGAGCCAGTCTGCACACAGCAAGCTCCCACAAACAGCAATGTGATAATGGCCAGATAACCTTTTTTCGTGATGTTGCTTCAGGGACAAATATTCAACAAGACACCAGGGACCAACTCCCTTACTGTTCTACGAATACTACCGTGCTTTCTGTTACATCCACCTGAGAGGGCAGTCGGGTCCTCAGTGTAACTTGGATAGACCACACGTGGAGTGCTGAGCACACTAATGATCTCCATATTATCAAAAAGATATAGAGGCACTGGAGAAGATGCAATAAAGATTGAAACAGTGATTTCAGAACTGAGAGATGTTAGAACTATACGGAAATAGTGAATAGGCTGGGGCTCCTTTCTATAAAAATGAGAAGAGTGTGGGGTGACCCAATTGAGCTCTTTAAAACTAAGAAACGTTTTGCTGGGCTAGGCGTAGTGTAAACGTTCTCACTTGTGCTGGAATCCAGAACTAGGTTCCAGAAACATAAAATAGACACCAATAAATCCAATAGGGCATTCAGGAGAAAGATCTTTATCAATAGAGTGGTTAGAATGTGGAACTCGCTGCCGCACGGTGCACTTGAGGTGAATAGAATAGATGCATTTAAGGGGAGGCTGGATAAGCACATGCGGGAGAAGGGAATGGAAGGAAATGCTGTGAAGGTGAGATGAAGAAGTGTCGGATGATGCTCGTGTGGAACAAAAGCTACGGCATGGACGAGTTGGAATGAATGGCCTGTTTATGTGCTGTACATTATTGGTAATTCTATGTAACGTCTTCGCCGAATGATCATACCTCCGACAGTGCAGCATTCCCACAGTACTGCGCTGATTTTACTGTTAACCTCGATTTTGTGCACATGTCTCTGGAGTGGGTCTTGTAAAGAGGCGATAGAAAACATAGATAATAGGAACATAGGAGCAGGAGTTGGCCATACGGACCTTCCAGCCTGCTCTACCATTTAATATGATCATGGCTGATCCTTTATCTCAAGACCATATTCCCGCTCTCTCCCCATACCCCTTGCTGCCTTTTGTGTGTAGAAAGTGCAACCACTGATTCACATCTAACAACTAGAGACCCCGCCTGTTAGTTGTTTAATTGTCAATCCACATTCCACATCAGGGAGTGCACTGGTATCTAAACATTGTTCCCCGGATTTCCATGGGGTCTCATTTTGTAAATGAAAGTGTTTATAGTTGCCTATAGGAGACCATTGACAGTGTGTCAATATCAACAATGCGTCTCTCGACGTGTGTTAATATTTTTTGTGGGTCTGTTGGAGATTTATATTTCACAAAGAATTTCTCTGATAGTCTTTTATTGTTTTAGAGTTTTCTGTGTTTCAGTTAATATTTACATTGGCTGTGTTAATATTTAAAGATGGCTTAGATCCTTCTCATTTTAAAGATAAGAAAAGGGTCTGTGAGTGTTTATTGATCACTGTCAACCTTTGGCAGTATGATAGTACAGACAGAGAGTCTCAGTGAGTGTTTTAATATTAACCTGTGTTCTCTCTCAGAGTGTGAATATTCCTGAGATTAGTTGGAGTGTTTCACCGTTAAAATAATGTATCTGGTGCTGGGTTATAATGCACAGAGTGTGTCAGTGAATGTGTTCGTATCAACCAATGATATAGACCCCGGGGAGGAGCAAACTAATCCAACTGTTTCTGTATCACAGACCACGGGGGAGAGCAGACCGGCCCCACTGTGTCTGTATCACAGACCCAGGGGAGAGCTGACCGGCCCCAATGTGTGTGTATCACAGACCCCGGGGGAGAGCAGACCGGCCAAACTGTGTCTGTATCACTGACACCGTGGCAGAGCAGACCGGCCTCACTGTGTCTGTATCACAAACCCCGGGGGAGAGCAGGCCAGGGATGGTGATGGAGGATTTTGGGACATTGGCTGCAAGGTAAGATTCCGTGAGTATGACTATGTCAGGCTGTTGCTTGACCAGAGTGTGTGACAGCTCTCCCAATTTTGGCACAATCCCCAGATGTTGGTGAGGAGGACTTTGCAGGGTTGACTGAGCTGGGTGTGCCGTTGCAGTGTCCGTAGCTGTTGCTGAGGTCGATGCCGGGTAGTGCGTCCTGTTTCATGCTTATCATTGTGATTCGTAGCGGTTTGTTACAACTGAGTGGCTTGCAAGGCCATTTGAGAGGGAAGTTAATATTCAAGCACATTGCTGTGGGTCTGGAGTCACATATCGGCCAGACCAGGTAAGGACCACAGATTTCCTTCACTAAAAGAAATTAGTGAACCAGCTGGGTTTTTGTGATAATCCGAAAGTTTCATAGTCACCATTACTGATTCTAGCTTTTTATTCAAGATTTATTTAATTAACAGCTGCCGTGGTGGGATTTGAACTCACTTACTCTGGATCATTTTTCCAGGATTCTTGTTTACTAGCCTAGTGACAGTACCACAATGCTAACCCATACCTTAGCAAAAGGAGGAGTCCATTCACCCCCTCGTGTCTGTTGCATTAGGAACAGCAGGAGGCCATTCAGACCGTCGATCATGTTACATTCGGAAAACTAGTGGACAGGAAGTTAAAAATAATGTTCATGTCTTGCACGGCTAGAGCTTAATTCAAGGGGCTGGAATATAAATGGATGGAAGTTATACTACAGCTGTGTAGAGTTTGGTTTAGACCCCATCTGGATACCGCATTCAGTCCTGGGCTCCGCACCTCAGCAAGGATATACTGTCCATGGAGAGGGTACAGCTCAGAGTCAGCAGAATGATCCCGGGGCTAAAAGGGTTAAATTATGTGGACAGGTTGCACAGACTAGGCTTGTATTCCCTGGAGGATAGAAGATTAAGAGGTGACCTAATCGAGGTGTTTAAGATGATTAAAGGATTTGATCGGGTCGATAGAGAGAAAGTATTTCCTCTGGTGGGGGGTGTCCAGAACAATAGGGCATAACCTTAAAATTAGAGCCAGACCGTTCAGGGGTGATGTCAGGAAGCACTTCTTCACACAAAGTGTGGTGGAAATCTGGAACTCTCTCCCCCAAAAAGCTGTCGAGGTTGGGGGTCAATTGAAAATGTCAGACCTGAGATTGATGGATTTTTGCTGGGTAAGGGTATTAAGGGATACGGAACCAAGGAGGGTAGATGGAATTAAGGTACAGATCAGCCGTGATCTAATTGAATGGTGGAGCAGGCTCGAGGGGCTGAATGGCCTCCTCCTGTTCCTATGTTCCTAAGAGCTCTCTGTCTCCTCACTCTTGTTTGCAGATGTTGCTCAATGTGAACCAGTGATCTTTAGGAGATATTATCTGTGCCATGATAAAAACAGGCATTGTTTTCAGTCTCTGACAAACAAATTAACATCACACTATTTAAAGGCCAACATTGTCTTACCTCCAACACACAGCGAACCACATTCAAATCTGTTCTGCACAGGGGGGGCCTATATCAGGCAGGCTCAGAATTGACAATGGGTCGTGTGTGGGACCGGGTAACCACCTTGTATCCTGGCAGTAACTCACGGGATTGACAGAATCAGCAAGTTGGGGAGAATGGAAATTGATGAGACTCTCGGGGATCAGGCGTTGGACGTGGGGTGACTGGGAGTGAGATGGAAAGTCAGTCGGCCTTTTTCACACACAGTGTAACACAGAGAGGGTCAGAGAGAAAGGGATAATGACAGAGAGAAACAGAGAGAGACAGGGAGAGAGAGAGAAGAGAGAGAGAGACAGAGAGAGACAGGGCGATGAGAGAGAGAAGAGAGACAGAGAGAGACAGGGAGAGAGAGAGAGAGAAAGACAGAGAGAGACAGGGAGAGAGACAGAGAGAGAGAGACATAGAGAGAGAGACAGAGAGAGAGAGAGGCAGATAAAGAGAGAGAGGGTCTCAGAGGCAGGCAGAGACAGAGAGAGAGAGAGAGACATAGAGAGAGAGACAGAGAGAGAGAGGCAGAGACAATAAGAGAGAGGGACTGAGAGGCAGGCAGAGACAGAGAGAGAGAGACAGAGAGAGAGAGACAGAGAGAGAGAGAGAGAAAGCGGCAAAGATACATAAAGACAGACAGAGAGAGAAATACAGAGATAGGGAGCGAGAGGGGGTCAATGAAGGAGAGACCGGGACTGGGAGTGAAAGAGAGAGAGACAGAGACTTAGAGGGAGACAGAAAGATATAGAGTGCTGGACATTGAGGCTGTGACAGACGAAGCGAGAGATAGATAAAGAGAGATGCAGACAGGGGGATTGACAAAGAGAGGCCTACCTGTCTTTCCCTCTTTGCCGGCCTGTCCCTTTCTCTCTCCCTCTCGCTGTCTCTCTCTATTCTGTCCATCTGTCCCCTCGTTCACTCTCTCTTTCTCGCTCAATCTATATATATCCCTCTCTCTTTCACTTCTATCCCTCTGTCTACTCGCTGTCTGTTTGTTTCCATCTTTCTGTCTCTCCCTCTGTCTCTCCCTTTCTATCCCGTTTCTCCCTCTCTTTGCCTCTCTCGTACTCTGTGTCTCTGTGACTCTGACTCTCTCTCCCGCTGTAACTTTATATCTGGTTTTCCGTCTATCTCGTTCTCACTCTCTCTCTGTGTCCATCTCTGGCTCTGTCGCTGTGTCTTTCTCTCTCTCTCTCTATCTCTCTCTGTCTCTCTGTTCCTGGGACAGTGAGCAGTTTTGGCCGAGGACAGCAGGATCCGACAGTTTTTAATTTTTGCCTCTCTGTCTCTCTTCCTCTCTCCATGTCTATTCCTCTGATAATTTCCCTCCCTATATCTAACCCTTTCTCTACCTGCCCTGGGAGTGTTTCATGGGACAGCGTAGAGGGAGTTTTAATCTGAATCTAACCCTTGCTGTACCTGCCCTGGGATTGTTTAATGGGACAATGTGGAGGTTGTTTTACTCTGTATCTAACCCATTCTGTACCAGCCCTGGGAGTGTTTCTTGGGACAGTGTAGAGGGAGCTTTAATCTGAATCTAACCCTTGCTGTACCTGCCCTGGGATTGTTTGATGCGACAGTGTAGAGTGAGCTTTACTCTGTATCTAGACCGAAGCCATTGTTTCCGGTCCCCGCCACAAACTACGTTCGCTACCCACTGACTCTGTCCCTCTCCCTAACATCTGTCCAATGCTGAACCACATGTTCCCAAACTTGGTGTCATATTTGATCCTGAGATGAGCTTCCAAACAACTATCCATGGCATAACTAAGACCGCCTGTTTCCACCGGGATTATAATCGCTCAACCTTTGGTGGCCGTGCCTTCTGTTGCCTAGGCCCTAAACTCTGGCATTCCCTGCCTAAACCTTTCCGCCTCTCTACCTCTCTTTCCTGCTTTAAGATGCACCAGGTCACCTGTCCTGAAAACTCCTTATGTGTCTTGGTGTCAATTTATTTGTCTCATAACACTCCGTTGAAGCGCCTTGGGACGTTTTACTATGTGAAAGGTGCTATATAAATAAAAGTTTTTTTAGTTGTTGTTGTTCAAGCCAGTTAAATTAGGAAAAGGAGGAGGGCATTCAGCACCTCGAGCCTGTTAGATGGGAACAGGAGGAGTACATTCAGCCCCTCGAGTCTGTTAAATGGGAACAGGAGGAGGCCATTCAGCCCCTCGAGCCAGTTAAATGAGAACAGGAGAAGGCCATTCAGCCCCTCGAGCCTGTGAAATGGGAACAGGAGTAGACCATTCAGCCCCTCGAGCCCCTCAAATTGGAACAGGAGGAGGCAATTCAGCCCCTCGAGCCTGTCAAATGGGAGCAGAAGTAGATCTCTCAGCCCCTGGTGCACTTGCATAGGCATAGGAGGACGTCATTCAACTCTTCAAGCCAGTTAGATTAGAAACAGTAGGAGGCGATTCAGCCCTTCGAGTCTGTTACAAAGGAACAGGAGGATGCCGTTCAGCTACTTGTGTTTGTGACATTAGAATAAGGAAGAAGCGAATGAGCCCTCTCGAAACTTTTACATGGAAGAGCAGGAGGAAATTCAGCCAATCAAAGCTGTTACAACGGACCGGCCTTAGGACATTCAGCCACTCGTGCCTTGAACAAAGGAACAGGAGGAGGACATTCAGCCCCTCGAGCATGTCACACAAGATCAGGAGGCGGCCATTCAGTCTTTTATTTTATTTGTTTATGGGATCTGGGCGTCGCTGGCAAGGCCAGCATTTATTGGCCATCCCGAATAATCCTGGAGAAGGTGGTGGTGAGCCGCTTTCCTGAACCACTGCAGTCTCTGTAGTGAAGGTACTCTCACAGTGCTGTTAGGTAGGTAGCTCCAGCATTTTGACCCAGCGACGATGAAGGATCGGCGATATGCTACTAAGTCAGGATGGTATGTGACTTGGAGGGGAACTGGGAGGTGGTGGTGTTCCCATGCGCCTGCTGCCCTTGTCCTTCTAGGTGGAAGAGGTCGCGGGTTTGGGAGGGGCTGTCAAAGAAGCCTTGGCGAGTAGCAGCAGTGCATCTTGTAGATGGTACACATTGCAGCCACGGTGCGCCGGTGGTGGAGGGAGTGAATGATTAAGGTGGTGGATGGGGAGACAATCAAGCAGGCTGCTTTGTCCTGGATGGTGTCGAGCTTCTTGAGTGTTGTTGGAGCTGCACTCATCCAGGCAAGTGGACAGTATTCCATCACACTACATACTTGTGACTTGTAGATAGTGCAAAGGCTTTGGGAAGCAGTAGGTGAGATACTCTCTTACATAGAAACATAGAAGATAGGAGCAGGAGCAGGCCATTCAGACCCTCGAGCCTGCTCCGCCAGTCAATGAGATCATGGCTGATCATCCAAATTCAGTACCCTGTCCCTGCCTTCTCTCCATATCACTTGATCCCTTTAGCTTTAAGAAATATATCTAACTCCTTCTTGAATATATTTAATGAATTGGCCTCTACTGCCTTCTGTGGCAGAGAATTCCAAAGGTTCACCACTCTCTGGGTGAAGAAATTCCTCCTCATCTCAGTCCTAAATGGCTTACCCCTTAGCCTTAGACTGTGAACCCTGGTTCTGGACTCACCGGCCATCGGGAACATCCTTCCTGCATCTAGTCTGTCTAGTCCTGTTAGAATTTTATAAGTTTCAATGAAATCCCCTCTCATTCTTCTAAACTCCAGCGAGTATAAGCCCAATCGAGCCAATCTCCCCTCATACGTCATTCCTGCCATCCCAGGTATCAGTCTGGTGAATCTTCGCTGCACTCCTTCCATGGCAAGAACATCCTTCCTCAGATAGGGCGACCAAAACTGCACACAATACTCAAGATGTGGTCTCACCAAGGCCTCCGCAGATTACCTAGCCTCTGAACTGCTCTTGCTGCCACAGTATTTATGTGGCTTTTCCAGTTAAGTTTCTGGTCAATGGTGACCCCCAGGATGTTGATGGTGGGGAATTCGGCGATGGTAATGCCTTTGAATGTCAAGGGACGTTGGTTGGACTCTCAGTTGTTGGAGAACGTCATTGCCTGGCACTTCTGTATCGTGAATGTTACCTGTGACTTATCAGCACAAGCCTGAATGTCGTCCAGGTCTTACTATATGTGGGCATGGACTGCTTCATTATCTGATGAGTCGTGAATGTCACTGAACACTGTTTAGTCATTTGCGAACATCCCCACTTCTGACCTTATGTGGTGGGAAGTTCATTGATGAAGCAGCTGAAGATGCTTGGGCCTAGGACACTGCCCCGAGGAAGTCCTGCAGCGAATGCCTGGGGCTGTGATGATTGACCTTCAACCACCACAACCATCTTCCTTTGTGCTAGGTATGACTCCAGCCAGTGGAGAGTTTTACTCCTGATTACAATTGATTTCAGTTTTACTCGGGACCCTTGAAGCCACACTCTTTCAAATGCTGCCTTGATGTCAAGGGCAGTCACTCTCACCTCACATCTGGAATTCAGCTCCTTTGTCCATGTTTGGACCAAGGCTATAATGAGGTCGGTAGCTGAGTGATCTTGGCGTCACCCAAACTGGGTATCACTGAGCAGGTTATAAGAACATAAGAACATAAGAAATAGGAGCAGGAGTAGGCCAATCGGCCCCTCGAGCCAGCTTCACCATTCAATAAGATCATGGCTGATCTGATCCTAACCTCAAATCTACAGAACACAAGAAATAGGAGCAGGACCCGGCCACTCAGCCCTTGGGCCCGCTCCGCCACCCACAGGGCCTTGACCGATCCGAACTCAGCCTCATGTCCAATTTCCTGCCCGCTCCCCGTAACCCCTAATTCCCTTTACTTCTAGGAAACTGTGTATTTCTGTTTTAAATTTATTTAATGATGTATCTTCCACAGATTCCTGGGGCAGCAAATTCCACAGACCTACTACCCTCTGAGTGAAGAGGTTTCTCCTCATCTCAGTTTTGAAAGAACAGCCCCTTATTCTAAGATTATGCCTCCTAGTTCTAGTTTCACCCATCCTTGGGAACATCCTTACCGCATCCACCCGATCAAGCCCCTTCACAATCTTATATGTTTCAATAAGTTCGCCTCTCAATCTTCTGAACTCCAATGAGTAGAGTCCCAATCTACTCAACCTCTCCTCATATGTCCACCCCCTCATCCCCGGGATTAACCGAGTGAACCTTCTTTGTACTGCCTCGTGAGTAAGTGTCATTTGATAGCACTGTCGATGTCACCTTCCATCACTTTGCTGATGATTTAGAGCAGATTGATGCGGCGGTAATTGGCCGGATTGGACTTGTCCTGCTTTTCGTGGACAGGACATAACTGGCCAGTTTTCCACACTGTCGGATAGATGCCAGTTTTGTAGCTGTACTGGAACAGCTTGGCCAATTCTGGAGCAGAAGTCTTCAGCACGACAGTCGGGATGTTCCCGGGGCCCATAGCCTTTGCAGTATCCAGTGCGCTGAGCTGTTTCTTGATATCACGTGGCGTGAATCGAATTGGCTGAAGACTGGCTTCTGTGATGATGGGGATCTCAGGATTAATCCGATATGGACCATCCACTCGACTCATCTGACTGAAGGTGGTTGCAAACGCTTCAGCATTGTCTTTTGCACTCACATGATGTGCTCCAATATCATTGACGATAGGGTTATTCATGTAACCTCCTCGCATTAGTTGTTTAATGGTCCAACACCATTCACGACTGGATGTGGCAGGACTGCAGAGCTTGGATCTGATCCGTTGATGCTGTGATCGCTTAGCACTGTCTATAGCATTCTGCTTCCGCTGTTTAGCATGCATGCAGTCCTGTGTTGCAGCTTCCCCAAGTTGGCACCTCATTTTTAGGTACGCCTGGTGCTGCTCCTAGCATGCTCTTCTACACACCTTATTGAACCAGGGTTGGTCGCCTGGCTTGACAGTAATGGTACAGTGAGGGCTATGCTGGGCCATGAGGTTACAGATTATGGTGGAATTCAATGCTGCTGCTGCTGATGGCGCACAGAGCCTCATGGATGCCCAGTTTTGAGCTGCTACATCTTTTCTGAATCTATCCCATTTCGAACGGTGGTAGTGCCACACAACACGATGGAGGATGTCTTCAGTGTGAAAACGGGATTTCGTCCCCACAATGACTGTGCGGTGGTCACTGCTGCCAATACTGTCATGAGCAGATTCATCTGCGACAGGTAGATTGGTGAGGACGAGGTCAAGTAGGTTTTTTCTTCGTGTTGTTTCTCTCATCACCTGTCGCAGGCCCAGACTGGCAGCTATGTCCTTCAAGACTCGGCCAGCTCATTGAAGTCCCCCACCCAGAGTACATTCTGTGGCTTTGCTACTCTCAGTGCTTCATCCACGTGTTGTTCAACAAGGAGGAGTACTGATTCATCAGCTGAGGGAGGGAGGTAGGTAGTATGCAGCAGGAGGTTTCCTTGTCCATGCTTGACCTGAAGGCATGAGACTTCATTTGGGTCCGGAGTCAATGTTGAGGACACCCAGTGCCACTCCCTCCCGACTGTATACCACTGTGCCACCACCCCTGGTGGGTCTGCCCTGCCTGTGAGTCAGGACATACCAGGGATGGTGATGGAGGAGTTTGGGACATTGGCTGAAAGGTAAGATTCTGTGAGTATGAATATGTCAGGCTGTTGCTTGACTAGACTGTGGGACAGCTCTCCCAATTTTGGCACAATCCCCAGATGTTACTGAGGAGGACTTTGCAGGGTTGACTGAGCTGGGTGTGCCATTGCAGTGTCCGTAGCTGTTGCTGAGGTCGATGCCGGGTTGTGCGTCCTGTTTCATGCTTATTATTGTGATTCGTAGCGGCTTGTTACAACTGAGTGGCTTGCTAGGCCATTTGAGAGGGCAGTTAATATTTAAGCACATTGCTGTGGGTCTGAAATCACATCTCGGCCACACCAGATAAGGACCACAGATTTCCTTCACTAAAAGAAATTAGTGAACCAGCTGGGTTTTTGTGATAATCCGATAGTTTCATAGTCACCATTACTGATTCTAGCTTTTTATTCAAGATTTATTTAATTAACAGCTGCCGTGGTGGGATTTGAACTCGCGTCTTTGGATCATTAGTCCAGGACTCTGCTTTACTAGCCCAGTGCCATTACCACAATTGTTCGCTATACCTTAGCAAAAGGAGGAGTCCATTCAGCCCCTCGTGTCTGTTGCATTAGGAAACGTAGGAGGCCAGTTAGCCCGTCGAGCATGTTACGTTAGGAAAACTAGTGATCAGGAAGATAAAAATAATGTTTATGTCTTGCACGGCTAGAGCTTAATTCAAGGGGCTGGCATATAAATGGATGGAAGTTACACTACAGCTATGTAGAGTTTGGTTTAGACGCCATCTGGATACTGCATTCAGTCCTGGGCTCCGCACCTCAGCAAGGATATTCTGTCCATGGAGAGGGTACAGCGCAGAGTCACCAGAATGATACCGTGGTAAAAAGTGTTAAATTATGAGGACAGTTTGCACAGACTGGGCTTGTATTCCCTGGAGGATAGAAGATTAAGGGGCGATCTAATCGAGGTGTTTAGCATGATTAAAGGATTTGATAGGGTAGATAGAGTGAAACACCTTCCTCTGGTGGTGGAAGTCCAGATCAATGGGGCATAACCTTAAAATTAGAGCCAGGCCGTTCAGGGGTGATGTCAGGAAGCACTTCTTCACACAAAGTGTGGTGGAAATCTGGAACCCTCTCCCCCAAAATTTCAGGACTGAGATTGATCGATTTTTGCTGTGTATGGGTATTAAGGTATACGGAACCAAGGCGGGTAGATGGAGTTAATGTACAGATCAGCCATGATCTAATTGAATGTTGGAGCAGGCTCGAGGGGCTGAATGGCCTCCTCATGTTCCCATATTCCTAAGAGCTCTCTTTCTCCTCACTCTTGTTTGCAGATGTTGCTCAATGTGAACCTGTGATCTTTAGGAGATATTTCTGTGCCATGATATGAACAGTGCATTGTTTTCAGTCTCTGACAAGCAAACTAACCTCACACTTTTAAAGTCCAACATTGTCTCACCTCCAACACAGAGCGAACCACATTCAAATTTGTTAGTCACAGGGTGGGGCCTGTATCAGGCAGGCTCAGAATTGACAATGGATCCGGTGTGGGACCGGGTAACTTCCTTGTATCCCGGCGGTAACTCACGGGATTGACAGAATCAGCAAGTTGGGGAGAATGGAGATTGATGAGACTATCGGGGTCCAGGCGTTGGACGTGGGGTGACTGGGAGTGAAATGGAAAGTCAGTCGGCCCTTTTCACACACAGTGTAACACAAAGAGGGTCAGAGAGAGACAGAGACAGAGAGAGACAGGGAGAGAGTGAGAGAGCGAGAAGAGAAAAAGACAGAGACAGGCAGAGACACATACAGAAAGACAGAGAGAGAGAGAGAGAGAAGCAGTCAAATATATATACTGGGCGACAGAGAGAAAGAGACAGGGAAAGATACAGGGACAGAGAGACACAGGGAGAGAGAGAGAGACTGACATTGATATGATGAAAGAAAGAGTTAGACAGTTATCGAGAGAAAAAGGTGGAGAGAGAGTGACGAAGAGAAATAGAGAGAGAGAGACAGAGGAATACCGGGACAGAGAGAGAGAGATAGGGATAGGGAGAGAGAGAGACAGAGAGACAGAGAGAGAGAGAAACAGAGAGAGAGAGGCAGAGACAGAGAGAGACTGAGCGTCTCAGAGGCATGCAACATGGTGGCATAGTGGTTAGCACTGTTGCCTCACATCGCCAGGGACCCGGGTTCGGAGCCCGGCCTCGGGTGACTGTCTGTGTGGAGTTTGCACATTCTCCCCGTGTCAGCGTGGGTTTCCTCCGGGTGCTCCGGTTTCCTCCCAGAGTCCAAAGATGTGCGGGTTAGGTTGATTTGGCTATGATAAATTGACCCTTAGTGTTAGGGGGATTAAATACGTGGGGTTACGGGGATAGGGTCGGATATGTGTCGGTGCAGGCTCGATTGGCCGAAATGGCCTCTATCTGCACTGTGGGAATTCTGTGATGCAGAGACAGAGAGAGAGAAAGCGGCAAAGATACACAAAGACAGACAGAGAGAGGAAAAACAGAGATAGTGAGAGAGAGAGGGGTTCAATGCAGTAGAGACCGGGACTGAGAGAGACAGAGACTTAGAGGGAGACTGTGAAAGACGGAGCGAGAGATAGATAAAGAGAGATGCAGACAGGGGGCTTGACAAAGAGATGCCTCACTGTCATTACCTCTTTGCCGGCCTGTCCCTTTCTCTCTCTCTCTCATCTGTCCCCTCGTTCACTCTCTCTTTCTTGCTCAATCTATATATATCCCTCTCTCTTTCACTTCTATCCCTCTGTCTACTCGCTGTCTGTTCGTTTCCGTCTTTCTGTCTCTCCCTTTCTCATCTCTCGTACTCTGTGTCTCTTTACTCTGACTCACTCTCCCGCTGTAACTGTATATCCGGTTTTCCGTCTATCTCGTTCTCTCTGTCCATCTCTGCCTCTGTCGTTGAGTCTTTATCTCTGTGTTCCTGGGACGGTGAGCAGTTTTGGCCGAGGACAGCAGGATCCGACAGTTTTTAATTTTTGCCTCTCTGTCTCTCTCCCTCTCTCCATGTCTGTTCCTCTGATAATTTCCCTCTCTATATCTAACCCTTTCTCTACCTGCCCTGGGAGTGTTTGATGGGACAGCGTAGAGGGAGCTTTAATCTGAATCTAACCCTTGCTGTACCTGCCCTGGGATTGTTTGATGGGACAGTGTAGAGGGAGCTTTACTCTGCATCTAACCCATTCTGTACCTGCCCTGGGAGTGTTTGTTGAGACAGTGTAGAGGGAGTTTAATCTGAATCTAACCCATTCTGTACCATCCCTGGGATTGTTTGATGCGACAGTGTAGAGTGAGCTTTACACTGTATCTTGTATGCTGCTGACACCCAGCTCTACCTCAAAACCACTTCTCTCGACGCCTCCACGGTCTGTAAATTGTCAGACAACTTGTCCGACATCCAGTTCTGGATGAGCAGAAATATTCTCCAATTAAATATTGGGAAGACCGAAGCCATTGTTTTCGGTCCCCGCCACAAACTTCGTTCGCTAGCCACTGACTCTATCTCTCTCCCTAACATCTCTCCAATGCTGAACCACACTGTTCGCAAACTTGGTGTCATATTTGACCCTGAGATGAGCTTCCAACCACCTATCCATGGCATAACTATGTCCGCCTGTTTCCACCTCCGTAACATCGTCCATCTCCGCCCTCGTCTGAGCTCATCCCCCGCTGAAACCCTCATCCAGGCCTTTCTTACCTCTAGACTGGACTATTCCAACGCACTCCTGGCTGGCCTCCCAGAATCTACCCTTCGCAAACTTGAGGTCATCCAAAACTCGTCTGCCCATGTCCTAACTCGCACCAAGTCCCGTTCACCCATCACCCCGGTGCTCGCTGACCTTCATTGGCTCCCGGTTAAGCAACGCCTTGATTTAAAAATTCTCATCCTTGTTTTCGAAACCCTCAAAGGCCCCGCCCCTCCCAATCTCTGTAATCTCCTCCAGCCCCACAACCCCCCGAGATATCTGCACTTTCACCAATTCTGCCCTATTCAGCATCCCGGATTATAATCGCTCAACCTTTGGTGGCCGTGCCATCTGTTGCCTGGGCCCTAAACTCTGGAATTCCCTGCCTCAACCTGTCTATCTTTCTACCTCTCTTTCCTGCTTTAAGATGCTCAAGGTCACCTGTCCTAATTACACCTTATTTGTCTTGGGGTCACTGTATTTGTCTTATAATACTCCGGTGAAGTGCCTTGGAACTATGTTAAAGGTGCTATATAAATAAAAGTTGGTTTAGTTGTTTGTTGTTCAAGCCAGTTAAATTAGGGACAGGTGGAGGACATTCAGCACTTCGAGCCTGTTAAACGGGAACAGGAAAAGGCCTTTCAGCCCCTCGAGCCTGTTAAATGGGAACAGGAGAAGGCCATTCAGCCCCTCGAGCCTGTTAAATGGAAACAGGAGAAGTCCATTCAGCCCCTCGAGCCTGTTAAATGGGAGCAGATATAGATTTCTCAGCCCCTGGTGCCTTTGCATAGGCACAGGAGGACGTCATTCAACCCTTCAAGCCAGTTAGATTAGGAACAGTAGGAGGCGATTCATTCCTTAGAGTCTGTTACAAAGGAACAGGAGGATGCCATTCAGCCCCTTGAGTTTGTGACATTAGAAACAGGAAGAAGCAAATGAGCCCTCTCGAGGCTGTTACACGGAAGAGCAGGAGGAAATTCAGCCAATCAAAGTTACAACGGAACGGGGTTAGGCCACTCAGCCCCTCGTGCCTTGAACAAAGGAACAGCAGGAGGACATTCAGCCCCTCGAGCATGTCAAACAAGAACAGGAGGAGCCCATTCAATCTTTTATTTTATTTGTTTATGGGATCTGGGCGTCGCTGGCAAGGGCAGCATTTATTGGACATTCCTAATAGTCCTTGAGAAGGTGGTGGTGAGCCGCTTTCCTGAACCACTGCAGTCTGTGTGGTGAAGGTGCTCCCGCAGAGCTGTTAGGTCACAAGCTCCAGAATTTGGACCCAGCGACGATGAAGGATCGGCGATATACTACTGAGTCAGGATGGTATGTGACTTGGAGGGGAACTTGGAGGTGGTGGTGTTCTCATGCGCCTGCTGACCTTGTCCTTCTAGCTGGAAGAGGTCGCGGGTTTGGGAGGGGCTGTCGAAGAAGCCTTGGCGAGTAGCAGCAGTGCATCTTGTAGATGGTACACGCTGCAGCCACGGTACGGCGGTGGTGGAAGGGAGTGACTGATTAAGGTGGTGGATGGGGTGAAAATCAAGCGGGCTGCTTTGTCCTGGATGGTGTCGAGCTTCTTGACTGTTGTTGGAGCTGCACTCATCCAGGCAAGTGGAGAGTATTCCATCACACTCCTGACTTGTGCCTTGTAGATGGTGGAAAGGATTTGGGAAGCAGTAGGTGAGATACTCTCATACATAGAAACACAGAAGATAGGAGCAGGAGCAGGCCATTCAGTCCCTCGAGCCTGCTCCGCCATTCCATGAGATCATGGCTGATCATCCAAATTCAATGCCCTGTCCCTGCCTTCTCTCCATATCCCTTGATCCCTTTAGCTTTAAGAAATATATCTAACTCCTTCTTGAATATATTTAATGAATTGACCTCCACTGCCTTCTGCGATAGAGAATTCCAAAGGTTCACCACTCTCTGGGTGAAGAAATTCCTCCTCATCTCAGTCCTAAATGGCTTACCTCTTATTCTTAGACTGTGACCCCTGGTTCTGGACTCCCCGGACATCGGGAACATCATTCCTGCATCTAGTCTGTCTGGTCCTGCTAGAATTTTATAAGTTTCAATGAGACCCCCTCTCATTCGTCTAAACTCCAGCGAGTATAAGCCCAATCGACCCAATCTCTCCTCATACGCCATTCCTGCCATCCCAGGTATCAGCCTGGTGAATCTTCGCTGCACACCCTCATGGCAAGAACATCCTTCCTCAGATAAGGCGACCAAAACTGCACACAATACTCAAGATGTGGTCTCACCAAGGCCTCCGCAGATTACCTAGCCTCTGACCTGCTCTTGTTGCCACAGTATATATCTGGCTGATCCAGTTAAGTTTCTGGTCAATGGTGACCCCCAGGATGTTGATGGTGGGGAATTCGGCGATGGTAATGCCGTTGAATGTCAAGGGACGTTGGTTGGACTCTCAGTTGTTGGGGAACGTCATTGCCTGGCACTTCTGTATCGCGAATGTTACCTGTCACTTATCAGCACAAGCCTGAATGTCGTCCAGGTCTTACTATATGTGGGCATGGACTGCTTCATTATCTGATGAGTTCTGAATGTCACTGAACACTGTGCAGTCATTTGCGAACATCCCCACTTCTGACCTTATGTTCGAGGGAAGGTCATTGATGAAGCAGCTGAAGATGCTTGGGCCTAGGACACTGCCGCGAGGAAGTCCTGCAGCGATGTCCTGGGGCTGTGATGATTGACCTTCAACCACCACAACCATCTTCCTTTGTGCTAGGTATGACTCCAGCCAGTGGAGAGTTTTACCCCTGATTACCATTGATTTCAATTTTACTAGGGCCCCTTGATGTCACACTCGGTCAAATGTTGCCTTGATGTCAAGGGCAGTCACTCTCACCTCACATCTGGAATTCAGCTCCTTTGTCCATGTTTGGACCAGGGCTCTAATGAGGTCGGGAGCTGAGTGATCTTGGCGGAACCCAAACTGGGTATCAGTGAGCTGGTTATTCGTGAGTAATTGCCATTTGAAAGCACTGTCGTTGGCACCTTCCATCACTTTGCGAATGCTTTAGAGTAGACTGATGCGGCGACTATTAGCCGGATTGGATTTGTCCTGCTTTTCGTGGACCTACATACCTGGGCAGTTTTCCACACTCTCGGAAAGATGCCAGTTTTGTAGCTGTACTGGAAAAGCCTGGCCAATTCTGGAGCACAAGTCTTCAGCACGATAGCCGGGATGTTGTCGGGGCCCATAGACTTTGCAGTATTTAGTGCGCTCAACTGTTTCTTGATATCACGTGGAGTGAATCGAATTGGCTGAAGACGGTTCTGTGATGGTGGTGATCTCAGGGTTAGTCCGATATGGACCATCTACTCGACTCTTGTGACTGAAGATGGTTGCAAACGCTTCAGCATTGTCTTTTGCACTCACATGATGTGCTCCACCATCATTGAGGATAGGGATATTCATGGAACCTCCACCCATTAGTTGTTTAATGGTCCAACACCATTCACGACTGGATGTGGCGGGACTGCAGATCTTGGATCTGATCCGTTGATTCTGTGATCGCTTAGCCCTGTCTATAGCATTCTGCTTCCGCAGTTTAGCATGCATGTAGTCCTGTGTTGCAGCTTCCCCAGGTTGGCACCTCAATTTTAGGTACGCCTGGTGCTGCTCCTAGCATGCTCTTCTACACTACTTATTGAACCAGGGCTGGTCGCCTGGCTTGACAGCAATGGTAGAGTGAGGGCTATACTGGGCCATGAGGTTACAGATTATGGTGGAATTCAATGCTGCTGCTGCTGATGGCGCACAGAGCCTCATGGATGCCCAGTTTTGAGCTGCTACAGCTCTTCTGAATCTATGCCATTTCGAACGGTGGTAGTGCCACACAACACGATGGAGGATGTACTCAGTGTGAAAACGGGATTTCGTCTCCACAATGACTGTGCGGTGGTCACTGCTACCATTACTGTCATGGGAAGATGCATCTGCGACATGTAGTTTGGTGAGGACGAGGTCAAGTAGGTTTTTCCTTCGTGTTGGTTCTCTCATCACCTGTCGCAGACCCAGACTAGTGTCTGTGGGTGAACACTTGGGTACGAATGATCATCGTTATCATAAGATTTAGATTAGCAATGGAGAGGAGCAAGGAAAATCTAGAGTCGAACTTCTAAACTGGAATAGGGCTAACGTCAATGGGATGTGAAAGGATCTAGCCAGGGTAAAATGGAACCAAAGACTGACAGGAAAAACTGCAACGGAACAATGGGTGATTTTTAAGGAGGAGATGCTCCAAGTACAGGCTAGGTACATTCCAACAACAGGGAAGGGTAAGGGTACCAAAGCAAGGGCTTCTTGGATGACGAGGGAGATTGAGAAGATGATGAAACAAAAAAAGAGGGGGTATGATGAATGGCAGGTGAATTCATCAAGGGAGATCCAGACCAAATACAATAAGTTGAGAGGAGAAGTGAAGATGAAAATAAGATTGGCAAAGAGTGAATATGAGAGCCGGATGGCAGTTACCATAAAAGGGAACCCAAAATCTTCTACCGGCATGTAAACAGTAAGCGGGTAGTAAGAGGAGGGGTGGGGCCTATTCGGGACAAAGAAGGTGATATATGCTTAGAGGCAAGGGGCAAGGCTGATATACTCAATGAGTACTTTGTATCGCTGTTTACTAAAGAGGTGGATGTGTAAATATCGGTAAGGTAGAAGCAATGGAAGGGGTGAAAATTGATAGACAGGATGTACTGTAAAGTCTGGCTATGCTTATTGTGGATACGTCGTCTGGTAAGATGGCTTGCATCCCAGGTTGCTAAGGGAATTGGGGGAGGAGATAGCGGAAGTGCTTGCCATTATTTTCCAAACGTCCCTAGATGCCGGGGAGGTGCCTGAGGATTGGAACGTGGCAAATGTGACACCATTGTTCAAGAAAGGCTGTAAGGACAATCCTAGTACCTACAGGCCGGTCAGTTTAACATCAGTGGTGCGTAAACTTTTCTAAACAATAATCAAGGAAAAAAATAACGGGCACTTGGAGAGGTTTAAGCTAATTAAGGAGAGCCAACACGGATATTTGAAAGGCTCACCGTGTTTTACTAATCTAATTGAAGATTTGATGAAGTAACAGGGAGGTTTAATGAAGGGAATTCAATGGATGTAGTCTGTATGGATAGGAGAGCTGCGGTTGTTCTCCTTCGAGCAGAGAAGTTTGAGAAGAGATTTGACAGAGGTCGTTAAAAGCATGAGGGCTCTAAACAGTGTAGATAGGAAGAAACTGTCCCCATTGGCGGAAGAGTTGAGAACCAGTGGACACAGATTGAAGGTGATAGGCATAAGAACGAAAGGCGACGTGGGGGCAAAACATTTTTACGCAGTGATTGGTTAGGATCTGGAATGCACTGCCTGAAAGGGAGGTGGAGGCAGATTAAATCGAGCCTTTCAAAAGGGAATTAGAATAGTGCCTGAAGGAAAAAAATGCAGGGCTAAGCGGAGAGGGCGGGGGGCGTGGGACTAGCTGAAGTGTACTTGCAGAGAGCAGGCACGGGCTCGACGGGCCGAATGGCCTCATTCTGTGCTGCAATCATTCTCTGATCATCATCACTTTCTGCCGCACCCCCAAGTTTGGTGTCATCGGCAAATTTAGTAATTCTACTCTCTATTCCATTAGCTGTGAATCTGAATGCAGGTTTTCTTGTAAGAATAATCGGGAATACATTGTGGAAAACATTTACGGGCACTTGTAGGGGTTTAAGCTAATTAAGGAGAGCCTGCACGGATTTGCAAAAGGCAGAACGTGTTTGACTAATCAAATTGATTTTTTTGATGCAGCAACAGCGGGGATTGATGAAGGGAATGCGATGGATGGAGTCTACATGGATTTTCGGAAAGCGTTTGACAAAGTACCACATAGAAGGCTGGTTAACAAAACTGAGTCTCATTGAATAGTTGGGTCAGTGGCAGCTTGGATAAAGAATTGGCTTAAGGATAGACAACAGCGAGTTGTGGTAAATGGCTGTTTTTCAGACTGGAGAATGACAGACAATGGTGTTCCCCAAGGATCAGTGCTGGGGCCACTGCATTTTTTGATATATATAAATGACCTGGATATTGGAATAGACAGTAGAATTTCTAAATTTGCCGATACACCAAACTTGGGGGTGCGGCAAAAAGTGATGATGATATCAATCGATTGAAACAGGACAGAGAAAGGCTAGCAGAATGGGCAGACAAGTGGCAGATGGAATTTAAAACAGAGAGGTGTGAGGTGATGCATTTTGGCAGAAGGAACAGGGAGAGGCAATAGAAACCTAATGGCACAGTTTTAAAGAATGTGCAGGGACAGAGGGACCTGGGGTTAATGTACATAGGTCCCTGAAGGTGGCGGGAGATAATGAGTGAGTGGTTAACAAAGTATATGGTATCTTGGGCCTCATAAATAGAGGTATTGAGTACAAAAGTAGAAAAGTTATGCTGAAGGTTTATAAAGCGCTGGTTAGGATTGCGTCGAGTTCTGGTCAGCACACTTGAGGAAGGATGTGAATGCACTTGAGAGGGTGCAGAGGAGATTTACCAGAATGGTTCTGGGGATGGGGGATCTTAGCTACAAGGACAGGTTGGAGAAGCTGGATTTGTTTTCATTAGAGCAAAGGAGGTTGAGGGCTGATTTGATAGAGGTGTACAAGATTATGACGGGTTTGGATAGGCTAGACGGGGAAAGGCTGTTCACCCTAGTTCATGGTACAAGGACAAGGGGAAACAGATTTAAGGTTTTGGGCAAGAGATGCAGGGGTCATATGAGGAAAAACTTTTTTGCGCAGCAAGTGGTGAGAACCTGGATCTCGCTGCCGACGGAAGTTGTGGATGAGGAGACACTCAATGTTTTCAAGGGGAGACTGGATAGGCACTTGAGGGAAATAAATTTGCAGGGCTACGGGGATAGAGCGGGGGGAATGGGACTGACTGGATTGCTAGAGAGAGAGCCAGCGCGGACTCGATGGACCGAATTTGTGCAGTTATGACTCTATGACACTATGACTCTCACACTCCTGTATCTGGGGAGTTCCCTCTAACTGTTCTCTCATATTCCTACATCTGGGAGGCATCTCTAACACTACTCTCACACACCTGTATCCGGGCAGCACAGGTCCCTTTAATATCTCTCTCACATTAATGTATCTGAGGAGCCGCAATAACACTTCTCTCACACTTTTGTATCAACGAATATCCCTTTAATCCCTCTCTGACGCTCCTGTAGTTCGGCAGATCATAGAGTCATAGAGTCATAGAGTTATACAGCACAGAAAGAGGCCCTTCGGCCCATCGTGTCCACGCCGGCCATCAAGCTAAGTCTATTGTAATCCCATTTTCCAGCACTTGGTCCGTAGCCTTGTATGCTATGGCGTTTCAAGTGCTCATCTCAATGCTTCTTGAATGTTGTGAGGGTTCCTGCCTCTATCACCCTTTCAGGCAGCGAGTTCAAGGTTCCAACCACCCTCTGGGTGAAAAAGTTTGTACTCAAATCCCCTCTAAACCACCGGCCCCTTACCTTTAAACTACGACCCCTGGTTATTGACCCCTCCACTAAGGGGAAAAGTTGCTTTCTATCTAGCCTTTCTATGCCCCTCATAATTTTGTACACCTCAATCAGGTCGCCCCTCAGCCTTCCCTGCCTAAGGAAAACAACCTCAGCCTGTCCAGTCTCTCTTCATAGCTGAAGCGCTGCAGCCCAGGTAACATCCTGGTGAATCTCCTCTGCACCCTCTCCAATGCAATCACATCACTACTATAGTGTGGCGACCAGAACTGCACACAGTATTCCAGCTGTGGACTATATTGCGTTTTGTACAGCTCCATCATAACCTCCCTGCTCTTATATTCTATGCCTCGGCTAATGAAGGCATGCATCCCATATGCCTTTTTAACCAACTTATCTACCTGCTCTGCTGCCTTCAGGGATCTATGTACAAGCACACCAAGGTCCCTCTGATCCTCTATCCTTCCTAGGGTCCTACCATTCATTGTTTGTTCCCTTGACTTGTTCGTCCTCCCAAAATGCATCACCTCACACTTTTCAGGTTTAAATTCCATTTGAAACTGTTCTGCCCATCTAACCAACCCATCTATATCGTCCTGTAGCTTGAGGCTTCCGTCATCGCTATTTACCACTCCGACCAATTTTCGTGTCATCTGCGAACTTACTGATCATACCTCCTACATTCATATCTAAATCATTAATGTACACTACAAACAGCAATGGACCCAGCACCGATCCCTGTGGTACACCACTAGACACAGGCTTCTAGTCACAAAAACAACCTTCGACCATCACACTCTGCCTCCTGCCACTAAGCCAATTTTGGATCCAATGTGTCAAGTTGCCGTTGTTATCAAGGGCTCTTATATTCTTGACCAGACTCCCATGCGGGACTTTGTCAAAAGCCTTACTGAAGTCCATGTAGAACACATCAACTGCACTGCCCTCATCCACACACCTAGTCAACCCCTCGAAAAATTCAATCAAATTGGTCAGACATGATCTCCCCCTGACAAAGCCATGCTGACTATCCTTGATTAATCCTTGCCTCTCCAAGTGGAGACTAATTCTGTCCCTCAGAATGTTTTCCAATAATTTCCGTACCAATGATGTTAGGCTCACTGGTCTGCAATTCCCTGGTTTATCCCTACTACCCTTTTTGAATAATGGTACTCCGTTAGCTGTTCTCTAGTCCTCTGGCACCTCCCCTGTGGCCAGAGAGGTTCTGAAAATTTGTGTCAGAGCCCATACAATCTCCCCCCTTGCCTCAGACAGCAGCCTGGGATACATCTCGTCTGGGCCTGGGGATTTATCCACTTTTAAGCCCACTAAAACAGCTAGTACCTCCTCCCTCTCTATACTAATTTGTTCAAGTATATCACAAAATCCCTACCTGATTTCTTTGCTTACCTCGTCCTTCTCCATAATGAACACAGATGCAAAATATTCATTTAAAACCTCACCTACATCTTCTGGCTCAACACACAGATTGCCACTTTGGTCCTAATGGGCCCTACTCTTTCCCTGGTTATCCTCTTGGCCATAATATACTTATAAAATACCTTGGGATTTTCCTTCATTTTGCCACCAGTGTTTTTTCATGCCCCCTCTTCGCTCTCCTAATTTCTTTTTAAATACCACCCTGCACTTTCTATACTCCTCTAGGGCTTCCACTGTTTTTAGTTCTTTGCATCTGCCAAAAGCCACCCTTTTTTTCCTAAACCACTCTCGTATATCCCTTAACATCCAGAGTTCCCTGTGCTTGTTGGTCCCACCCTTGACCTTTACGGGAACATGTTGCCGTTGTACTCTCTCTATTTCCATTCTGAAAGACTCCCACTGCTCTGATGTGGATTTTCCTACAAGTAGCTGTTCCCAGTCCACTTTGGCCAGATCCTGCCTTATCATATTAAAATCGGCCTTCCCCCAATATAGAACCTTTATTTCCGATCCATCTTTGTCCTTTTCCATGACTACCATACATTTCACCGAATTATGGTCACTGTCACCAAAATGCTCTCCTACTAACACTTCTACCACTTGCCCGGCTACATTCCCTAGAATTAGTTCCAGTACCGCCCCCTCTCTTGTAGGACTTTCTACATGCTGGCTCAAAAAGCTCTCCTGGATGCACTTTAAGAATTCCGCACCCACTAAGCCTTTCACACTCTGACTATCCCTGTTAATATTAGGGAAGTTGGTATCCCCTACTATTATTACCCTATTATTTCTAGACTTCTCTGAGATTTGCCTACATATCTGTTCCTCTATATCCCCCTGAATGTTTGGGGGCCTATAGTATACTCCCAGCAAAGTGCTTGCCCCCTTTTTGTTTTTAAGTTCTACCCATATGGCCTCATTAGAGGAACCTGCTAAGATATCATCCCTCCTTACAGAAGTAATTGACTCCTTGATTATTATTGCGACACCCCCTCCTCTTTTACACCCCCATCTCTCTCGCATGAAGATTGTGTACCCCGGAATATTGAGCTGCCAGTCCTGCCCCTCCCTTAACCATGTCTCTGTGATAGCAACAATATCCTACTCTCATGTGTTCATCAACACCTTCAATTCATCTGCCTTACTCGCAAGACGCCTTGCATTAAAATAAATGCCATCCAGCCTTGCCATACTCCCTTGAGCCGTTACATATTTGCTCTCTCCACGGATGCTGCCTGGCCTGCTGAGTTTTTCCAGCGTTTTCTGTTGTTATTTCAGATTTCCAGCATCCGCAGTATTTTGCTATCGTATTAGTGTTTGGTTCACTGCCACCTCTCTTCTAGGAATGCCTACCTTGAAGAAGTTCTGCTCTTCTCTTCGACGGGATTTCCGTTTGGCTCTTCAACCTTGTTCATCTTCATTGATTTCAGTTTCCCTTCTCGTGTTTGATCAGGTATCTTCCAAGACTCGGTTTCACAGCCACATTACTTTCCTCAGCAACTGTCTCCGGTTCCGACTTATCCCACGTGGATTCCAACTAAACTTCCACCCTTCGTGTTTCGGATCAACCCAGGATTACAAATATATCCAAGATATTCATCGTTCCTCCAACTACTGCTCTCGCCGCATCTTGAGATCCACGCTCAACGCCATGCGGCGCCACATGAACACTCTCGACCTCTCTCTTCAGCAGCACCGACGCACTCTATCTCAAAGCTGTCCGGGTCCACAGTTCCATTTCATCCTTAGACTCATCCGACGCTTCAACAAAAAACTTTTCTTCTTCCTTTCCGATGTCAAGGATCGCAAGCTTCAACAACTCTCGGACACTAACGCCCCTCCGGAACCTTCTTCCCCTTCACTTTCCTCTGACCCCCCTTCTCCCAATCTTACCCCCTGCCGCGTTTTCACTATCCCCTCTGACCTTCCCCTCTCTGACTCCGAACGATCAGTCCTCAGCAAAGGCCTGACCTTCATCCCCTTACGCCCCCATCTCAATGAATTTCGAGCTCGGCACGATGCTGAGCTCTTTTTCCGCCGCCTCCGTCTCCGTGCCCACTTCTCTGGCCAGGAGTCTTCCCCCCGCACGGCTGACCCTTTCTCCCGCTTTCAGAATTCTCGTTCCACCTGGACCCCTCCCTCTGGCCTCTTACCCTCTCTAGATCTTTTCATTGCTAACTGCCGCCGTGACATCGGCCAGCTCAATTTCTCTGCTCCCCTCATTCACTCCAACCTACCTCCCTCTGAACTTGCAGCACTCCATTCTCTCCGATCCAACCCTGACATTGTCATTAAACCTGCTGACAAGGGTGGCGCTGTTGTTGTTTGGCGAACCGACCTCTACCTAGCGGAAGTTGAACGCCAACTCTCTGACACCTCCTCCTACCTCCACCTGGACCATGACCCCACTACTGAACATCAAGCCACCGTGTCCAAGACCGTCACTGACCTCATCTCCTCTGGAGATCTTCCCCCCACGGCCGCCAACCTCATAGTTCCCCAACCGCGCACAGCCCGCTTCTACCTCCTTCCCAAGATCCACAAACAGGACTGCCCCGGTAGACCCATCGTTTCAGTCTGTTCTTGCCCCACGGAACTTATCTCTTCCTATCTCGACTCTATTTTTTCTCCCCTTGTCCAGTCTCTTCCCACCTACATCCGCGACTCTTCCGATGCCCTCCGCCATTTTAACAGTTTCCAGTTTCCCGGCCCCAACCGGCTCCTCTTCACTATGGACATACAATCCCTCTACACCTCCATTCCCCACCAGGATGGCCTGAGGGCGCTCCGCTTCTTCCTTGAACAGAGGCCCAACCAGTCCCCATCCACCACCACCCTCCTCCGCCTGGCTGAACTTGTTCTCACATTGAACAACTTCTCCTTTGACTCTACCCATTTCCTCCAAATTAAAGGTGTTGCTATGGGTACCCGCATGGGTCCTAGCTATGCCTGCCTTTTCGTGGGATATGTGGAACACTCTTTGTTCCAGTCCTACTCGGGTCCCCTCCCTCACCTCTTTTTCCGGTACATTGATGACTGTATCGGTGCCGTCTCCTGCTCTCGCCCTGAACTAGAATATTTCATTCACTATGCTTCCAATTTCCACCCTTCCCTCACCTTCACATGGTCCATCTCCGACTCTTCCCTTCCCTTCCTCGACTTCTCCATCTCCATCTCTGGGGATAGGTTATTGACTAACATTCACTACAAGCCCACTGACTCCCACAGCTACCTGGACTACACTTCCTCCCAACCCGCCTCCTGTAAGGACTCTATTCCATTCTCCCAGTGTCTCTGTCTCCGCCGCATCTGCTCTGATGATGCCACCTTCCATACCAGTGCTTCCGACATGTCTTCCTTTTTCCTCAACCGAGGATTCCCCTCTACCATGGTCGACACGGCCCTCGACCGTGCCCGTTCTATCTCCCGCACTTCTGCCCTCACCCATGCCCCTCCCTCCCGGAACCACGATAGGGCTCCCCTTGTCCTCACCTTTCACCCCACCAGCCTCCACATTCAACGGATCATCCTCCGCCATTTCCGCCACCTCCAGCGTGATCCCACCACCAAACACATCTTCCCCTCACCTCCCCTTTCAGCATTCCGCAGGGACCGCTCCCTCCGCGACACCCTAGTCCAATCCTCTACCACCCCTAGCACCCCTTCCCCTTCGCCCGGCACCTTCCCGTGCACGTGCAGGAGATGCAACACATGCCCTTACACCTCCCCCCTTCCCACTGTCCAGGGCCCCAAACACCCCTTCCAGGTGAAACAGCGATTTACTTGTACTTCCTGCAATTTAGTATACTGTATCCGCTGCTCACGATGTGGTCTCCTCTACATTGGGGAGACCAAACGCAGATTGGGTGACCGCTTTGCGGAACACCTCCGTTCAGTCCGTAAGGGGGACCCCGAGCTCCCGGTGGCCTGTCACTTTAATTCACCGCTTCACTCCCACTCTGACCTCACCGTCCTCGGCCTATTACACTGTTCCACGGAAGCGCAGCGTAAGCTCGAGGAACAGCACCTCATCTTTCGTTTAGGCACGCTACAGCCCTCTGGACTCAATATCGAGTTCAACAATTTTAGATCATAACCTCAGCTCCAATCACATTTATATTTTATTTTTTCCATCCTTTTATTTGCCCCCCCCACCTTTTTTTTCCTCCTAGAAGCTGGCAGCTGTCCTTCATTCTGCCAGTGGATTTCACACTTCTTTCAGCCTTAATCTGTCACATTAACACCACCTCTAGCCTTGCATATCTCTTAATGTCTCTTAATGTCTCTTCATCTCACCTTTTGTTCTTTTATCCCCTCCCCCTTTTCCCAGCTTTACTCTGGCCTTAAATCTATTTGATTTCCGGCTCTTCACAGTTCTGACGAAAGGTCATCGACCTGAAACGTTAACTCTCTTTCTCTCTCCACGGATGCTGCCTGGCCTGCTGAGTTTTTCCAGCGTTTTCTGTTGTTATTACATATTTGCTATGCCTTCCAAGGCTGACTTGTTCTTTCCTCCATATTTGGCTGTGCATCAGCCACTACTATAGCTCCACTCCGTATCCCATCGCCCTGCCAAGTTAGTTCAAGCCACCCACCCCGCCCGCCCAACAGTACTAGCAAACCTCCCCAAAAGGATGTTGGTCCCGTTCCGGTTCAGATGCAACCCGTCCGACTTGTACAGGTCCCACATTCCCCAATAGCAGATGCAGTGATCCAGGAAACTAAAGCCCTCTCTCCTGCTCAAACTCTTTAGCCACGCATTCATCTGCTCTATCCTCCTATTCCTTTACTCACTAGCACGTGGCAGCGGGAGTAATCCAGAGATTACTACCTTTGAGGTCCTGCTTTTTATTCTGCTACCTAGCTCCCTAAATTCTTGTTGCAGGACCTCATCACTGTTTCTACCCATGTCGTTGGTACCAATGTGAACCACGACCTCTGACTTTTCGCCCTCCCCCTTCAGAATGCCCTCTATCTTCCAAACATTCTTTCCACTCCTGTATCTGGCGAGGTACCTCTTATCCGCTTTCTCACTCATGTAGCTGGAGCGCCTCCTCTAACCAATTTTTCAGGCTCCTGCATCTGGGGAGGTACCTTTTATCCACTTTCACACTCGTGTAGCTGGGGAGGACCCTCTAACCAATCTTTCACACTCCTGCTTCTGTCGAGGTCACGCTATCCACTCCCTTATGCTCCTCTATCTGAGGAAGATCCTCTAAAGTCGCTCACACACTCGTTTTTCCAGAGCAGCCCTCTAACCCTTATCTCACACTCCTGTATCTGCAGAGGCCCATCAAACCGTCTCTCACACACCTCTATCTGGGGACGCCCCTCTAACCCCTCTATCACATTCATGTATCTGGGGACGCCCCTCACATCCCTCTATCACATTCATGTATCTGTGGAGACCACTCTAAGATCTCTCACACTCTCCTTTAACTGGGGAGGCCACTGCAAGCCGTCTCTCACTCTCCTGTATCTGGGGAGTTCTCTCTAACACCTTGTTCAAAATCCTGTATCTGGTGTGTTCTCTCTAACCCTTCTCTCACACTGCTGTATCTGGGGAATTTTCCCTAATCCCTCTCTCAAACTCCAGTATCTGCAGTGTGCACATAACAACTTTCATGTACTCCTGTATTGCGGGTGATCCCTCTAACAACTCACTCACACTTCTGTATCTGGGCAGAACTCTCTAATCTCTCTCGCACTCTTGTATCCTGGGCATTCCCTCTAACACCTCTCTCACAGCCCTGTATTTGGCGAGGTCCCTATAACCACTCACACTCCTTCATCTGTGCAGTCCTCTCAAAATCCTCTCTCACACTCCTGTAACTGGGGTGGTCCACTAACCACTCTCTCACTCTCCTGTATCTGCAGATGGCCCTTACAAAAGATAGGATGTGCAGCACAGCAACAGGCCATTCGACCCAACCAGTCCATGCCGGTGTTTATGCTCCACTAGAGCCTCCTCCCGCATTTCCTCATCTAAATCTATCAGCGTAACACTCTATTCCCTTCTCCCTCATATGCTTGTCCAGCCTCCCCTTAAATGCATCTGTACTATTCGCTTCATCCACTCCCTGTGGTAGCGAGTTCCACATTCTCACCACTCTTTGGGTAAAGATGCTTCTTCTGAATTCCCTATTGGATTTCATTGTGACTATCTTTCTTGATGGCCTCCAGTTTTGTTCTTCCTCACGAGTGGAAATATTCCCTCAGTATCCACTCTTTCAAAACCTTTCATAATTTTAAAGACCTCTATTAGGTCTCCCCTCAGCTTTGCTTCTTCAAGCAAAAGAGACCCAGCCTGTTCATCCTTTCCTGATAGGTATACCACGCATTTCTGTTATCATCCTCGTAAATTTTCTCGGAACACTCTCTAGTGCCTTTACATTTCATAATATGGTGACCAGAACTGTACACAGTAAGCCAAGTGTGCTCTCACCAAGTTCGATACAAGTTTATCATAACTTCAGTATTTTTCAATTCTATCCCTCTAGAAATAACCCCTAGTGATTGGTTTGCTTTTGATGGCCTTGTTAACCTGTGTCACTACATTTAGTAATTTGTGATTTTGTGCTCCAAGATCCATTTGCTCCTCTACCCCACCCGGACTCGCACCCTCCAAATAATAAGTGGCCTCCCTATTCTTCCTAACAAAATGTAATTCCTCACATTTATCTGTGTTGAAATTCATTTGCCAATGATATGCCCATTCTGCAAGTATATTAATGTCTTCCTGTAATTTGTTGCAGTCTTTCTCAGTATTGACATTCCCCCCAAATTTGGCGTCATCCGCAAATGTAGAAATTGTGTTATTGATTCCAAAGCTTAAATCGTTAAAATAAATATTGAACAACAGTGGTCCCAGCATTGATCCTTGCAGAACATCACTTCCCACCTTCTGCCCCGCTGAATAGTTACCCTTTACCCCTATTCTCTGCTCTCTGTCTTTATGCCAGCTATCTATCCATTCTGCTACTTGTTCCCTGACTCCGCATCCATCCCTTGTTCATCAGTCTATTATGTGGTACTTTATCGAAGGCCTTTAGAAAATCTAGATAAATTACATCTACTACATTACCCTTGTCTGCACTCTCTGTTATCTCTTCAAAAAATTCAATGAGTTTGGTCAAGCAAGACTTTTCCTTTTGAAATCCATGCTTGCTATTCATTATTATATTGTTGGCTTCTTCATGATCTGCCCTCAGAAACCTCGCTTATATTCCTATATCTGTGGTGGTCCCTCTATCCCACACTCACACTACTGTATCTGGGTAGGTCGCTCTAACCCAACTCTCACGCTCCTGTATTTGGGTATGTACGAAAGGCTGATATTTAAAGATATTTAGTAGACGAGAATCATATTTGTATAACTTCAAGTGTAGCCATTGACCAAATAATATTATTCATAATTACTCCTGGGTAACTAAAAATCTAAGACTTTTAAAAATGTAGCTGCACAGTCAAAAGCAGTTTTGACTAAGTTTTGATAACAAACAGCCACAGACTGCGAGTGAAGGTTAAATCTTTAACTAACATACTATGATGCTAAGTAGAAATTAGATTTCGCTTAATAAAACTAATTGCAACAATATTTGAAGAATAAGTAGTATAAGGACATGAAATGAGAGAGATCGTGGAGATAAGGTTTTTATCTGGTAGATTAAAGTGAGATAGCTTGGATACCTCAATACTCGTGAAACAGCGCTGATATGGGCCCTTGGTATAGAAAGGCCTTGTACTGCTTGAAGCTAGAAATGAAAGAGATATGGTAAATTCCAATGGGGTGAAAAACTATAAACAAGATGACACTGAACATGGTAACGTTGGTGAAAAAATATTGGAAAGGCGGGATGCTACCGTAGTCTGAGTGACAATGGTATTTTGGCCATTAGAACCAATTCAAAAAGGTGATTTTGTTAAAGAACACATATGGACACTGGCCAAACCAGCTTTTGATCAGAAAAGGGTTAAAACCTCGACACTCAAAGAACAACTTTACGCAGACGTACTGCGAGGACAAAGGAACAGACTTAAGACAACGTCATCTGTGTCCGAGAGGTTCCAGAGACCTAGGGCTGCGAGCTACTCGTTAAAACTATCGCCTAATATTAAGTATATTACGCTGTATGCTTAATAAATCTTGATCTATTGCTCAAACATACTGGCTGCTGCCTATTGGTGTCTTGTCCAAGAACTCAGAGATGGTTAAGATCTTACAGGTAGGTCCCTCTAACACAACCCTCACACTACTGTTTCTGTTTCTGGGGTAGTGCCTCTCTCACACTACTCGATCTGGTGGATTCCCTCTTACCCCTTTCTCAAAATATCCTGTCTGGTTCATCCAAAATTATATATAACTGAAGCTTTGTATTCCAGCCCTCTTGAAAGAAAGGGCAACATTCCATTCGCCTTTTAATTATTCTTGCAACTTTCCACTACCATTTAGTGATTTCTACACTTGGATTCCTATATCTCACTAGCCATCCATATTTCCTACATTCTCGCCATTTAGTGAAGTGTATGCGCGTGTGTGTATGCATGTGTCTGTGTGCATGTCTGTGTGTGTATATATTTCTGTGTTTGTGAATATGCGGATCTCCATTTCTGTAGTTTATATGTGTGAGTATGTGCATGTATCTGTGTGTATGAATTTCTGTGTGTGTTTATGTGTGTGCGTGTGAGTCTGTTTTTACGTGTGCGTGTCAGTGTCCCACCGTCTCCTTGTTCCGTTCCTTTCTAAACACCGTTCAGTATCAATGTGTCTAGGAAATTCCCTTGACCAGAAAGCACTGAATTTTCTGTCTAAAAAGGTGCATTCTTATTAATTTGATTTTGGATTTTTAACAACAGAAAATAACTTCTGCAAACCCTCTGCAAGTTAATCTCCATTTGGAATAGTTCACCAGTAACGAACACAGCTCCAACTCGCCCTACTTGTGAACACTGAGTGGAGCTACATTTAAATTTTCAGGCCAAGTCATTTTTGCTGGTTCTTGACTTTCACTTTAACTGTCAGAAGCTTAGACAGATACCATGTGTGTAAACTGAAGAATAATCTCCGAGTGTAGATGCAGATCTATTTTACTCCAGCCGTATGAGAAACTCAGTGGACGTTGATGAAAGCGCTGCTCTCGGTATTGGAGTCCTGGTGCTGACTCAGCCAATCACTGCTCTCCGTACTTGTAGTCCTGGGGCTGACTCAGCCAATCACTGCTCTCGGTACGTGTAGTCCTGGGGATGACTCAGCCAATCAGTGCTCTCGGTACTTGGAGTCCTGGTGCTGACTCATCCAATCACAGCTCTCGGTACTTGGAGTCATGGTGCTGACTAAGCCAACCACTGCTCTCGGTATTTGCAGTCCTGGTGCTGACACAGTCAATCATTGCTCTCAGTACTTGGGGTCCTGGTGCTGACTCAGCAAGTCACTGCTCTCGGTACTTGGAGTTCAGTTGCTGAATCAGCCAATCACTGCTCTCTCCCATGTGCCCCATTTGTCTGATTCTGCTGTTCAATTCTTTAAATGACAGACACATTTTAGTGTCAGGCAGAGCCCGCAGGAGACTCCGGGGTCCCGGCAGTGGGGAGAATGACAGAGACCCAAGGATGGAGAGCCGCAGGAAATCCTTCAACTTACTGTTTGTTATCTCGGTGAAATTCATACTGTTCTGGTAATTTTTTATGGTATTATCTATACAGATCCGAATGTGGGTTTTTGGATAATATTCTCTATTTCAGCCTCTTTATGTAGAAGCAAAAGGGATTCAGTATTCAGTTCCTGAGTTTCTGCACAAACACTTGTATTTTTGTCGTTAACTAGAAAGTTCAGAAAGTATTTAAAAATCAGGTCAAATATCTGTTCAGTCTGATTTTAAAATTCATTATATGATGAGAATAATTGCAGAATTTCCTTCATCAGAACTCAATCGCGTCACATAATCAGACCAACCCGCTCTCCCACCGGTGTCAGTGGGGCCAATCCGGTCACCCCCGGGGTCTGTGATACACACACAGTGGGGCAGGTCAGCTCTCCCCCCGGGGTCTGTGATACAGACACAGTGGGGCTAGCTGCTCTCCCCCCGGGGTCTGTGATACAGACACAGTGAGGCCGGTCTGCTCTCCCCCGAGGTCTGTGATACAGACACAGTGGGGCTAGCTGCTCTCCCCCCGAGGTCTGTGATACAGACACAGTGGGGCTAGCTGCTCTCCCCCCGGGGTCTGTGATACACACACAGTGAGGCCGGTCTGCTCTCCCCCCGAGGTCTGTGATACACACACAATGAGGCCGGTCTGCTCTCCCCCGGGATCTCTGATACAGACACAGTGGGCGCGCTCTGTTCTGCCCCGGGGTCTGTGATAAAGTTACAGTGGGGCTGGTCTGTTGTCCCCCGGGGTCTGCTATACAGACACAGTGGTTGCCGGTCTGCTCTCCCCTGGGGTCTGTGATACAGAAAAAGTTGGATAAATTTGCTTCCCCCCGGGGTCTATGTCATAGGTTGATACCAACACATTCCCTGACACACACTGTACATTATAACCCAGATCCAGATACATTCTTTTAACGGTGAAACACTCCAACTAATCTCAGGATTATTCACACTCTGTGAGCGAACACAGGTTAATATTAAAACACTCACAGAGACACATTGTCTGTACTATCATACTGCCAATGGTTGACAGTGATCAATAAACACTCACAGTCCCTTTCTCATATTTAAAATGAGAAGGATCTAAACGATCTTTTAATATTAACACAGCCCAATGTAAATATTAACTGTATCACTGAAAAACCTGCACACCTGCGAGACCCCTTGGGGAGGAGCGATCATAATATGACAGAATTCTTCATTAAGATGGAGAGTGAAGCAGTTGACTCAGAGACTATTGTCCTGAATTTAAGTAAAGGAAACTACGATGGTAGGAGGTGCGAGTTGGCTAGGATGGATTGGGGAGCGTTAATTAAAGGGTTGACGGTGGATAGGCAATGGCAATCATTTAAAGATTGCATGGATGAACTACAGAATTTGTTCATGCCGATTTGGCATAAAAATAAAACAAAAACGTGACACAACCGTGGCTAACAAGGGAAATTAGGGATAGCATAAGATCAAAGAGGAGGACATATAAATTGGCCAGAAAAAGCAGCAAACTGATGATTGGGGGCAGTTTAGGATTCAGCAAAGGAGGACAAATGTTTAGTAAAGAGGGGGAAAACAGAGTGTGAGAGTAAGCTTATAGGGAACTTAAAAACTGACTGTAAAAGCTTCTATAGATATGTGAAGAGAAAAAGATTGGTGAAGTCAAGCGTAGGTCCCTTGCAGTCAGATATAGGGAATGCATAATGGGGAACAAAGAAACGACAGACAAATTAAATACATACTTTGGTTCTGTCTTCACAAATGAGGACACAAATAAACTCCCAGAGATGTCGGGGAACATAGGGTCTAATGAGAGGGAGGAATTGAATGAAATCAGTATTTGTAGGGAAATGGTGTTCGGGAAATTGATGGGATTGAAGGCCGATAAATCACCAGGGCCTGATAATCTACATCCTAGGGTACTTAAGGAAGTCGCCCTAGAAATAGTAGATACATTGCTGGTCATCTTTCAAAATTCTATAGACTCTGGAACAGGTACCATGGATTGGAGGGTAGCTAATGTAACCCCACTATTTAAAAATGGTGGTAGAGAAAAAACGGGGAATTATATGCCTGACATCGATAGTGGGCAAAATGCTAGAGTCCATTATAAAAGATGTAACAGCAGAGCACTTGGAAAATAGTGACAGGGTCGGACAATGTCAACATGGATTTACAAAAGGTTAATCATGCCTGAATAATCTACTGGAATTTTTTGAGGATGTAACTGGTAGAATAGATAAGGGAGAACGAGTGGATGTGGTGTATTTGGACTTTCAGAAGGCTTTCGATAAGGTCCCGCATAAGAGAGCAGCGTGCACAGTTAAAGCACATGGGATTGGAGGTAAGGTAGTGATTTGGATGGAGAACTGGTTGGCAAAAAGGAAGCAAAGAGTTGGAATAAACGGGACTTTTTCCGAGTGGCAGGCAGTGACTTGTGGGGTACCACAGGGATCGGTGCTAGGACCCCAGCTATTCACAATATATATTAATGATCTAGACGTGGGAACTAGATGTAATATCTCTACGTTTGCAGACGACACAAAGCTGGGTGGGCGTGTGAGCTGTGAGGAGAATGCAGATAAACTCCAGTATGATTTGGACAGGTTAGGTGATTGGTCAGATGCATGGCAGATGCAGTATAATGTGGATAAATGCCATGTTATCCACTTTGGTGGCAAAAATAGGAAGACAGATTATTATCTGAACGGCAATAGATTGGGAAAAGGGGAAGTACAACGAGATCTGGGAGTCCTTGTGCACCAGTCGCTGAAGGTAAGCATGCAGGTGCAGCAGGCGGTTCAGAAGGCAAATCGTATGTTGGACTTCATAGCGAGAGGATTCGAGTACAGGAGCAAGGATGTCTTGCTGCAGTTGTACAAGGCCTTGGTGAGACCACACCTTGAGTATTGTGTGCAGTTTTGGTCGCCTTATCTGAGGAAGGATGTTCTTGCCATGGAGGGAGTGCAGCGAAGATTCACCAGGCTGATACCTGGGATGGCAGGAATGACGTACGAGGAGAGATTGGGTCGATTCGGCTTATATTCGCTAGATTTTAGAAGAATGAGAGGGGATCTCATAGAAAATTATAAAATTGTAACAGGACTAGATCGACTAGATGCAGGAAGGATGTTCCCGATGGCGCAGGAGTCCAGAAGCAGAGGTCACAGTATAAGGATATGCGGATAAGCCATTTAGGACTGAGATGAGGAGGCATTTCTTCACCCAGAGAGTGGTGAACCTGTGGAATTCTCTACCACAGAAGACAGTTGAGGCCAATTCATTAAATATATTCTAGAAGGAGATAGATATATTTCTTAAGGCTAAAGGGATCAAGGGATATGGGGAAAAAGCAGGGACAGGGTACTGAATTTGGATGATCAGCCATGATCTCATTAAATGGCGGGGCAGGCTCGAGGGGACGAATAGCGTACTCCTGCTCCTATCTTCTATGCTTCTCAGCTTCTATACACATTCAAACGCTGCCAGATACATTCTTTTTACCATAAAAATCTCCCACAGACTCACCATAAATATTAACACCCTTCGAGAGACGCATTTTTGATAGAGACACACTGTCATGTGTTTCCAATTGGCAACTATAAACACCTAATACCGAGGGACATTTACAAAATGAGACCCCATATAAATCCGAGAAACAATCTTCCGATACCAGTGAACTCCTTGATATACAATGGGGATGGACAATTCGGAACTAAAGGCGGGGGTTCTATGTGTTCGATGTGAAACAGTGGGAGCACTATTGCCTCCATCCAAGACAAACTCCAGAGATTTGGGCACACAATTGAGGTTAACAGTCAAGTAGTGCAGTACTGTGGGAATGCTGCACTGTCGGAGGTGCGGTCTTCAGATGAGACGTTACATAGAATTACTAAGAATGTACAGCACATAAACAGGCCATTCGTTCCTACTCTTCCATGTTGGAGTTTTCGCTCCACACGAGCATCTCCCGAACCTTCTTCATCTCACATTCTCAGCATTTCCTTTTTTCCTGCCCTAACATGTGTTTATCCAGCTTAAATGCGTCTATTCTATTCACCTCAACTGCTCCATGCGGTAGTGAGTTCCACATTCTAACCACTCTATTGGTGAAGATCTATCTCCTCAATTCCCTATTGGATTTATCGGTGACTATTATACATTTCTGGAAGCTAGATTTGGTTTCCCCCACAATTCTGAACGTTTACCCTACGTCTATTATTTTTGGAAAGAATTCTGCAGGACAGGATAAATCTTCATTTAGAAAGACACAGATTAATCAAGGACAGTCAGCACGGATTTGTTAAGGGAAGGTCGTGACTGACAAACTTGATTGAATTTTTTGAGGAGGTAACACAGAAGGTAGATGAGGGTAGGGCGTTTGATGTAATGTATATAGACATTAGCAAGGCTTTTGATAAGGTTCAGCATGGCAGACTGGTCACGAAGTTAAATGTCAATGGGATCCAGGGCAAAGTGTCAAGTTGGATTCAAAACTGGCTCAGAGGAAGGAAGCAGAGGGTAATTGTTGAAGGGTGTTTTTGTGACTGGAGTGCTGTTTCCAGTGGGGTTCCGCAGGGCTCAGTACTAGGTCCCTTGCTTTTTGTGATATGTATCAATGATCTAGATTGAATATCTGGGTTATGATTAAGAAGTTTGCAGATGATACTAAAATCGGCTGTGTGGCTGATACTGAAGAAGGAAGCTGTAGACTGCAGGAAGATATTAATAAATTGGCCAGGTGGGCAGAACCGTGGCAAATGGAATTCATTCCGGGGAAGTGTGAGTTAATCCATTTGGGGAGGGTTAACAAGGAAAGTGAATACACATTAAATGGTAGAACAGTGAGTAGTGTAGAGGAACAAAGGGAACTTGGAGTGCATGTCCACAGTTTTCTGAAGGTAGCAGGCCAGGCAGATAAGATGGTTAAGAAGGCATACGGAATGCTTGCCTTTATTTGCCGTGGCATATAATACAAGAGCAGGGAGGTTATGCTTCAACTGTTGAAACACTAGTTAGGCCTCAGCTAGAGCACTGCTGGCAGTTCTGGTCACCACATTACATGAAAGATGTGATTGCACTTGAGAGGGTACAGAGGAGATTTACAAGAATGTTGCCAGGAGTAGAGAATATTAGCTATGAGGAAAGACTGGATAGGCTGGGTTTGTTTTCCTTGGAACACAGGAGGCTGAGGTGAGAGCTTATTGAGGTGTATAAAATTATGAGGGCCCTTGATAAAGTGGATAGAAAGGACCTATTTCCCTTAGCAGAGGGGTCAAAAACCAGGGGGCACAGAATTAAAGTAATTGGTGGAAGGTTTAGAGGGGAGTTGAAACATAGAAACATAGAACATAGATAGGAGCAGGAGTAGGCCATTCGGCCCCTCGAGCCTGCTCCAGCATTCGATGAGATCATGTCTGATCATCCAAACTCAGTACCCTGTACCTGCCTTCTCCCCATATCCCTTGATACCTTTAGCTTTAAGAAATATATCTAACTCATTCTTGAATATATTTAATGACTTGGCCTCAACTACCTTCTGTGCTAGAGAAATCCACAGGTTCACCACTCTCTGGGTGAAGACATTTTTTCTCATTTCTGTCCTAAATGGCTTACCCCTTATCCTTAGATTATGACCCTTGATTCTGGACTCACCGAGCATCGGGAACATTCTTCCTACATCTAGTTTGTCCAGAGCTCTGAGAATTTTATATGTTTCGATGAGAACCCCTCTCATTCTTCTATACTCCAGCGAGTATAAGCCCAATCGACCCAATCTCTCCTCATATGTCATTCCTGCCATCCCAGGTATCAGCCTTGTGAATCTTCGCTGAACTCCCTCCATGGCAAGAACATCCTTCCTCAGATAAGGCGTCCAAAACTGCACACAATACTCAAGGTGTTGTCTCACCAAGGCCCTGTACAACTGCAGCAGGACATCCCTGTTCCTATACTCAAACCCTTTCGCTATGAAGGCCAACATACTATTTGCCTTCTTCACCGCCTGCTGTACCTGCATGCTTACCTTCAGCGACTGGTGCACAAGGACACCCAGGTCTCGTTGCACTTCCCCTTCTCCCAATCTATTGCCATTCAGATAATAGTCTGCCTTTCTGTTTTTGACACCAAAGTGGATAACCTCGCATTTATCCACGTTATATTGCATCTGCCACGCTTCTGCCCACTCACCCAACCTGTCCAAATCATCCTGCAGTTTCTCGGTATCCTCCTCGCAGCACACACTCCCACCCAGCTTTGTGTCATCTGCAAACTTGGAGATATTACATTTAGTTCCCTTATCTAGTCATTAATGTATATTGTGAATAGCTGGGGGTCCAAGGACCGATCCCTGCGGTACTCCACTAGTCACTGCTTGCCACTCGGAAAAAGTCTAATTAATTCCTACTCTTTGCTTTCTGTCCGCCAACCAGTTCTCTATCCAAATCAATACCTTGCCCCCAATCCCATGTGCATTTACACGCTAATCTCTTATGCGGGACCTTATCGAAAGCCTTTTGAAAGTCCAAATACACCACATCTACTGGTTCTCCCTTATCTATTTTCCCAGTTACATCCTCAAAAAATTCCAGTAGATTAGTCAAGTACGATTTACTTTTTGTAAAGCCATGTTGACTTTATCCGATCCTGCCACTGTTTTTCAAGGGCTCAGCTATTACATCCGTTATAATGGATCTAGCATTTTCCCCACTACCGATGTCAGGCTTACCGGTCTGTAATTCCCCGCTTTCTCTCTACCACCCTTTTTGAATAGTGGGGTAACATTACCTACCCTCCAATCCATGGGTACAGTTCCAGATTCCATCGAATGTTGGAAGATAATCAGCAATGTATCTACTATTTCTAGGGCCACTTCCTTAAGTACCCTAGGATGTAGATTATCAGGCCCTGGGGATTTATCGGCCTTCAATGCCGTCAATTTCCCGAACACCATTTCCCTGCAAATACTGATTTCTTTCAGTTCTTCCCTTTCATCAGACCGTATGTTCTCCAACATCTCCTAGGAGGTTATTTGTGTCCTCCTTTGTGAAGACAGAACCAAAATATGCATTTAATTGGGCTGCCATTTCTTTTTTCCCCATTATACCTTGCCCCGCTTCTGACTGCTAGAGACCTACACTTGATTTCACTAATCTTCTTCTCTTCACATATCTATAAAAAGTCTTATGGTCAGTTTTTATGTTCCCTACAAGCTTACTTTCATATTCTATTTTCCCATCTTAATTACTCCCTTTCTCCTACTTTGTTGAATCCTAAACTGCTCCCAATCCTCAGGGTTACCACTTTTTCTGGCCAATTTATATGCACTCTCCTTGGATCTTATGCTTTCCCTAATTTCCCTTGTTAGCCACGGTTGAGTCACCCTTTTGTTTTATTCTTATGCCACACTGGGATGAACAAATTCTGTAGTTCATCCATGCAGTCTTTGAATGTTTGCCGTTGCCTATCCACCGTCAACCGTTTGAGTGAAATTCCCCAATCAATCCTACCCAATTCGTGCCTCATACCATCGTAGCTTCCTTTATTTAAGTCGAGCACCCTAGTCTCTGATTCAACTTCTTCACTTTCCATTCTAATGAAGAATTCGATCATATTATGATCACTCGGACCCAAGGGGCCTCGTACAACAAGATTGCTACTTAATCCTTTCTCGTTACATAATACCCAGTCTAAGATGGCCTGATCTCTGGTTGGTTCCTCGACATATTGTTCCAGAAATCCATCCCGTAAACATTCTAGGAATTCCTCCTCCACAGCATTTTTACTAATTTGGTTATCCCAATTTATATGTAAATTCAAGTCACCCATGATGACTGCTGTGCCCTTATTGCATGCTTCTCTAATTTCCGTTTTAATGCCATCCCCAACCTCCGTATTATTGTTTGGAGGTCTATATAACACTCCCACTAACGTTTTCTGCCACTTGTTATTTCTCAGTTCTATCCATACATATTCCGCATCATCAGAGCTAATATCCTTCGTTTCAATTGTGTTAATCCCCTCTTTAACCAGCAATGCTACCCCACCTCCCTTTCTTTTTTGTCTATCTTTCCTAAATATTGAAAACCCCTGGATGTTGAGCTCCCAGCCTTGGCCACCCTGGAGCCATGTTTCAGTAATCCCAATCAAATCGTATTCATTTACCTCTATTTGCGCAGCTAATTCATCCACCTTGTTCCGAATGCTCCTTGCATTAAGACACAAAGCCTTTAGGCTTGTTTTTTTAACGCTCTCAGACCTATATGAATTATTATTTACTGTGACCATGTTTGATTTAAACCGTTGAGTTCTTTGCCTTCTACTTTTGTTTTTCTCCTTCCTGTCTTTTGCTTTTATCCTTGTTACCCTTTCCTCTGTCTCCCTGCTCAGGTTCCCAACCCCCTACCCCTTTAGTTTAAACCCTCCCCAACAGCACGAGCAAACACTCCCCCTAGGACATCGGTCCCGGCCCTGCCCAGGTGCAGACCGTCCCGTTTGTACTGGTCCCACCTCACCCAGAACCGGTTCCAATTTCGAAGGAATTTGAATCCCTCCCCCTTGCACCATTCCTCTAGCCACGTATTCATTTGAAATATCCTCCTATTTCTACTCTGACTAGCACGTGGCACTGGTAGCAATCCTGAGATTACTATCTTAGAGGTCATATTTTTTAATTTACCTCCTAACTCCCTATATTCTGCTTTTAGGACCTCATCCCGTTTTCTTACCTATATCGTTGATGCCTATGTGCACCACGACAACTGGCTGTTCGCCCTCCCCCTCCAGAATGTTCTGTAGCCGCTCTGAGACGTCCTTGACCCTTGCACCATGGAGGCAACACACCATCCTGGAGTCTCGTTTGTGGCCGCAGAAACGCCTATCTATTCCCCTTACAATTGAATCCCCTATCACTATAGCTCTTCCACACTTTTTCCTCCCAGCCTGTGCAGCAGAGCCACCCATGGTGCCAGGAAGTTGGCTGCTGCTGCCTTCCCCTGATAAGTCATCCCCCTTAACAGCATTGAGGGGAAATTTCTTCACCCAGAGGGTTGTGGGGGTCTGGAACTCACTGCCTGAAAGGGTGGTAGAGGCAGGAACACTAACCACATTAAAAAGTACTTGGAAGTGCATTTGAGATGCTCTAACCTGCAGGGCTACGGACCAAGAGCTGGGAAGTGGGATATGGCTGGATAGCTCTTTGTTGGCCGGCGCGGATGCAATGGGCCGAAATTGCCTCCTTCCGCACTGTAACTTTCTTTGATTCTATGATTCTATGATTCTACCCTAGCAAAATGTTTCATAATTTTAAAGAGCTCCATTGGGTCACCCCTCACCCTTCTGATTTTTAGAGAATGGAGCCCCAGTCTATTCATTATTTCCTGATAGTTATTGACTCTAAGTTCTGGAATCACCTTTAAAATCTTTATTGCATCTTATCATTTTTATAATATGGAAACCAGAATTGTGCACAGTACTCCAAGTGTGGGCTAACCAAGTTAAACCGAGGACCCGTCTGACCTCTCAGGTGGATGTAACAGAAAGCACTGCACTATTCGGAGAACAGTGAGGGAGTTGGTGTCTTGCCCCTCAATCAATATCACTTAAAAAGTTTATCTGGCCATTATCGCATTGCTGTTTGTGGGAGCTTGCTGTGCGCAAACCGGCAGCCTTGATTCCCACATTACAACGGTGATTACAGTTCAAAAGTACTTGATTGCCTGTGAAAAGCCCTGGGACGTCTTCAGGGCGAGAAACGCATTATATAAATTCAAGGACTTTTTTTCTTTATCAACATCGTTATCCTCAATGCTCAGCACCTGTGTCCTGGTCCAAACTCAGCCAATCATTGCTCTCGGTAATTGGAGTCCTGGTGCTGACTGAGCCAATCAATTCTCTCGGTACTTGGAGTCCTGGTGCTGACTCAGCAAATCACTGCACTAGGTATTTGGAGTCCTGGTGCTGACTGAGCCAATCAATTCTCTCGGTACTTGGAGTCCTGGTGCTGACTCAGCAAATCACTGCACTAGGTATTTGGAGTCCTGGTGCTGACTGAGCCAATCAATTCTCTCGGTACCTCGAGTCCTGGTGGTGACTCAGCCAATCACTCTCGGGGCGCTTGCAGTCCTAGTGCTGACTCAGCCAATCTCTTCTCTCGGTAGTTGGAGTCCTGGTGCTGACTCAGCCAATCACTGCTCTCGGTACTTGGAGTCCTGGAGCTGACACAGCCCATCAATTCTCTCGGTAGTTGGAGTCCTGATGCTGACTCAGCCAATCACTGCTCTCGGTACTTGGAGTCCTGGAGCTGACACAGCCCATCAATTCTCTCGGTAGTTGGAGTCCTGATGCTGACTCAGCCAATCACTGCTCTCGGTACTTGGAGTCCTGGAGCTGACACAGCCCATCAATTCTCTCGGTAGTTGGAGTCCTGATGCTGACTCAGCCAATCACAGCTCTCGGTAATTGGTGTCCTGGGGCTGACTCAGCCAATCACTGCTCTCGGTAATTGGTGTCCTGGGGCTGACACAGCCAATCACTGCTCTCGGTAATTGCTGTCCTGGGGCTGACTCAGCCAATCACTGCTCTCGTTAATTGGTGCCCTGGCGCTGACTCAACCAATCACTGCTCTCGGTAATTGGTGCCCTGGCGCTGACTGAGCCCACCAATGCCCTAGAGGGGCGCGGTGGAAGAAAGATAAGAGTTGGAGGATATTAGAGACGGGAGTGTGAGCAGGAGAAAGAGGTCAGAGTTAGAGTTCATGTGGAAAGAATACTGGAAGGAGTGAATGTGTTAAATCCCCTGTTTGTTTAATAGGCACAATCTGTCAGCTGGACTCATTCGTTAGGGACTGCATTGGGCCCCGAACACGCAACCTTGTGATCTGAAATATAGAGATCGGCCAACTGATTCAAGCTACCAACTGATCCCAGTCACAAAGAAAGGAGCCCGGTTTCAGAACATTTGTCAACTCGTCTTATACTGACTCTGAAGAACTCCTCGGAAGATGATCAAAGCGCTTCTCGTGGTTGTTGGAGTCCTGGTGCTGACTCAGCCTAGCCCTATTAGAGACTGCCCCGGTGTATATACAGGTGGTACACGTCTATAAATTTCACCGATCTTTCAGCTGTCAGTGTTCAGACAATTTTATTTTTGAAATATCTTATTCTGTGCTTGAATGTTACAGTTTGATTTGTTGAGTGAAGATGATTGTAAGAAAGACTGAAGAGTTGAATCTAAATCAGTTCCACAGGTGAATCTCCCGATGTTTTAGTGATTACCTGAGTGGGTAGAGGGAATGGTGGGTGTTGTGCGCTGATCCAAACAGACCAGCAATAAAACCACAATTACTGGCCGCTGCCGAGTTGTTGGATCTCAGTCGGAGCATTGAGCCGGTCGGGAGACGCTGTAATTGTCCGCAGAATCCGGGTACTACAGAGGGACCTTTCACAGTTGTTGCTTCCGATCACAGCTACCTGCTGCGAGAGTATGTGAGGACAGGGAGATCCTTCAGTCCCTTTCACTCACTCACTGTCCCGTCTCACAGATGAAGAATGGTGAATTGGGAGCGAAACTGGAGCTGTCTGTGGAACCGCTTCCCAGCTTTTTATTCCAGGAGGGTAGAGGAAGGGATTAAACGTTTTTCAAAACAGGTTTATTAATTGGAGATTAATATTCATAGAAATTTGGATATGATAGCACGGACTAAGTAGATGTGGAAAGCGGTGAAATTATCAGTTGTTAGCAGCAGGGTGTCAGTTTGCTCAGTTGGGAGTTGAGTGAACATGACTCGGTTAATGCCCCACTCCAGTACATACAGCATAGCACTGGAGGAATCCGGCACTGTTGGCTGTCGGTATGTTTTTGTTTGAAATGTTCATATGTGATCCAGAGTCAGTCCCAGTACCAGAGACAGACTCAGCTTCATGTTTTCTCATTGTGCTCCCTCCCTCTGTGTACAGAACCATCAATCAATACAGACTTCATCCTGTAATATAGGACACTTCAACACGTGTACTGACAATGGGGCAGTGTGTCGTTGGAGCGACTGCACCAGAAACGAGGAGCCTGTCCATCTGTACTGCCGATATGGGATCCGATGTTGCAGACAGAAACCATGAAAGATCCAATGACGGATTCCCACCAACCCCACCTCTCCTGACCCTGTATTACTGCTCTCTGAATAATGAGCTATATTAAAAAATAAAACTTACTGCATTGAACACAATTTCATACCCGTGCGTTGCCTCTCTTCAGGATACGTCTACCCCAGGACAAATATTTCGTGGGAGGAATTAGGCTGGGCGAAGATGTGGGACTTGCAGGAAAGGGGATAAGGACACCACTCCAGGTAACTTCTGAAAATTCGGAACAAGACGTTCAGAAAGGGATTGTGATAAGGCAGGTGTCACAAATTGTCAACACGATGACTGCGTGGGAATTAATATAATGGACAAAATTGTTTCTGGACGCAAGGTGGAAGGGGACAACATAAGATTGTTTGATGGGGCAGTGTAGAGGGTGCTTTACTCTGTATCTAACCCGTGCTGTACCTGCCCTGGGAGTGTTTGATGGGACTGTGTAGAGGGAGCTTTACTCTGTATCTAACCCGTGCTGTACCTGCTCTGGGAATGTTTGATGGGACAGTGTAGAGGGAGCTTTACTCTGCATCTAACTCGTGCTGTACCTGCCCTGGGAGTGTTTGATGGGACAGTGTAGAGGGAGATTTAATCTGTATCTACCCTTTGCTGTACCTGCCACAGGAGTGTTTCAAGGGACAGTGTAGGGGGAGCTTTTTCTGTAACTAACCTGTGCTGTCCCTGCCTTGAGAGTGTTTGACGGGACAGTGCAGAGGGAGCGTTACTCTGTAACTAAAACGCTCTTTGCCTGCACCGGGAGCGTTTGATGGGATATTGCTGAGGGAGCTTTACTCTGTATCTAACCCCTGCTGTACCTGCCCTGGGATCTTTGATGAAACAATGTAGAGGGAGCTTTACTCTGTATCTAACCTGTGCAGTACCAGCCCTGGGAGTGTTTTTTGGGACAGTGTAGAGGCCAGCTTTACTCTATATCTAACCCGTGCTGTACCAACCTTGGGAGTGTTTGACGGGACAGTTTAGAGGGAGCTTTACACTGTATCTAACCCGTGCTGTACCTGCCCTGGGAGTTTTTGACGGGACAGGGTAGAGGGATAAATAAACTTACAAACATATATTTTTTTAATTCACTCACCAGCTACTTACCAATCAGCTCCTTCCCTTGTGCCGACGTCACTATTTTACTCTGACGTCACTTTTTTCAAAACCTGCCTCTGTTGAGTTGCTGCCGCTTTTAACTGCTCAGCTCTCGCTGCGCTTCCACCAGGTCCGCCCCTTACGTTCTAGGGTATAAATAATTCTACTCTTCTCACCTCTAGTTCTTGGTCAATCATCTGAAAAATGAGTCGGCTGGTCAGCGACACTTCTGCCAGTGACACCGTTTTCATAGAATCATAGAAAGTTACAGCATGGAAGGAGGCCATTTCAACCAATCGTGTCCGCGCCGGACAACAAAGAGCTATCTAGCCTAATCCCACTTCCCATCGCTTGGTCTGTAGCCCTGCAGGTTACAGCATCCCAAGTGCACATCCAAGTACTTTTTAAATGTGGCTAGGGTTCCTGCCTCTACCACCCTTTTCAGGCAGTGAGTTCCAGACCGCTACAACGCTCTGGGTGAAGAAATTTCCCCTCAAATCCCCTCTAAACCTTCCAAAAATTACTTTAAATCTGTGCCCCTTGGTTTTTGACCCTTCTGCTAAGAGATATAGATCCTTTCTATTCACTTTATCTGCGGCTCTCATAATAGTGTACATCTCAATAAGGTCTCCCCTCAGCCTCCTCTGTTCCAAGGAAAACAGACATACCCTTTCCAGTCTTTCCTCATACCTAAGATTCTCTACTCCTGGCAACAACCTTGTAAATCTCCTCTGTAACATCTCTAGTGCAATCACATCTTTCCTGTAATGTGGTGACCAGAACTGCACGCAGTACCCTAGCTGAGGACTAACGAGTGTTTTATAGAGTTGACGCATAACCCCCCTGCTCTTGTATTCTATGCCACGGCTAATAAAGGCGAGTATTCCGTATGCCTTCTTAACCATCTTATCTACTTGGCCTGCTACATTCAGGGATCTGTAAACATGTACTCCAACGTCCCTTTTTTCCTCTACTCTACTCAGTGTTTTACCATTTAATGTGTATTCCCTTTCCTTGTTAGCCCTCCCCAGATGCATTACCTCACACTTCTCCGGATTGAATTCCATTTGCCACTGTTCTGCCCACCTGACCAAGGTATTGATATCTTCCTGCAGTCTACAGCTTCCTTCCTCATTATCAACCACACAGTCGAATTTCGTATCATCTGCAAATTTCTTAATCATAACCCCTATATACAATCAACATCGTTGATACATACCACAAAAAGCAAGGGACCTAGCACTAACCCTGCGGAACCCCACTGGAAACAGCCTTCCATTCGCAAAAACACCCATCAACCATGACCCTCTGCTTCCTGTCTCCGAGCCTGTTTTGAATCCAACTTTACACTTTGTCCTGGATCCCATGGGCTTTTAACTTCGTGACCAGCTTATTTACTCTATCAAAACCCGTTATAACTTTGAATAGCACGTTCAAATTTCCCCTTTATCTTATCTGATCTAAGGAAAACAACCCCCGCTCTATAAGTCTCTCCAGATAAACTGAAAACCCTCAGCCCTGGTACCATTCTAGTAAATTATTTGCTCCCGCTCCAAGGCCTTGGCACCCTTCGTACAGTGGGCTCCCAAGAACTGAACCCCTTACTCCTGCTGCGGCCTAACCAGTGATTTACGAAAGGTTAGCATTTCTTCCTGGCTTTTGTAACTCTATGCCTCTGTTTGTAAAATTGAGTAGAGTGGATTGGGAAAATAGATTAAAGGGTAAGACGACACATGATCAGTGGTGTACATTCAAGGAGTTATTTTACAACTTCCAAAAAAAATATATTCCACTGAAAAGAAAAGGGTGTAAAAGAAAGGACAGTCATCCGTGGCTAAGTAAAGAAATTAAGGATAGTATTCGACTAAAAACAAGGGCATATAAGGTAGCGAAATCTAGTGGGAGGACAGAGGATTGGGAAAACTTTAAAAGGCAGCAAAAAATAACAAAAAGATTGATTAAGAAAGGGAAGATAGATTATGAAAGTAAATTAGCAAAAAATATAAAAACAGATAGTAAGAGTTTTTATAGTTATATAAAAAGAAAAAGGGTGGCTAAAGTAAATGTTGGTCCCTTAGAGGATGAGACCGGGAAATTAATGGTGGGAAATATGGAGATGGCAAAAACACTGAATGAATATTTTGTATCAGTCTTTACAGTAGAGGACACTAAGAATATCCCAACACTGGACAAACAGGGGGCTATAGGGGGAGAGGAGCTAAACACGATCAAAATCACTAAGGAAGTGGTACTCGGTAAAATAATGGGACTCAAGGCAGATAAATCACCTGGACCTGATGGCTTACATCCTAGAGTCTTGAAGGAAGTGGCGGTAGGGATTGTAGATGCATTGGTAATAATTTTTCAAAACTCCCTGGATTCCACTAAGGTCCCGGCAGACTGGAAAACTGCTAATGTAACACCCTTATTTAAAAAGGGCAGTAGACAGAAGGCTGGTAACTATAGACCGGTTAGCCTAACATCTGTGGTAGGTAAAATTTTGGAGTCCATTATTAAGGAAACAGTAACAGGACATTTGGATAATCATAATTTAATAGGACAAAGTCAGCATGGTTTTACGAAGGGGAAGTCATGTTTGACAAATTTGCTGGAGTTCTTTGAGGAAGTAACATATAGAGTGGATAAAGGGGAACCAGTGGACGTAGTGTATTTAGACTTCCAAAAGGCATTTGACAAGGTGCCACACAAAAGATTATTGCTTAAGGTAAAAAATCACGGGATTGGGGGTAATATTCTGGCATGGATAGAGGATTGGCTATCTAACAGAAAGCAAAGAGTTGGGATAAATGGTTCATTCTCAGACTGGCAATCAGTAACTAGTGGTGTTCCACAGGGGTCAGTGCTGGGTCCCCAACTCTTCACAATCTATATTAACGATTTGGAGGAAGGGACCAAGTGTAACATATCAAAATTTGCAGATGATACAAAGATGGGAGGGAAAGTAGTGAGTGAGGAGGACATAAAAAACCTGCAAGGGGACATAGACAGGCTAAGTAAGTGGGCAGAGATTTGGCAGATGGAATACAACACTGGAAAGTGTGAGGTGATGCACTTTGGCAGGAAAAATCCTAGAGCAATTTATTATCTTAATGGCAAGAAACTGGAGAGTACTGAAGTGCAAAGGGATCTGGGGGTCCTGGTGCACGAAACTCAAAAGGTTAGTATGCAGGTGCAGCAAGTGATTAAGAAGGCAAATGGAATGTTGGCTTTCATTGCTAGGGGGATAGAATATAAAAATAGGGAGGTATTGCTTCAGTTGTACAAGGTATTGGTGAGACCGCACCTGGAATACTGCATACAGTTTTGGTGTCCTTACTTAAGGAAAGACATCCTTGCTCTCGAGGCAGTGCAAAAAAGGTTCACTCGGTTAATCCCGGGGATGAGGGGGTGGTCATATGAGGAGAGGTTGGGTAGATTGGGACTCTACTCATTGGAGTTCAGAAGAATGAGAGGCGATCTTATTGAAACATATAAGATTGTGAAGGGGTTGGATCGGGTGGATGCGGGGAGGATGTTCCCGATGACGGGTGAGACGAGAACTAGGGGACATAGTCTTAGAATAAGGGGCTGCTCTTTCAAAACTGAGATGAGGAGGAACTACTTCACTCAGAGGGTGGTAGGTCCATGGAATATGCTGCCACAAAAAGCTGTAGAAGCTACAACATTAATTAAATTTAAAACAGAAATAGACAGTTTCCTAGAAGTAAAGGGCATTAAGGGTTACGGGGAGCGGGCAGGAATTTGGACATGAGTCTAGGTTCGGATCGGTCATGGCCCTGTGGGTAGTGGAGCGGGCCCAGGGACTGTGTAGCCTGATTCTGCTCCTATTTCGTGTGTGCAATTCTGTTAGATGCAGGAGATGGTTCTGTGATAGATAGTAGATTGGCGGTTAGGATCAGATCAGCCATGATCTTATTGAATGGCGGAGCAGGCTCGAGGGGCCGATTGGCCTACTCCTGCTCCTATTTCTTATGTTCTTATGTTCTTATTGACACTTTTCCTTTTTAACAGGCTTAACAACATCTCCTGCCACCTTCAAAGATTCGTGTCCGTACACCCCCAGGTTACCCTGATATCGCACTCGCATTAAAACTGTACCAATGTGTTTAAATTTCCTCTTCCTATAGTTCCTTCCAAAATGAACCATTTCACATTTCTCTGCGTTAAATTACATCAGCCTTCTGTCTGCCCTTTTCACCAGTCTGTCCATGTCCTCCTGAACCTGGACCTGATGGCTTACATCCTAGAGTCTTGAAGGAAGTGGCGGTAGGGATTGTAGATGCATTGGTAATAATTTTTCAAAACTCCCTGGATTCCGCTAAGGTCCCGGCAGACTGGAAAACTGCTAATGTAACACCCTTATTTAAAAAGGGCAGTAGACAGGAGGCTGGTAACTATAGACCGGTTAGCCTAACATCTGTGGTAGGTAAAATTTTGGAGTCCATTATTAAGGAAACAGTAACAGGACATTTGGATAATCATAATTTAATAGGACAAAGTCAGCATGGTTTTACGAAGGGGAAGTCATGTTTGACAAATTTGCTGGAGTTCTTTGAGGAAGTAACATATAGAGTGGATAAAGGGGAACCAGTGGACGTAGTGTATTTAGACTTCCAAAAGGCATTTGACAAGGTGCCACACAAAAGATTATTGCTTAAGGTAAAAAATCACGGGATTGGGGGTAATATTCTGGCATGGATAGAGGATTGGCTATCTAACAGAAAGCAAAGAGTTGGGATAAATGGTTCATTCTCAGACTGGCAATCAGTAACTAGTGGTGTTCCACAGGGGTCAGTGCTGGGTCCCCAACTCTTTACAATCTATATTAACGATTTGGAGGAAGGGACCAAGTGTAACATATCAAAATTTGCAGATGATACAAAGATGGGAGGGAAAGTAGTGAGTGAGGAGGACATAAAAAACCTGCAAGGGGACATAGACAGGCTAAGTAAGTGGGCAGAGATTTGGCAGATGGAATACAACACTGGAAAGTGTGAGGTGATGCACTTTGGCAGGAAAAATCCTAGAGCAATTTATTATCTTAATGGCAAGAAACTGGAGAGTACTGAAGTGCAAAGGGATCTGGGGGTCCTGGTGCACGAAACTCAAAAGGTTAGTATGCAGGTGCAGCAAGTGATTAAGAAAGCCAATGGAATGTTGGCTTTCATTGCTAGGGGGATAGAATATAAAAATAGGGAGGTATTGCTTCAGTTGTACAAGGTATTGGTGAGACCGCACCTGGAATACTGCGTACAGTTTTGGTGTCCTTACTTAAGCAAAGACATCCTTGCTCTCGAGGCAGTGCAAAAAAGGTTCACTCGGTTAATCCCGGGGATGAGGGGGTGGTCATATGAGGAGAGGTTGGGTAGATTGGGACTCTACTCATTGGAGTTCAGAAGAATGAGAGGCGATCTTATTGAAACAAAAAAGATTGTGAAGGGGTTGGATCGGGTGGATGCGGGGAGGATGTTCCCGATGACGGGTGAGACTAGAACTGGGGGACATAGTCTTAGAATAAGGGGCTGCTCTTTCAAAACTGAGATGAGGAGGAACTACTTCACTCAGAGGGTGGTAGGTCCATGAAATATGCTGCCACAAAAAGCTGTAGAAGCTACATCATTAATTAAATTTAAAACAGAAATAGACAGTTTCCTAGAAGTAAAGGGCATTAAGGGTTACGGGGAGCGGGCAGGAATTTGGACATGAGTCTAGGTTCGGATCGGTCATGGCCCTGTGGGTAGTGGAGCGGGCCCAGGGACCGTGTAGCCTGATTCTGCTCCTATTTCGTGTGTGCAATTCTGTTAGATGCAGGAGATGGTTCTGTGATAGATAGTAGATTGGCGGTTAGGATCAGATCAGCCATGATCTTATTGAATGGCGGAGCAGGCTCGAGGGGCCGATTGGCCTACTCCTGCTCCTATTTCTTATGTTCTTATGTTCTTAACTCTGTTACTATCCTCCTCACTGTTTACCACATGTCCGATCTTCGTGTCGGCAGCAAAATTATGTCCAGTATAACGAATTCCAGGTCATTACTATATATCAAAAGAGAGGTGGGCCCAATACCGACCCCTGGGGAACAGCACTGTATATAACCCACCAGTCTGAAATACAGCCATTCCCCACTACTCTCTGCTTTCTGTCTCTTAGCCAATTTCTGAGCCTTGCTGCCATTGCTCATTTATTTACATTGGCTGCAATTTGGTAACAGTTCTAACATGTGATACTTTATAAAACGCCTTTAGAAAGGATGTGGAAATTGGGAAAGTAGGAGCTTGATCAATGCTGATATAATCATCCTGAAATGTGTTACTGTCGTGCTAAATATTTACAGGGGAGCTGATTTATTACAAACCTGTTATATTTCATGTTTAATGTAATTACTTTATTTTATTTACTTCCTTAACACTCCCAATTCAATGTATATTAACCGTGACTCCATTAATTAGCCCTGTCAAAATAATAATCTGGTCCATTACTGGATGCAGTAATGACGCTACAAATGTCCCCCCGAAATCCATAAAACTGCTACTTTTGCTCCTCGACTGATGTATAATTTCCCTGTTTATTTGCCTTCCTCATTGTTAACTTATTGAGGATTGTGATCCTGTCTCGGGCAAATTGCAGTCTCTCCACTCGCTTCAGCGACATGGCAGCGGCGGATCGACGGGACTTTCCCACTGAGCTGATATTGAGACACATTCCGATTGTTATCGGGAGCAGTTTGTTTTTGTGTGGTCAGTTATTGACCTGTTTAATATCCACGCCGTCCTGCTTTATGCAGCCACAGAATGTTCTGTCTGTTTCACCTTCTCTTTTACCTTTGATCGAATTCTGGTCATTTGTTGTCAGAAGCTGAAAATTAAATATTACACCGAGAAAACTGCGGTGGAGGTTCAAGGAACAGTGAGTGTGTTGAGCTGTTAAGTTGGCATCACCCGATATTTTATGTTAAATAACAACAGAAAATTCTGCCAACACTCAGCATGTCAGTCAGCATTCGTGGAGAGAGCAACAGTTAACGTTTCAGGTCTGATTTTACGTTAACGGGATATTATAATCTTCCCTTGTTTAGTGGGATAGACGCCAGTTTTATTTGTACAAAGGTATGGGAGTACTCAAGCTCATAACATTCTCGTCCCGTATGCCCCATTTGTTCGGATTCTGCTGCTCAATTCTTTAACTGCCAGACACATATTAGTGGCCAGCGGAGCCCGCAGGAGACTCCGAGGTCACAGCAGTGGGGAGAGTCCCAGAGACCCAGAGATGGAGCGTCGAAGGAAATCCATCCACTTACTGTTTGTTAATTCGTGGAATTTCATACTGTTATGGTCATTCTTTATGGCATTTTCTATTTGGATCCGAATGCGGGTTTTTGGATAATATTCTTTATTTATTCCTCTTTTTTTAATAGCAATTGGATTCTTGCTTCAGTTCCTGAGTTGCTGCACTAACACTTGCATTTATGCTGTGACCCAGAATAAATTAAGAAAGCAGTTGAAGAATCTGGTCAAATATCCCTTTACTCTAATATAAAAATAATTAATTGTGGGAACAGTTGATGAATTTCCAGCATCAGAAGTCAGTCCCATCTCATAATCACAACGACCCGCTTTACTCCGGGGTCTGTGAGGCCAGTCTGCTCTCCCCCGGGGTCTGTGATACAGACACATTGGGGCCGGTCTGCTCATCCCGGGGTCAGTGAGACAGACACAGTGAGGCCGGTCTGCACTCCCCCGGGGTCAGTGAGACAGTCACAGTGGGGCCGATTTGCTCTCCTCCGTGGACTGTGGGGCCGGTCTGCTCTCTCCCGGGGTCTGTGATACAGACACAGTTAGGCCTGACTGCTCTTACCCGGGGTCTGTGATACAGACTCAGTGGGGCCGGTCCGCTCTGCCCCGGGGTCTGTGATACATAGAAACATAGAAACTAGGAGCAGGAGTAGGCCATTCGAGCCTGCTCCACGATTCAATACGATCATGGCTGATCATCCAAATCCAGTACCCTGTCCCTGCTTTCTCACACAGAATTCCCACAGTACAGATAGAGGCCATCTCGGCCCATCGAGCCTGCACCGACACATATCCCATCCTATCCCCGTAACCCTACATATTTAATCCACCCCCTAACACTAAGGGTCAATTTATCATAGCCAAATCAACCTAACCCGCACATTTTTGGACTGTGGGAGGAAACCGGAGCCCCCGGAGGAAACCCACGCAGACACGGGGAGAATGTGCAAACTCCACACAGACAGTCACCCGAGGCTAGATTCGAACCCGGGTCCCTGGCGCTGTGAGGCACCAGTGCTAACCACTATGCCACCGTGTTGCACACAGTGGGACCGATCTGCTCTCCCCCAGGGTCTGTGATACAGACACAGTGGGGCCTGTCTGCTCTGCCCCGGAGTCTGTGATACAGACACAGTGGGGCCGGTCTGGTCTCCCCCGGGGTCTGTGATACAGACACAGTGGGGCCGGTCTGCTGTCCCCCGCGGTCTGTGATGCAGACACAGTGAGGCCGTTCTGCTCTCCCCCGGGGTCTGTGAAACAGACACAGTGGGGCCTGACTGCTCTCCCCCGGTGTCTGTGATGCAGACACAGTGAGGCCGGTCTGCTCTCCCCCGGGGTCTGTGATGCAGACACAGTGAGGCCGGTCGGCTCTCCCCCGGGGTCTGTGATACAGACACAGTGAGGTTGTCTTGCTTTCCTCCGATGTCTGAGGTATCGGTTGGTAATATCAGCTTCACTTACAAACTCTGCACATTATAAGCCAACAGCAGGTACGATATTGGCCAGATAATCTTTTTTAACGGTGAAACACTCCACTAATCTCAGCAATATTCCGAATCTGACAGAGCCCACAGGTTAATATTAAAACACTCACTGAGACTCTCTGTCTGTACTATCATACTGCCAAGTATTGACAGTGATCAGTAAACACTCACAGACCCTTTGCAATGAGAAGGAGCGAAACCACCTTTAAATATTAACAGAGACCGTGTAACTATTAACTGGAACACAGAAAACCCTGCAAACACTAAAACACTATCAGAGACATTCTTTGTGAAATATAAATCTTCAACAGACCCACAAGCAATATTAACATTCGTCGAGAGACGCATTGTTGATAGTGGCACACTGTCATGTGTCTCCTATAGGCAACTACAAACACTTACAGTTACAAAATGAGACCCCATGGAAATCCGGGGAACAATCTTTAGACACCAGTGCACTCCCTGATGTGGAATGGGGATTGACAATTAGGCAACTAACAGGCGGGGTCTCTAGGTGTTTGATGTGAATCAGTAGTAGCACTTTCTAGACACAAAAGGCATCAAGGTGTATGGAGAGAAAGCGGGAATATGGTATTGAGATAAAGGATCCGCCATGATCATATTGAATGGAGGAGCAGGCTGGAAGGGCCGAATGGCCTACTCCTGTTCTTATTTTCCTATGTTCTATGTTTTCTATCGCCTCTTTACAAGACCCACTCCAGAGACTTCAGCACAAAATCGAGGTTAACAGTAAAATCAGCGCAGTACTGTGGGAATGCTGCACTTTCGGAGGTATGATCATTCGGAAAAGACGTTACATAGAATTACCAATAATGCACAGCACATAAACAGGCCATTCGTTCCAACTCGTCCATGCCGTAGATGTTGTTTCACACGAGCATCATCCGACACTTCTTCATCTCACCTTCTCAGCATTTCCTTCTATTCCCTTCTCCCGCATATGTTTATCCAGCCTCCCCTTAAATGCATCTATTCTATTCACCTCAAGTGCACCGTGCGGCAGTGAGTTCCACATTCTAACCACGCTATTGGTAAAGATCTTTCTCCTGAATTCCCTATTGGATTTATTGGTGACTATTTTATTTTTCTGGAACCTAGTTTTGGATTCCACCACAAGTGAGAACGTTTACCCTACGCCTAACCTAGCAAAACGTTTCATAGTTTTAAAGAGCTCAATTGGGTCACCCCACACTCTTCTCATTTTTATAGAAAGGAGCAGCAGCCTATTCACTATTTCTGGATAGTTCTAACATCTCAGTTCTGAAATCACTGTTTCAATCTTGATTGCATCTTCTCCAGTGCCTCTATATCTTTTTTATAATAAGGAGATCAGGATTGTGCTCAGCACTCCAAGTGTGGTTTAACCAAGTTCAACTGAGGACCCGACTGCCCTCTCAGGTGGATGTAGCAGAAAGCACGGTAGTATTCGTTGAACAGTAAGGGAGTTGGTTCCTGGTGTCTTGTTGAATATTTGTCCCTCAATCAACATCACTGAAAAAGGTTATCTGGCCATTACCGCATTGCTCTTTGTGGGAGCTTGCTGTGCGCAAACCGGCTGCCGTGATTCCCACATTACAACGGTGACAACATTTCAAAAGTACTTCATTGCCTGTGAAACGCCCTGGGAGGTCCTCAGGACGAGAATCGCGTTTTATAAATTCAAGGACATTTTCTCTTTATCAACATCGTTATCCTTAATGCCAATCTCGTGAGTCCTAATGCTGACTCAGCCAATCATTGCTCTCGGTACCTGGAGTCCTGGTGCTGGCTCAGCCAATCAATTCTCTCGGTACTTGGAGACCTGGTGCTGACTCTTCCAATAACTACTCTCGGTACTTGGAGTCCTGGTGCTGACTCAGCCAACCACTGCTCTCGGCAATTGGTGTCCTGGGGCTGACTGAGCCCGCCAGTGCCTCAGAGGGGATCGGTGGAAGAAAGATCAGAGGTGGAGGATTTTAGTGCAGGGGTTGTGAGCAGGAGAGAGGGATCTGAGTTAGAGTTCATGTGGAAAGAATACAGGGAGCTGTTGATGGGTTAAATATCCTGTTTGTTTTCCTGGTACATCCTGTCAGCTGAGCTCAGTCGTTTAGATCTGGATGGGAGCCCGAACACGCAATCTTGTGATCTGAAAGATAGAGAACAGCCAACTGACTCAAACTGCCAACTGATCCACAGTCACACAGAAAGGAAATGATTTGTTCGCAGGATATCTTCAGAGAGCAGAGTCACTCCCCGTGTGTGTAATTATAAATGCAGCAAACTCTCCGAGCCCGGTTTCAGAACATTTGTACACCTGCCGTCTGAGATTGACTCTGAAAACCTCCTTGGAAGGTGATGAAAGCGCTGTTCTTGGTTCTTGGAGTACTGGTACTGACTCAGCCCAGCCCTGCTCGGGATTGGCCGGGTGGAGATCCAGCAATTTCACGTAAATTTCTCAGATTTTCAGAAACAGTGTTTAAACAATTGTGTTTTTTAAGCCAACTTTTTCTCTGTTTGAATGTTAGCGTTTGTTTGGGTCAGTGACGATGATTGTAAGATTGTAAGAAAGACTGAAGAGTTGAATTTAAATCAGTTCCACAGGTGAATCCCTCGATGCTTTAGTGATTACCTGAGCGGGTAGAGGGAATGGTGGGTGTTGTGCGCTGATCCAAACAGATCAGCAATAAAAGCACAATTACTGGCCGCTGCCGAGTATACGCATCTCAGTCGGAGCATTGACCGGGTCGGGAGACGCTGTAATTGTCCTTAGTATCCGGGTACTACAGAGGGACCTTTCACAGTTGTTGCTTCTGATCAGTGCTACCTGCTGCAAAGTGCGACAGTGTAGACTCTATGTGCGGACAGGATCGGGAGATCCTTCAGTCCCTTTCACTCACACTCAATGTCCCGTCTCACAGATGATGAATGGTGAATTGGGAGCGATAGTGGTGGTGTCGGTGGAACCGCTCCCCAGCTTCTCATTCCAGGAGGGTAGAGGAAAGGAACAAAAGTGTTTCAAAACAGGTTTATTAATTGGAATAATTCTGCAGCATTCATGGAGATTTGGATATGATAACACGGACTAAGTAGAGGTGACAAGCGGTGATATTATCAATTGTTAGCAGCAGGTTGTCAGTTTGCTCAGTTGGGAGTTGAGTGAGCATGACTCGGTTAATGCCCCACTCCGGTACATACAGCCGAGCACTGGAGGAGTCCGGCACTGTTGGCGGTTTTATGTTTTGTTTGAAACGTTCAAATGTGGTCCAGAGTCAGTCCCAGTACCAGAGACAGACACAGCTTCATGTTTTCTCATTGTTCTCCCTCCCTCTGTGTACAGAACCATCAATCAATACAGACTTCATTTGATGTTAGGGCAGTTGAACCCGTGCCGTGGAAATGGAGCAGTGTGTCGTTGGGGCAACTGCAACAAAAACCAGGACCCTGTCCAACTAAGCTGCCCAAATATGATCCGATGTTGCAGACGGAAACCGTGAAATATCCAATGACGGATCCCACAAGCCCCACCTCTGCTGACCCTGTATTACTGCTATCTGAAAAATGGGATGTATTAGGAAATAAAACTTACTGCATTGAGCACAGCTTCATATCCGTGTTTTGCATCTCTTTAGGAATCGTGTGTCTGAGGACAAGGTGCTCAGGGGAGGAATGAGGCTGGGAGAAGATGTGCCACTTGCAGGAAAAGGGAAGAGGAGATGAGTGCAGGGAATCTAGGAAAGTGTTGAATAATACATTCGGAAAGGGACTGAGATAAGTCAGGTGACCGAGAGTGTCAACACTCTTACCGTATGAGGTTTAATATTTTGCACAAAACCGTTTGTGCCGGCAAAGTGGAAGGAGACATCAGACGCATCAGATTGTTTGATGGGGACAGTGTAGAGGGAGCATTGCTCTGTATCTAACCCGTTCTGTATCTGCCCTGGGAGTGTTTGATGGGGCAGTGTAGAGGGAGCTTCACTCTGTATCTAACCCGTGCTGTACCTGCCCTGGGAGTGTTTGATGGGACAGTGTAGAGGGAGCTTCACTCTGTATCTAACCCGTGCTGTACCTGCCCTGGGAGTCTTTGATGGGACAGTGTAGAGGGAGCTTCACTCTGTATCTAACCCGTGCTGTACCTGCCCTTGGAGTGTTTGATGCGACAGTATCGAGGGAGCCTTGTTCTGCCGTACGCTGAACTGTACCAGTCCGTGTTGGCGCGGATTCGGCCCTTCAATAATAATTCTTGTTTCCATGAGCCACTGAGCCCGTAATGGGTTTTCCTTCGCCCAGTCACAGCTGTTTGTGAGAGCGGGGTACCTTTAACACCAGCTCACTGTTCCTGGTCTGGAGCTGAGGTGTCGTGGATTGTCCCTGATTAAGACCTCACAGTTAGCTGTTGTCTCCTATTGTTCTGCCATCATGCCCTGCTGCTCGATTCTCCGCTCCTCACTGGGTCTCAGACCATATCGAGTATATCACAGTCCCCCTGCCCTAATTTTATGTCTGCATCGTCCTTCTCCATAGTGAAAACAGATGCAAAAAATTCATTTAGTTCCCCACCTACATCTTCCGGCTCCACACACAGATTGCCACTTTTGTCCCTAATGGGCCCTATTTTTCCCCTAGTTATCCTCTTACCCTTAATATACTTATAAAACATCTTAGGATTTTCCTTTATTTTGCTCGCCAGTGTTATTTCATGGCCCCTCTTTGATCTCCTAATTTCTTTTTTAAGTATCCCCCTGCACTTTGTGTACTCCTCTAGTGCTTCCTCCGTCTTTAGCATTTTGTATCTGCCAAAAGCCCTCCTTTTCTTCCTGATCCATTCTCGTATATCCCCTGACATCGAAGGCTCCCTGTGGTTTTTGGAACCGCCCTTGACCTTTACGGGAACATGCTGCCATTGTATGATCTCAATCTCCCTTCTGAAAGAATCCCATTGCTCCGATGCGGGTTTTCCTACAAGCAGATGATCCCAGTCCCTTTTGGCCAGATCCTTCCTTGTCCTATTAAAATCGGCCTTCTCCCAATTTAGAACCTTTATTTCCGGCCCATCCCTGTCCTTTTCCATGACCACCTTAAATCTCACCGTATTATGGTCACTGTCTCCAAAGTGGTCACCTAGTAGCACTTCTTCCACTTGGCCGGCCACATTCCCTAGAAGTAGGTCCAGTACCGCCCCCTCTCTTGTAGGACTTTCTACATGCTGGCTCAAAAAGCTCTCCTGGATGCACTTTAAGAATTTTGAACCCTCTAAGCCTTTCACGCTCAGACTATCCCAGTTAATATTGGGGAAGTTGAAATCCCCCATTATTATTACCCTATTATTTGCACATTTCTCTGAGATTTGCTTACATATCTGTTCCTCTATCGCCCCCTGACTGTTTGGGGGACTATAGTACGCTCCCAGCAAAGTGCTTGCCCCCTTTTTGTTTTTAAGCTCCACCCATATAGCCTCATTGGAGGAACCTACTAATATATCATCCCTCCTTATGGCAGTAATTGATTCCTTAATTAATATTGCGACACCTCCTCCTCTTATACCTCCCCCTCTGTCTCGCCTGAAGATTCTGTACCCCGGAATATTGAGCTGCCAGTCTTGCCCCTCCCTCAACCATGTCTCCGTGATAGCAACAATATCATACTCACATGTATTTATCAACACCTTCAGTACATCCACGTTATTCGCTAGACTCCTTGCATTAAAATAGATGTGGTCCAGCCTTGCTCTTACATATTTGCCCTGTCTTCCAAGCTGACTTGTTTTTTTCTCTATATTTGACTGTACATCACCCCCTATTGTAGCTCCACTCTGAATCCCATCCCCCTGCCAAGTTAGTTTAACCGCCGTCCCCCCCCCCCCCCCAACAGTGCTCGCAAACCTCCCCGCAAGGATATTTGTCCCGCTCTGGTTCAGGTGCAAACCGTCCAACTTGTACAAGTCCCACCTTCCCCAGAAGTAGGCCCAGTGATCCAGGAATCTAAAACCCTCCCTCCTGCACCAACTCTTCAGCCACGCATTTATCTGTTCTATCCTCCTATTCCTATACTCACTAGCACGTGGCACTGGGAGTAATCCAGAGATTATAACCTTTGAGGTCCTGCTCTTTAATCTGCTGCCTCGCTCCCTAAATTCTTGATGCAGAACCTCATCCCCCTTCCTACCTATGTCGTTGTTCACAATGTGAACCACGACCTCTGCCTGCTCACCCTCCCCCTTAAGAATGCCCTGTAGCCGCTCAGTGACATCCATGACCCTGGCCCCAGGGAGGCAACAAACCATCCTGGCGTCACTTTTATGGCCACAGAAACGCCTATCTGTTCCCCTTACGATAGAATCCCCTACCACTATTGCTCTCCCACTCTTTTTCCTCCCTTTTTGAGCAGCAGAAGCAACCCTGGTGCCAGGAAGTTGGCTGCTGCCACTCTCCCCTGGTGAGTCATCCCCCTCAACAATATCCAAATCAGTATACCTGTTTGAAAGGGGGATGACCGCAGGGGTTCCCTGTACTCCCTGCCTGCCTCTGCTGCTCCGCCTGATGGTCACCAATTTCCCTTCTGCCTGTGCAGCCCTACCCTGCGGCGTGACCAACTCGTTAAACGTGCTATCCACGACCCTCTCAGCATCGCATATGCTCCAAAACTCATCCACCCACAGCTCGAGCGCCGCAATGCGGTCTACAAGTAGCTGCAGCTGGATGCATTTCTCGCACACGTGGTCCCCAGGGACACTGGCAGCGTCCCTGAATTCCCACATGGAGCAAGATGAGCATAACACGGGGCAGTTCTCACCTGTCATGACCTACTCCCTTAATTAAATTAAAAATGTATTCAATACCCCAGTTACAGATATACTCTAGGGCGCTTTATTTACCAACAGTCCCCACTACACCACAGAGACCCTAGAAATTTAACACCACAGAATTTCAGCTTAAAAAGAGAGAAATACTCACCAACCAATCACTTACCTATTTTTAGGTGACGTCACACTTCGATTATTTTTCCCTCCGAGTTCGGAGACTGGTACACCTTACCTGGTCTCTGGAGCCTTTTATAGGCCCACTGCCGCCGCTGAAACTCCCGCCGCTGAAACTCCCGCCGACGCTCTGAGGCCTTACCTAGTCTTGGAGCCTTTTATAGGCCCACTGCCACCGCTGAAACTCGCGCCGACGCTCTGAGGCCTTACCTGGTCTCTGGAGCCTTTTATAGGCCCACTGCCGCCGCTGAAACTCCCGCCGACGCTCTGAGAAGGCAGAGGGTGATGGTCGAAGGTTGTTTTTGTGACTGGAAGCCTGTAGCCAGTGGGGTACCACAGGGATCGGTGCTGGGTCCCTTGCTGTTTCTGGTCTACATTAACGACTTGGATATGAATGTAAAAGGTATGATCAGTAAGTTCGCGGATGATACAAAAATTGGTAGGGTGGTAAATAGCGAGGAGGGTAGCCTCAGTCTGCAGGACGATATAGATGGGTTGGTCAGATGGGCGGAACAGTGGCAAATGGAATTTAATCTGGAAAAGTGCGAATGATGCACTTTGGAGGGACTAACAAGGCAAGGGAATACACAATGAATGGTAAGACCCTAGGCAAGACGGAGGGTCAGAGGGATCTTGGTGTGCAAGTACACAGATCCCTGAAGGTGGCGGAACAGGTGGATAAGGTGGTAAAAAAGGCATATGGGATACTTGCATTCATTAGCCGAGGCATAGAATATAAGAGCAAGGAGGTTATGATGGAGCTGTATAAAACACTGGTTAGGCCTCATCTGGAATACTGTGTGCAGTTCTGGTCGCCACACTACAGGAAGGATGAGATCGCTTTGGAGAGGGTGCAGAATGTTACCCGGGCTGGAGTGCTTCAGCTATGAAGAGAGACTGGGCAGATTGGGTTTCATTTCCTTGGAGCAGAGGAGGCTGAGCGGGGACATGATTGAGGTGTACAAAATTATGAGGGGCATAGATAGGATGGATACTAATGAGTTTTTTCCCTTAGTAGAGGGGTCTATAACAAGGGGGCATAGATTCAAGGTAAATGGCGGGAGGTTTAGAAGGGATTTGAGAAAGAACTTTTTCACCCAGAGGGTGGTTGGAGTCTGGAACTCATTGCCTGAAAGGGTTGTGGAGGCAGGAACCCTCACAACATTCAAGAAGCATTTGGAAGAGCACTTGAAATGCCATAGCATACAAGGCTACGGACCAATGCTGGAATATGGGATTAGATTAGACAGAGCTTGATGGCCGGCGTGCACACGATGGGCCGCATGGCCTCTATCCGTGCTGTATAACTCTATGACTCTATGACATATCCCACCCTCTTCCTGATCAACACACATCGCCAGTCTGGACGTCAGATTTGAGAAGTGTGAAACATTCCAGAAACTCTGGAGATGGATAACTGAGCTCTCACCAAGGTTGTGTTTTACTGAACCCATCACCCCGGGACTGGTTGGGACTGGATCCAACCCCCAAGTGTGTGTGGGACTGAGTCCATCTCCCAAGTATGTGTCAAACGCCCATTCCCCAGGATGTGTGTGGGACTGAGCCTAGCTCCCAGGATGTGTGTGGGACTGAGCCTGGCTCCCAGGATGTGTGTGGGACTGAGCCTAGCTCACAGGATGTGTGTGGGACTGAGCCCAATCCCCCAGGATGTGTGTGGGACTGAGCCTGGCTCCCAGGATGTGTGTGGGACTGAGCCCAATCCCCCAGGATGTGTGTGGGACTGAGCCTAGCTCACAGGATGTGTGTGGGACTGAGCCCAATCCCCCAGGATGTGTGTGGGACTGAGCCTGGCTCCCAGGATGTGTGTGGGACTGAGCCCAATCCCCCAGGATGTGTGTGGGACTGAGCCCAATCCCCCAGGATGTGTGTGGGACTGAGCCTGGCTCCCAGGATGTGTGTGGGACTGAGCCCAATCCCCCAGGATGTGTGTGGGACTGAGCCGAATCCCCCAGGATGTGTGTGGGACTGAGCCGAGCTCCCAGGTCGTGTGTGGGACTGAGCCCAGCCCATAAGAACATAAGAGTTCTGAGCAGGCTTCGGCTATACGGGCCCTCGAGCCTGCTGCACCATTCACTAAGATCATGGCTGATCTTCGATCAGTTTTCTCCCCGATATCCCAATCCCTTGATTCCAAATATCTATCTATCTCAGCCTTGAATATTCCCAACGAACGAGCATCCATAGCTCCTAGAGGCAGAGATTTCCAAAGATTCTCAACCCACTGAGTGAATTAATTTCTCCTGAAATCAGTCTTAAATGGCCGACCCCTTATCCTGAGACTGTGCGCCCTAGTTCTAGACTCTCTAGCGAGGGGAACAGACGCTCAGCATCTACCCTGTCAATCCCCCTCAGAATCTTTTATGCTGCAATGAGATCACCTCTCATTCTTCTAAACTCCAGAGAGTAGAGGCCCAATCTACACATTCTCTCCTCATAGGACAGCCCTCTCATCCCAGTGATCAATCTAGTGAACCTTCATTGCACCGCCTCGAAGGCAAGTATATCCTTCTTTAGATATCATGATGTGGAGGTGCCGGCGTTGGACTGGGGTGGACAAAAATGAGAAGTCGCACAACACCAGGTTATAGTCCAACAGATTTATTTAATTTTACAAGCTTTCGAAGCAGTTCGCTCCTTCGTCAGGTAAGTTAGTAAGTAGACCAAAACTGTGCACAGTGCTCCAGGTGTGGTCTCACCAAGGCCCTGTACAATTGCAGCAACATTTCCTTAATCTTGTAAGTTCATTTCAACCACATTCTTTTCCTCCAATTGGCATCAATGGGGCAAGAGGCACAGGAGAGGTGTTAGAATTCGGTTTGGACGGTGACACAAAATAACATCACCTCCAAAGTTCCTCTCCAATTCAGACACCAGCCAGACTTGGAGATATATCGCTATTCAGTCATCGTCACTGGGTCAAAAGCCTGCAATTCCTTCCATAACAGTATTGTGGGAGCACCTTCACCACACGGACTGCAGCAGTTCAAGATGAAGGCCCACCATTTTCTCAGGGCCAATTAAGATGCTCAAGTAATGCTGGGCTTGCCGGCGTCACACATACCCTGAGAATCAATAGGTAACAGAATAAAATAGAAATAAAATCAGTGATTTTATAATTGACTGATTGAAAGCAGGCGAGGCCTGTGATCACAGCGGGGCGACATGCTGTGTTGAACAAATTGCCAGCACAGATTGGCTCACCGGGCCATTGTGTTTGCTGTTCTGTTGCTGCCTTTATCAGAGGACAAGTAAACATTAGAATCTGGCTCAGAAACTGCAGAACGTCAATTGTACAGAGGAGATAAGGACTCAATGGCGTCTGTTACCACCGACTCATCCAATCACACGGCGCATAAGGAAAACATTCGTTCCATCTGCCGGTCCCGGCTCTTTGAAATACTGATCCAATCAGACTCACTCCCCTGCTCTATCCCCAGAGCACTGGAAATAACTTCTTCCAATATTTATCCAATTTCCTTTTGAAAGTTACTATTGAATCTGCTTCCAGCATCTTTTCAGGCAGCGCATTCCAATTCATATCAACTCGCTGTGTAAAATCACATTTTCCTCATCACCCCTCAGCTTCCTCAACATGTCAATCATCTGAAAAATGTGTCGGCTGGTTACCGACCCTTCTGCCGGTGGAACCTATTCCTCCTTATGTACACTAGCAAAACCCATCATCATTTTCAACTGCTCTTTTAAATTACCCCTTTAACTGATCTGATCTAAGGAGAACAACCCCAGCTCTATAAGTCTCTGCATATAACTGAAAACTCTCAGCCCTGGTACCATTCCAGTAAATCTTCTCTGCACCCGCTAAAAGGTCTTGGTGTGCTGCCTAGAACGGCAGACCGTATTCCTGCTACGGCCTCACCAGTAATTTATTAAAGTTTAGCATTTCTTCCTGGCTTTTGTTACTCTATGCCTCTGTTTGTGAAGCCATGGACTCCGTATGCTTTTTAACAGCTTTCTCAACATGTCCTGCCACCTTCAAAGATTAGTGTCCGTACACCCCCAGTTCTCTCTGTTCCTGCACCCGTTTTAAAATTGTATCATTGTGTTTATATTTCCTCCCCTCATACTTCCTACCAAAATGCATCAATTCATAATTCTCTGCGTTAAATTACATCAGCCATGTGTCTGCCCTGTTCACCAGTCTGTCCATGTCCACCTGAACTCTGTTACTATCCTCCTCACTGTTTACCACATTTCCGAGCTACAAAATTTGAAATTATGTTCAGTATAACGAATTCCAGGTCATTACTATATATCAAAAGAGAGGTGGGCCCAACACCGACCCCTGGGGAACAGCACTGTATATAACCCACCAGTCTGAAATACAACCATTCACCACTACTCTCTGCTTTCTGTTTCTTAGCCAATTTCCGAGTCTTGCTGCCATTGCCCATTTATTTCCATTGGCTCAATTTGGTAACAGTTCTATTATTTGGGGCCGGTCAGCTCTCCCTCGGGATCTGTGATACAGACACACTGAGGGCCTGTCTGCTCTCCCTCGGGGTCTGTGATACAGACACAGTGGGGCCTGTCTGCTCTCCCTCGGGGTCTGTGATACAGACAGAGTGGGGCCTGACATGCTTTCTCCCGGGGTCTTTGTTATAGGTTAATACTGACAGTCACTGACACACTTAGTACATTATAACCCACCACCATATACAACCTGCTAACGGTGAAATACTCCAACTAATCTCAGCAATATTCACACACTGACAGAGACCACAGGTTAATATTAAAACACTCACTGAGACGCTCTGTCTGTACTCTCATACTGCCAAGTGTTGACAGTAATCAATAAACACTCGCAGACCGATTGCTCATATTTGCAATGAGAAGGAACGAAATCATCTTTAAATATTAACACAGCCCATGTAAATATTAATTGAATCACTGAACACCCTGCACAAACTAAAACACTGCGAGATACAAAAAAATCTCCCACAGACCCACAATAAATATTAACACACGTGGAGAGGTGCATTGCTGATAGAGACACAATGTCATGAGTTTCCTGTAGGCAACTATAAACACCTACCCCCGAGTGACATTTACAGAATAACACCCCATGTAAGTCCGAGAAACAATCTTTAAATACCAGTGCAATCCCTGGTATAGAATGGGGTTGGACAATTAGGCAACTAACAGGCGGGGGCTCTATGTGTTAGATGTGAATTAGTGGTAGCACTATCGCTTCTTTCCAAGACCCACTCCAGAGACTTGAGCACAAAATCAAGGTTAACAGTCTTGAACTCTGGCCCCCTCCCTCTCTCACACACTCTCTCTTCTGAGCCCTCCCGCTCTCACACACTATCAATCTCTGACCATCTGCCTCTCTCACACACTGTTTCTCTGACCCCCCTCCACTCTCTGACGCTCTCTATTTCTGAAATCCCTTCCTCTCTCGCTCACTCTCTATCTCTGTCCCTCTCTCCATGACACATTCTCTAACTCTGGCCCCCTCCCTCTCTCACTCACGCTCTATCTCTGACCTCACTTCCCTGACACAGTCTCTATCTCTGAACCAGTCTCTCTCTGAAACATTTATCTCTGATCACGTCCCTCTCTCACACTCTCCCTATCACTGACACCCCTCCCGCTAACACGCTCTGTATCTCTGACCACCTCACTAACTTTGACCCCATCCCTCTTTCACTCACACTCTATCTTTGAACAACTCTATCTCTGACCACCCCTCTATCTATCAACATCTTCCCTCTCGCTCACACGCTCTGTGTCTGAACCCCTTCCTCTCTCTGACACTCTCTGCCTCTGACCCCACTACCTCTCTCTGACACTCTCTATTTCTGATCGCCTCCCTCGGTCACACACTCTCTATCTCTGAACCGCTATCTCTCTGAAACTCTCTATGCCTGACCAACTCCCTCTGTCTGACACTCTTTATCTCTGACCGCCTCCTTCTCTCTGATACTCTCTATCGCTGATCCCCTCCTGCTGTCTTAACCTCTCTATTTCTGACTTCCACCTGTTGTGGAATAATTTAAACCACCACTCGACACAAGGTTTTACATCGTTATAAAAGTAGTCTTTATTACACCGGTGGGGAGGCAATTTCTACTGGCGCACCAGGAGACTTCTCCGCTGTTACAAATTTGAAGCAATCTTTAATACACTTAATCATACAAGCTCAGCCTCGTGCATGATCCCGTTACACAGTTTTAATTGGCCTAAGGCCCACGTGCTCAGTTGTTGATTGGCTAATTCCCTATCTCGCATCACATAACCGTTCGCCTGCATTTTATTCTAACTCGTGTCACATGATCTTTATGATCTCACCTGTTATATTTTGTAACATGTAGTACAACCACATGTTTGCATTTCTGTCTCGCTGTGCCCGTGTGGTTTCACTTATCGCTAGGTTCCATAGTTTGTGGTTAATCATAGCTGCTGCTTCTGAGCTAATTTCATTTAAACTTGAAAAGCATCGAGAACTTGTGGTCAGCATGTCTGAACTATCTCCGCAATTGCTGCTTAGTGTGCAAGCTGCATTTTTAACTGCTTAATTCCTGGAGGACGCCGATGTCCCACTTCACTCCCGTTCTCACACAACCTCTATCTCTTACCCCTCCCTCTCTGTGACAATCCTTATCTCCGAACACTCCACCTCTCAAACACTATCTATCTCTGATCACCTCCCTCTCAAACACTCTCTATTCCGAACACTTCGCCTCTCAAACACTCTCTATCTCTGATTCCCTCCCTCTCAAACACTCTCTATCTCTGACCCCCCACTCTCACACATTCTATATCTCTGATCCCCTCTATCTCTCACATTCTTTCTCTGATTACCTCCATCTTTCACAAACTCTCTATGTCTGACCTCCACCCTCTCTCATGCACTCCCTATCTCTTACCCCCTCTCTCTCACACACACTCTCTATCTCTGATCCTCTCCCTCTCTCTGACACTCACTATCTCTGATCGCCACCTCTCCCTGAAACTCTCTATATATGAACTACTCCCTCTCTCATTCTCTCTATCACTGACCCCTCCATCTCTCACACAATCTCTATCTCGGATTCTCTCCCTCTCTCTCTGATACTACCTATCTCCAACCCCTCCCTCTCTCATGCAGTCATATCTCTAACCCCGTGTCTCACTCACTCACTTGCTATCTCTGTCCCACTCGCTCTTGCACACCCTATCTATCTCTGACACGCTCTCTCTCACACACACACTCTATCTCAGACCCCCTCCCTCTCTCACACATTCTTTTATGACGCCCTCCCTCTCTCACACTCTCTCTATCTTTGATCATCTCCCTCTCTCACACGCTTTCTATTTTTCACGCATTCCCTCTCTCACTCACTCTCTATCTCGGTCTCACCCTCTCGACACTCTCTAACTCTAACCCCCTCCCTCTATCAAATACAGTCTATCTCTGCCCCCTCGCTCTCTCCCACGCTCTTTCTCTCTGAACCCCTCTCTCGCACACATCCAATATCTCTGACCCACTTTCCTCTCACACTCTCTCTATCGATAACTCCCCTGCCGCTTACACCCTCTGCATATTTGAGACCCCACCCCACTAACTTGGACCCCCTCCCTCTCTCTGACACTCACTATCTCTGTTCCACTCCCTCTCTCACACACTTTCTACGTCTGACCCTCCTCCCTCTCTCTGACACACCCCATCTCTGTTACACTTCCTCTCTCACACACTCACTATCTCTGTCCCCTCCCCATCTCACACACTCTCTGTCTTTGACCGCTCCCTCTCTCTGACACTGATTATCTCTGATCGATACCTCTCCCTGAAATACTCTATTTATGAACTACTCCGTCTCTCACACACTCTCGATCTCTGACACCCTCTCGGACTCACACACTCTCTATATCTGACCCGCTCCATCTCGAAAACACTCTTTATCTCTGACCCCCCAGTCTCACTCACTCACTTGCTCTCCCTGTCCCTCTCGCTCTCTCACACAGCCTCTTTCCTGACGTCCTCCCTCTCTCACACACTCCCTATTTTTCACGCATCTCCCTCTCTCACTCACTATCTATCTTGAATGTCTCCCTCTCGCACATTCCCGACCTCTGACCTGCTCCCTCTACCAAAAACGCTCTTTCTCTGACCAACTCTCTCTCGCACACACTCTATCGTTGAACCCCACTCTATCACACATTCTATATCGCTGACGTTTCACTCTATCACATTCTCTCTATCGATGACACCTCTTCCACTTACACCTGTATCTCTGACCCCCTGACTAACTTTGAACCCCTCTCTCTCTCTAACTGCTCCCTCTCTTTGACACTCACTGTCTCTGTTCCCCTCCCTCTCTCACGCACTCTATCTATGAACCCCCATCCTATCTCTGACACTCTCTATCTCTGACCACCTCCCTCTGTCTGACACTCTCTATCACTGAACCCCGCTCTCTGATACATTCATTCCCTGATCGTCTTCCTCTCTTTGACACTCTCAAGTACGGGACGATCAGGACCCATCAGAAAGAGTAAAGGACGCTCAGGACCTATCAGAGAGAGTAAGGGAAGATCAGGATATATCAGAGATAGTAAGGGAAGATCAAACCCAGTCAAAGAGGGATGGAAGCTCAGGATCTTTCAGAAAGAGTAAAGGACGTTCAGGACCTATTAGAGAGCGTAAGGGAAGATCAGGATATATCAGAGAGAGTAAGGGAAAATCAAACCCTGTCAAAGAGGAATGGAAGCTCTGGATCTATCAGAGAGATTAAGAGAGCTCAGGGTCTATCAGAGAGAGTAATTGAAGACCAGGACCTAGAAGACAGTGTAAGTGAATCTCAGGCCCTTTCAGACAGTGTAAGTGAAGGTCACGACCTCTCAGAGATTGTAAGGGACCCTCAGAATCGCAAAGAGAGAGTAAGGGAAGATCAACACCTATCAGAGAGCGTAAGGGAAAATCATGACCAATCAGAGAGAGTAAGGGACGCTCAGGACGTACCAGAGAGCATAAGAGAAGATCAGGACCTATCAGGGAGAGCAATGAAAGCTCAGGACCTAGCACAGAGTGTAAGGTAAGCTCATGAACTATCAGATAGAGTATGGGAAGCTCACGACCTATCAGAGTTTAAGAATGCTCAGGACCGATCTGAGAGAGTAGGGGAAGCACAGGACCTACCACAGAGTAGGGAAGCAAACGACCTATCAGAAAGAGTAAGGGATTCAGAGGACCTATCAGAGAGTGCGAAGGAAGCTCGGGAATTGCCAGCGAGCGGGAGGGACGCTCAGAACCTATCAGAGAGAGTCAGGGAAGATCAGGACCTATCAGAGAGTAAGGGAAGCTCAGGACCTAGCAGACAGTGTAAGGGAAGCTCAAGCCCTATCAGAGAGTAAGGGAACCTCAGAAACTAGCAAAAAGAGCAAGGAAAACTCAGTGCCCATCAGAGAGATTAATTGAAGATCAGGACCTATCAGAGAATAAGGAAGCTCAGGACCTATCAGAGAGAGCAAGGGATGCTCAGGAACTATCAGAGAGAGTAAAAGACGCTCAAGAACTAGTAGAGAGAGTAAGGGAATGTCAGGAACAATCAGTGAGAGTAAGGGACTCTCTGGACCTATCAGCCAGAGTAAGGGAAGACCAGGCCTGTCAGAGAGATTACGGAAAGCTCACATCAATTCAGAGAGTGAAAGGGACGCTGAGGACCTATCAGAGAGAGTAAGGGATGATCAGGACTTATCAGAGTGAGTAAAGGACGCTCAGGACCAATCAGAGTGTGTAAGGGAAGCTCAGGACCTATGAGAGAGAGTACGGCAAGATCAGGACCTATGAGAGAGTGTATAGCGAGCTCAGCACCTATCAGAGAGTAAGGGAACATAATTTCCTATCAGAGAGAGTAATTAAGATCAGGGTCTATCAGATAGTGTAAATGAAGCTCAGGACCTATCAAAGATTGTAAGGGTCGCTCAGGATCTATCTGGGAGTTTAAGTGTATCTCAGGCCCTTTCAGGGAGTGTAAGGGAAGGTCACGACATATCTGAGACTGTAAGGGACGCGTAGGACCGTTCAGAGAGTGCAAAGGAAGGGCAGGACCTATCAGAGAGAGTAAAGTAATCGCAGGTCCTATCAGAGAGAGTAAGAAAAAATCAAGACCGACCTGAGTGAATAATGGACTCTCTGGACCTATCAGAGAGAGTAAGGGAATCTGAGGAACTAACAGATAAATCAAGGGAACGTCACTCCCTATCAGAGAGAGTACTTGAAGTTCAGGACCTATCAGATTGTGTAAGGGAAGATCAGGACCTATCAGAGAGTTTAAGTGACTCTCAGGGCCTTTCAGAGAGTGTAAGGGAAGATCACGACAACATAGAAATTGTAAGGGACGCTCAGGATCATTCAGAAAGAGTATGGGAAGGTCTATCAAGGAGAGTAAGTGAAGTTCAAGCCCTACCAGAGAGTAAGGGATGATCAGGACCTACAGATTGAATAAGGGATTCTCAGGACCTCTCAGAGCGAGTATGGGATGATTAGCATGGATCAGAAAGTAAGGGAAGCTAAGGAATAATCAGAATGAATAAGGGACAATCAGCACCTATCAGAGGGAGTATGGGAGGATCAGGACCTATCAGAGAGCGAAGGGAAGCTGAGGACCTTTCAGAAAGAGTAAGGGAAACTCAGGAATTATCAGCGACCGGGAGAGAACCTCAGGATCTATCAGACAGAGTAAGGGCAGATCAGGACCAGTCAGAGTGAATAATGGACACTCAGGACCTATCAGAGAGAGTATGGGATAATCAGCATCTATCAGAGAGTCTAAGAGAAGCTCAAGCCTTATCAGAGAGTAAGGGAAGCTGATGGCCTATCAGAGAGAGCAATGAGCGCTCAGAACCTATCAGAGAGTGTAAGCGAAGCTCAGGACCTATCAGGGAGAGTAACGAGCGATCATGATTTATCGTAGAGTATAGGGTAAGCTCAAGCCCAATCAGAGAGTGAAAGGGAAGCTCAGGACCTATCAGAGAGTGTAAGGGACTCTCAGAAACTAGCAGAGAGAGCAAGGGAACTTCAGTTCCTATCAGAGAGAGTAATTGTAGATCAGGACCTGTCATATAGTGTAAGGGAAGCTGAGGACATATCAGAGAGTGTAAGGGATGATCAGGACTTATCAGATTGAATAAGGGACACTCAGGACCTATAGAAGAGATTAAAGGAAGCTAAGGACCTTTCAGAGAGAGTAAGCGAAGCTCAGGACCTATCAGAGAGTAAGGGCAGCGCAGGACCTATCAGAGAGAGTAAGGGAAGATCAGGGCCTATTAGAGAGTGTAAGTGACACTCAGGAGCTATCAGAGAGTAAGGGAAGCCCTGGACCTATCAGAGAGAGTAAGGGCAGATCAGGGCTTATCAGATTGAATAAGAGACTCTCAGGACCTTTCAGAGAGTGTATGGGAAGATCAGGATCTATCAGAGAGCATAAGGAAAGCTCAAATCCTATCAGAGAGGATAGAAGCTCAGGACTTATCAGAGAGACAAAGGGAAGCCCTGGAACTATCAGGGAGAGTAAGGGAAGATCCGGGCCTATCAGATTGAATACGGGACACTCAGGAGCTAGCAGAGAGAGTAAGGGAAGATCAGGATCTATCAGACAGTGTAAGAGCAGCTCCAGCCCTATCAGAGAGTAAGGGAAGCTGAGCAACTATCAGAAAGATTACGGGACTCTCAGGACCTATCAGAGAGTGTGAGGAAAGCTCAGCAGCTATCAGAATGAATAAGGGACAATCAGGACCTATCAGAGAGAGTATGGAAAAATCAGGACCTATCAGAGAGTGTAAGGGAAGCTCAAATCCTATCAGAAAGTCTTGAAGCTCAGGACCTATGAGAGCGTAAGGAAGCGCAGGACATATCAGAGCGCGTAAGGGAAGATCGGGACTTAACAGAGAGAGTAAGGGAAGATCAGGACCTATCAGAGAGAGTAGGGGAAGCTCAGGACCTATCAGAGTGCGTAAGGGAAGATCGGGACTTAACAGAGAGAGTAGGGGAGGCTCAGGACCTATGAGAGAGAGTAGGGGAAGCTCAGGACCTATCAGAGCGCGTAAGGGAAGATCGGGACTTAACAGAGAGAGTAAGGGAAGATCAGGACCTATCCGAATGTAGAAGCGACACTCAGGACCTATCAGAGGGAGAAAGAAAAAATCAAGACCGATCGGAGTGAATAAGGGAACCTGAGGTCCTATCAGAGCGAGTAAGGGAAGATCAGGAATGTCAGAGGGAGTAAGGGAAGCTCAAGCCCAATCAGAGAGTGTACCGGAAGCTCAGGACCTATCAGAGAAAGTAAGTGAAGCTCAGTACCCATCAGAGAGAGTAAGGGAATCTCAAGCCCTATCAGAGAGACTTAGGGAAGATGAGGACCTATCAGAGAGAGTAATGGGCGCTCAGGACTTATCCGAGAGAGTAATAGAAGAATAGGATTTATCATAGAGTCTAAGGGAATCTCAAGCCCTATCAGAGAGTAAGGGAATCTCAGGAACTAGCAGAGAAAACAAGGGAAAGTCACTTCCTAACAGTAGAGTACTTGAAGATCAGGACCTATCAGAGAGAGTAATTGAAGATCAGGACCTATCAGATTGTGTAAGGGAAGCCCAGGACCTATCAGAGAGTGTAAGGGACACCCAGGACATATCAGAGAGTGTAAGTGAATCTCAGACCCTTTCAGAGCGTGTAAGGGAAGGTCACGACATCACAGAAATTGTAAGGGACGCTCAGGATCTTTCAGAAAGAGTATGGGAAGCTCAGGGCCTTTCAGGGAGAGTAAGCGAAGTTTAGGGCCTATCAGAGAATAAGTGAAGATCAGGACCTATCAGAATGAATAAGGGACAATCAGGAACTATCAGAGAGCATAAGAGAAGCTCAAATCCTATCAGAAATGATTGAAGTTCAGGATATATGAGAGTGTAAGAAAGCTCAGGACATATCAGAGAGAGTAGGGGAAGCTCAGGACCTATCAGAGCGCGTAAGGGAAGATCAAGTTCTGTCATCGAGTGTAAGTTAAGCTTAAGCCGTATCAGAGAGTAAGGGAAGCTCAGGACCTATCAGAGAGTGTAAGAGAAGCTCAGGACCTATCAGAGAGAGTAAGGGATGATCAGGACCTATCAGATTGAATAAGGGACAGTCAGGAACTATGGGAGAGATTAAGGAACTGTTAGAGAGAGTAAGGGAAGCTCAGGACCCATCAGAGAGAGTAAGGGAAGCTCAGGACCCATCAGAGAGAGTAAGGGAAGCTCAGGACCCATCAGAGAGAGTAAGGGAAGCCCGGGAACTATCAGAGAGTGTAAGGGTAGGTCAGGACCTATCAGAGAGAGAGCATGGGAACAGCAGGATCTATCAGAAAACATAACGGAATCTCAAATCCTAACAGAGTGGATAGAAGCTCAGGACCTAACAGAGAGATTAAGGGACGCTCAGGAACTTTCAGATACAGTGAGGGAAGCTCTGGACCTATTAGAAGGTAAAGGACGCTCAGGACCTATCAGGGAGAGTAAGAGATGCTCATGACCTATCAGAGACTGTAAGGGACGCGCAAGACCGTTCAAAGAGGATTGAAGCTCAGGACCTATCAGAGAGTGTAAGGGAGACTCAGCACCTATCAAAGAAAGTAAGTGAAAGTCAGGACTTTCAGAGAGAGCAAGGGATGCTCAGCAACTATCAGAGAGAGTAAAAGACACTCATGACCTCTCAGAGAGTGTAAGGGAAGATCGGGACGTGTCACAGTGAGTAAGGGAAGCTCAAGGTCTTTCAGAGAGTGCAAGGGAAGATCAAAACCTATCAGAGACTTTAAGGAACGCGCAGGACCGTTCAGATTTGTAAGGGAAGGTCTATCAGGGAGAGTAAGTAAAAATTAAGACCGATCTGAATGAATAAGGGACACTCAGTTCACGCTTCCTTTTATTATTCTAATAAGGAGCGTGGCTCCATTTATAATATTTACCATTTTTTATATCCTTATTGAATCGATATTATGTTCTGAGCTCCGAGGAAGTCATTTTATTCTGAATATATTCCTCCCGATTCAGGACCCCGCAGAATTCAAGGTGGCAGCTCCGATTGTTGCTCTGTTTGATGTTCGCTAATCTCAGGCACTATAACAGGGCATTAAAGTTGTGAATGTAGAATAAATACTGACGCTATCGGGTAGTCAATGCTCACGAGTAACTCATGTGGAATGTGCCCATGTGTAGATCTGATCTAAGGTAAATAATTTTCTGCCATGCAATCCTGGTTGAGTTGTCAGCAGTCACTTGCTCACACAGGAGGGATATTCACTTGGGCGAGGTACCAGACAGCGAATGGTACACTTGGAGTTAACTTCTTCAGCAGAAGAAAGGATAAATCTAGGCGCCAAATAATAGACAGTGGCTTCCCAGAGAAACTGCAGCAGGATTGTTGTGCTTATACAAATTCTCCCAGCTTCATCATCTGATCCTGGACTGGCAATGAGGTACAAATCCGCCATGATCCAATTGAATGGCGGAACAGGCTCGAGGGGCCGATGGGCCTACTCCTGCCCCTGTGTTCGTAAAATTTCCCTCCTAATGAGTTGCCATGGCTTTGTTTGACTCACAGGATCAGTTAACTGAAACAATGAATGGTAGCCCACTGCACAGAGCGACTGCCTCTTAAATGGTCCAAATCATGTTTGTTGCTGTAGATACCCAAGATTGTATCAGCAAAATTAGTCATGATAGACCTTTCCTCCTCACTTGATCCATCCACATGATTCGCCATCTCTCACTCCCATCCCCAGGCTTCTTCCCTCTGCTTTTTGAGGTACATTCTCCTCTTGAAAAGTTAAATATTTCCGAGCAGCCTCCACTCCTGACTGACGGAGCTTTTAGCTGCCCTTCCTAGAGCGGTACCTCAGTCATTGCTGGGCTGAGACTTCCTCTCACAGAGTGGTGTTGGCCACCCAGAGACAGGCTGGACTCAGTCTTTCAGTGAGATCAGTCAACGTGCCAAGAATTAAAAGTCTCTTTGGTTTGAAGGTTAGTACCAGTTTGTCCAGGGAAGCAGGCTGTTGTGAGCTTACAATAATGAACTTCCAACAAAGCTTCAAGTTGATAAAGGCAGCGCTATGCTCAAGATTTTTAAACCTGGATGATTGAAGGAAATTTACCTACCACTGTGTTAAATTATGCTGTCTCTTCAAATATGAACTTTAGATACACTTATTTATTGTTTCGAAAGCCATGGGTTTTTGTCCAGTCACCGCTTTGCAGAGAGAGTGAAATCACGGACAGAATAGCATGAAGTGCATTCTCTTATCTACACTGGGGTCTTCACAAACACCCTGCTGTGATACATAGCCTGCCTGGCACCGCTCTGTGTCTCTCTCTAATGTGTTTTAAAGCTTCTATATTATATAATTCTGCATAATGTCAATTAGCTTATTCTGTTTAATAATCTATACATGCTTACCCTTAAACATACCATGTTCTAATGACCCCGTGTGTGAAATAAACCTTCTGACTCCACCTTCAATCTTGTATTTAATGCGTCCTAATTACCTGATTGGCAAACTCTTAGCAACAAGTATTTAGTATCGAAATACTCAGATCCATTCATAAATATTAATCTAATTTCTTACTGTTATTGTTATATCGATATAAAGGCTCAGATTTACCATTGGATATTTCTCAGCATTGGTCAGTGTTTTATCATGCTTACCCTATCCGATACTGTCCCATCCTCCCCATCCTGCCCCATTCCCCCCATCCTGCCCCATTCCCCCATCCTGCCCCATTCCCCCCATCCTGCCCCATTCTCCCCATCCTGTCCCATTCTCCCCATCCTGTCTCATTCCCCCCATCCTGTCCCATTCCACCCATGCTCTCCCAAGCTCTCCATCCTGCCCCATCTCCTCATCCATCCCATTCTCCCCATCCTGTCGCATTCTCCCGATCCTGCCCCATTCTCCTCATCCTATCCCATTCTCCCCATCCTGTCTCATTCCCCCCATCCTGTCCCATTCCACCCATCCTGCCCCATTCCCCCCATCCTGCCCCATTCTCCCCATCCTGTCCCATTCTCCCCATCCTGTCTCATTCCCCCCATCCTGTCCCATTCCACCCATGCTCTCCCAAGCTCCCCATCCTGCCCCATCTCCTCATCCTATCCCATTCTCCCCATCCTGTCGCATTCTCCTGATCCTGCCCCATTCTTCTCATCCTATCCCATTCTCCCCATCCTGTCTCATTCCCCCCCATCCTGTCCCATTCCACCCATGCTCTACCAAGCTCCCCATCCTGCCCCATTCTCCTCATCCTATCCCATTCTCCCCATCCTGTCCCATTCTCCCCATCCTTTCCCCTTCTCCCCATCTTGCCCCATTCTCCTCATCCTGTCTCATTCTCCCCATCCTGCCCCATTCTCCTCATCCTGTCCCCTTCTCCCCATCTTGCCCCATTCTCCCCATCCTGCCCCATTCTCCCCATCCTGCCCCATTCTCCTCATCCTGTCCCATTCTCCCCATCCTGCCCCATTCTCCTCATCCTGTCCCATTCTCCCCATCCTGCCCCATTCTCCTCATCCTGCCCCATTCTCCTCATCCTGCCCCATTCTCCTCATCCTGCCTCATTCTCCCCATCCTGCCCCATTCTCCTCATCCTGTCCCATTCTCCCCATCCTGCCCCATTCTCCCCATCCTGCCCCATTCTCCTCATCCTGCCCCATTCTCCCCATCCTGTCCCAGTCTCCCCATCCTACCCTATTCTCCCCATCCTGTCGCATTCTCCCCATCCTGTCCCACTTTCCTGATCCTGCCCCATTCTCCTCATCCTATCTCATTTTCCTCATCCTGTCCCATTCTCCCCATCCTGCCCCATTCTGCACATTCATTCACAGCCTATCCCATTCTCCTCACCCTGCCCAATTCCCTCCATCCTGCCCCATTCTCCCCATCCTGTCCCATTCTCCCCATTCTACCCTATTCTCCCCATCCTGTCCCTTTCTACACATCCTGTCCCACTCTCCCCATCCTGCCCCATTCTTCTCATCCTATCTCATTTTCCTCATCCTGTCACATTCTCCCATCCTGCCCCATTCTCCTCATCCTTTCCCAACATATCCCATTCTCCTCAGCCTGCCCAAATACCCTCCATCATGCCCCATTTTCCCCATCCTATCCCATTCTCCCCTTCCTGCCCCATTCTCCACATCCTGTCCCATTCTCCCCATCCTGTCCCCTTCCCCCCATCTTGCCCCATTCTCCTCATCCTGTCCCATTCTCCCCATCCTGCCCCATTCTCCTCATCCTGTCCCATTCTCCCCATCCTGCCCCATTCTCCTCATCCTGTCCCATTCTCCCCATCCTGCCCCATTCTCCTCATCCTGTCCCATTCTCCCCATCCTGTCCCATTCTCCTCATCCTGTCCCCTTCTCCCCATCTCCCCATCTTGCCCCATTCTCCCCATCCTGCCCCATTCTGCCCATCCTGCCCCATTCTCCTCATCCTGTCCCATTCTCCCCATCCTGCCCCATTCTCCTCATCCTGCCCCATTCTCCCCATCCTGCCCCATTCTCCTCATCCTGCCCCATTCTCCCCATCCTATCCTCTCCCCATACTGTCGCATTCTCCCCATGCTCTCCCCAGCTCCCCATCCTGCCCCATTCTCCTATTCTTTTCCCATCCTATCCCATTCTCCTCAGCCTGCCCAATTCCCCCCATCCTGCCCCATTTTACCCATCCTATCCCATTCTCCCCTTCCTGTCCCATTCTCCCCATCCTGTCCCATTCTCCCCATCATGCCACACCCTGTTCCACTCTGCCCACACTGTCCATTCTGTCACATCCTGTACCACGTGATGCACAATTATCAACATCTTAAACTGATCCCCATTTGCAATCATTATTTACTGCTTCACAGATCGAGTATTTCTTCCTTCAACAACGCTGTCTATGTCCTGTTACTAATGGAGTTCTCAATTCATTGCGACATTTTGTTATCTATCCCATTAAAGTGTAAACTTGCTTCCTGATTTTCGCCATTTTTCTCTTTCCTTTACAGCGAATTTACTGACGATCGTCATTCTGGCCCGAGCAAACTGCGGTCTTTCTAAAGGTGTCACTCTCTACCTATTGGGCATGACCACAGCGGATTCCCTGGTGATCGTTTCTAATGTAATGGTCCGTTATATTCTTTTTTACTATTTCCCATTTTCATTCCTGAACTACACAGCCGTGCGTCGCTTGAATGAAGTTATCAACTATGTGTCCATTGACTGCTCTGTCTGGTTCACCGTCACTTTCACCTTTGATCGATTTGTGGCCATTTGTTTGCAGAAGCTGAAACCTAGATATTGCACCGAGAAAACGGCGGCGGTGCTTACATGCACCATGTGCTTAATGCTCAGTTTAAAAAACCTCCCCTTGTACTTTGCCTTTGAGCCGGCCTCTATAATTGATGACATAGAGTGGAGAGCCGCCTTCAAACCCAGCTACCAGGAGCTACCTGGCTGGCTGGCATTTGACTGGCTCGACACAATCCTATGCCCATTGCTGCCGTATCTTATGATTTTATTCTTCAATGCTCTGACCATAAGGCATGTTTTGATGGCCAATGGAGTCCGTAGGGCACTTCGGGGCCACCGCACGAGTGGCAATGACAGCGATCTAGAGACCCAGAGCCGAAGAAAATCCATCATTTTACTCTTCGCCATTTCTGCTACTTTCATCGTGTTGTGGATGCCTTATGTTATGTTTTTCCTAGTTTCCCGGATCACATTGAACCATTACAACCCAAGTGATTACACAGACCCTTTCCTGATAGCTGAATACACCGGAGATATGTTTCAACTGCTCAGCTCCTGTACAAACACGTGCATTTATGCGCTGGCTCAGACTAAATTCAGAAAAGAGTTGCATAATGCGGTAAAATATCCATTTACTCTAATTGTTAAGTTGATCAAATAAGAAACGACACTTTCTGGTGTCAGTGTTGAAATGGACTTCCAGGGTGTCGCATCACTCCTGCACTATTCTCTCAATTGGAGCCCGATGAATGATGAGGCGCCAGCCCCTGTGAGTGGTATTGGATCACAGAGTCATAACGGCACAGAAGGAGGCCATTCGGCCCATCAAGTCCCTGCCGGCTCTCTGTAAAGCAATTCAGTCAGTCTCATTCCCCCGCTCTATCCCCGTAGCCCTGCAAGTTTATTTCCCTCAATTGCCTATCCAGTCTCCCCTGGAAAACATTGAGTGTCTCCGCTTCCACCACTTCCGTGGGCAGCGAGTTCCAGGTCATCACCACTCGCTGCGTAAATATGTTTTTCCTCACTTTCCCTCCTCTATATCATGCACAAAATCTTAAATATGTGTCCCCTAGCCCTTGTATCATCAACTAGTGGGAACAGCCTTTCCCCGTCTAGCCTATCCAAACCCGTCATAATCTTGTACACCTCTGTCAAATCAACCCACAACGTCCTTTGCTCTAAAGAAAATGACTCCAGCTGCTTCAACCTGTCCTTGTAGCTAAGATCCCCAATCCCAGGAAGCAATCTGGTAAATCTCCCCTGCACCCTCTCAAGGGCCTTCACATCCTTCCTAAAGTTTGGTGACCAGAACTGGACGCAGTACTCCAGTTGTGGCCTAACCAGCGTTTTATAAAGGTTCAGCATAAATTCTCTAATTTTGTACTCAATACCCCTATTTATGAAGCCCAAGATCCTATATGCATTGTTAACAACACTCTCATTATGTCGTGCCACCTTCAGGGATCTATGCACATTAACTACCAGCCCTCTGTCCCAGCACACTCTTTAAAACTGTGCCATTAACTGCATATTGCCTCTTCCTGTTCCTTCTGCCAAAACGCATCACCTCACACTTCTCTGTATTAAATTCCACTGCCACTTGTATGCCCATTCTGCTAGCCTGTCTATGTCCTGTTGCAGTCGATTGGTATCATCCTCACTGTTTGCCACAAATTTGGAGTTATCGACAAATTTTAAGAATTTGCTTTGTATTCCAATATCCAGGTCATTTAAGTATATCAAAAAAAGCAGTGGCCCCAGCACTGACCCCTGGGGAACACCACTGTCGACCATCCTCCAGTCTGAAAAGCAACCATTTAATACAACTCGCTGTGTTCTGTCATTAAGCCAATTCCTTATCCAAGATGCCACTGATCCTCCGATTCCATGAACCTCAATTTTGTTAACCAGCCTTCTATGTGCTACTTTGTCAACCGCCTTCCTTAAACCCATGTAGACAACAACCACTGCATTCCCTTCATCGATCTTCATAGAAACATAGAATCTAGGAGCAGGAGTAGGCCATTCGGCCCGTCGAGCCTGCTCCACCATTCAATACGATCATGGCTGATCATCCAAATCCAGTACCCTGTCTCTGCTTTAATCCCCACAGTACACATATCCCACCCTACCCCCGTAACCCCACGTATTTAATTCCCCCTAACATTTCCGAACATCTTCCCTGTTACTACATCAAAAAATTCAATTAGATATGTCGAACACGATCTGCCTTTTACAAATCTATGTTGGCTTCCCTTAATTAGCTCAAACCTCACCAAGTGCCCGTTAATTTCTTCCTTGATTATTGTTTCTAAAATGTTATCCACCACTGATGTTAAATTGACCGGACTGTAGTCACTAGGATTGTCCTTGCACCATTTCTTGAAAAATGGTGCCACATTTGATACTTTCCAATCCTCATGCAACTCCCCCGCATCTCATAGAATCCTAGAATCATAGAAAGTTACAGCACGGAAGGAGGCCATATCGGCCCATCGTGTCCGCTCGGCCAACAAAGAGCTATCCAGCCTAATCCCACTTCCCAGCTCTTGGTCCGTAGCCCTGCAGGTTACAGCATCCCAAATGCACATCCAAATCCTTTTTAAATGTGGTTAGCTTCCCGGCCTATACCACCCTTTCAGGCAGTGAGTTCCAGACCCCCACAACCCTCTGGGTGAAGAAATTTCCCCTCAAATCCCCTCTAAACTTCCACCAATTACTTTTAATCTGTGCCTCCTGGTTTTTGACCACACTGCTAAGGGAAACAGTTCCTTTCTACCCAATTTATCGAGGCCCCTCATAATTTTATACACCTCAATAAAGTCACCCCTCAGCCTCCTCTGTTCCAAGGAAAACAGACCCAGCCTATCCAGTCTTTTCTCATAGCTAAGATTCTCTACTCCCGGCAACATCCTTGTAAATCTCTTCTGTACCCTCTCTACTGTAATCACAACTTTCCTGTAATGTGGTGATCAGAACTGCACGCAGTACTCTCGCTGAGGCCTAAATAGTGCTTCATACAGTTGAAGCTTAACCCCCCTGCCCTTGTATTCTCTGCCACGGATAATAAAAATGAGAAGTCGCACAACACCAGGTTATAGTCCAACAGACTTATTTAAAATTACAAGCTTTCGGAGCTGTCGCCCCTTCCTCAGGTAAAGTTACAATGAGTGAAACTACAATATTTCACTGTATATAAACACAGAAACTATTGAATCCCCTGTCACTATTGCTCTCACTCTCCTCTTCCCCCCCGCCTGTGCAGCTGAAACTTGCATGATGCTGTGGAATTGGCTCTGGCTGCACTCCCCAGAGGAACCATTCCCCTCACCAGTACTCAGCGCCAAATACTGGTTGGTGGGAAAGTTGCGCTCAGGGGACTCCTGCACTACCTGCCTGGTCCTCCTCTTCTGTCTGACGGTCCCGCATTCACTCTCTGCCTGCGCACTCTTAAGCTGCGGGTTGAGCAACCTCCCGAAACGTGCTGTCCACGTAGCTCACACCCTCGCGGATGCACAGCAGTAACTGCAGCCGCCGCTCAAGCTCCGTAACCCGGTGCAGAGGCTGCTCCAGCTGGCGACTCTTCCCGCACATGTGGTCGTCCAGACTACGGGAGGTGTCCAGGACTTCCCACATGGCAGAGGATGTGCGTTCTCCGGGTGTCAGCTGCCTTGCCATACCTCTAATTAACAGACTATTTACTAAACTAGCTGCAATAAACTTAAAAACTTTGACAAAGCCAGGTAAAAACACTTACCAGATACTCACCAATCAGCTCCCTCTTTTTGAACGTTTAGCTTTTAATTCCGGCTCTTAATTTAAACCAATGCCCAAGATAAAGAGAGAAATACCGACCAACCAATCACTTCCCTGCTTTCATGTGACGTCACTCCTTGTTTGTGTTGTCAGGCCCGCTGCCTCCGCTCTCGGGCCCCGCTCGGCCGCGCTTTTTATATCCTCAGTCTCCGCTCTCGCTCCCTCTCAGGTCCGCTGCCTCCACTCTCGGAGCAACTCCACACTGTGCAGGATCATTACTTTTATTTCCCGGGAACCATCCTGGACATTACACCTGTGTGTAGTGTTATCTCTATCCTGGTTTATGAAGCCGCAGACTGTTCTGTCTGGTTTACCATCACTTTCACCTTTGATCGATTTATGGCCATTGTTACAAGAAGCTGAAAACAAAATATTGCACCGAGAAAACTGCGATTGTGATTCTAGCAACAACCTGCATTCTGCTTTCTTTAAAAAACGTTCCCTGCTATTTTACCATGCAACCTGGAAAGATAATAGACAATATACCGTGGTTCTGTTATACTAAACCCAGCTATTATACTGAGCTCGGATGGGTGGGATTTGACTGATTTAATACTATTTTAACCCCATTGCTCCCATTTGCTTTAATTTTGTTGCTCAATGGTCTGACAGTCAGACACATTTTAGTGGCCAGTCGAGTCCGTAAGGGACTGAGGGATGAGAGCAAGGGAGAGAATCGCAGTAACCCAGTGATGGAGAGCCGAAGGAAGTCTGTGATTTTACTCTTCACCATATCCGGCAGCTTCATACTTCTATGGTTGATATATGTTATAGATTTCTTTTATTATAGCATTACAGGAACAAATCCCTCAGGTTACAAGGATTCTTTATATATCTTCCAGCAAGTCGGATCACCGCTGCACATTTTAAGTTGCTGCACAAACACATTTATTTACGGGGTGACTCAGTCCAAGTTCAGAGAGCAGTTCAAGAGCGCGGTGAAATATCCGTTTACCTCAATTATTCAATTTATAAATAATCAGAACAACTGAACGCAACCCAGAGGCGGGTCCCAGTGTTCCCAGTCCAGGAATGTAATATTTTGCCCCAGACTTCCATGAACTTAATTACACCAGGAATCGCTGGTGATCTGAAAATACACCAAGCGGCGGGGAAAGCACTGTATTTAGGACACGACACTATTTTGATTGACATGTCCGACATTGTCTTTCGGGACAGGACCTTTAGTTTGTTCCAGCTCTTCTGTAAAGACTCAGTTCAGCGACTTAGTGCAGCAGCTCAACAGCAGCATCCAGAGTAAGAGCCTTCTCAATAGCGAGGCAGACAGAGCTGGTCTGTCGTTTAGAGAATTACATTGCACAGAATATAAAAAGACAGGTCATCAGGCCCAAATAGTCTGTTCCAGTGTTTATGCTCCACACGAGACTCCTCCCATTGAATCTAACACATCTCATAAAATATTCCGTTTTCTCTCATGTACTCGTCTAGTTTCCTTTTGAGAGCAACGAGTTCTACATTATAACCACTCGCAGAGTGAAGACATTTCTCCTTATTCCCCTCTCTCTCTCATAGGCAGTCCCTCTGAACCGAGGATGACTTGCTTCCACACTAAAAATGAGTTCCCATTTGACTGATGAGTCCAATGCGGGACCAACAGTCTCTGTCACGGGTGGGGTAGACGGTGGTTGAAGGGGCGGGTGGATGGGGTGCTTGGGTTGACGTGCCCTCCTAGCGCTGCCTGCGCTTGGCTTCCGCTTGCTCCCGGCGAAGAGACTCGAGGTGTTCGGCGCATTCCCGGATGCTTCTCCTCCACTTTGTCCGGTCTTGGGCCAGGGGTTCCCAGGTGTCGATGGGGATGTTGCACTTTTTCAAGGAGGCTTTGAGGGTGTCCTTGAAGCGTTTCCTCTGCCCACCTGGGGCTCTCTTGCCATGCTGGAGCTCCGAGTAGAGCGCTTGTTTTGGGAGTCTCGTATCGGGCATGCGGACAATGTGACCCGTCCATCAGAGCTGATCGAGCGTGGTCAAACCTTCGATGCTGGGAATGTTGGCCTGAGCAAGAACACTGACGTTGGTGCGCCTATCCTGCCAATGGATTTGCAGGATCTTGCGGAGGCAGCGTTGGTGGTACCTCTCCAGTGCTTTGAGGTGTCTGCTGTACATGGTCTATGTCTCTGAAGCATACAGGAGGGCGGGTATCACTGCTGCTCTGTGAACGATAAGCTTGGTGCTGGGTTTGAGGTCCTGTTCTTCAAACACTCTCTTCCTCAGGCGACCGAAGGCTGCAATTGAACACTGAAGGCGGTGTTGGATTAATCTTATTCCCCTGAAGTATTTATTAGTAACTATCACGTACTTTTGTCCTATGTTTTGGATTCTCCCTCAAGTGGAAACATTCTCTACAAATCTACCCTGTCCAACACAATCATAAGTTTAAGATCTCTGTTAGTTCTCCTCTGCATATTTTATCTTTTCTAACGAAAATTCCCAAACATTTTTTTCTTTCCCGTCAGCCTTAATCTCCTAGTTCTGGTACCATCCAATTAAATATTGGGATGACCAAAAGCTTTGTCTGTTCCCCAGAGTACAACCGCATCACACTCCCTGGTGACTGTCTGAGGCTGAACCAGACCGTTCACAACCTTGGTGTCGTATTGGACCCCGAGGTGGGCTTCCCACCACATATCCACTCCATCACCAAGACGGCCTACACCCATCTGCATAACATCGCCCTACTCCGCCCCTCCTCAGCTCATCTGCTGCTGAAACCCTCAGCCATGCCTTTGTTACTTCTAGACTTGACTGTCCCAATGCTCTCCTGGGCGGCCTCCCATCTTCCACCATACATAAACTCTGCTGACCTTATCCTAACTCGCACCAAGTCCCGTTGGCCCACTGACCGTTCTTGCTGACCTAGGCCCTAAGCTATGGAATCGCCTGCCTAAACCTTTCCGTCTCTCTATCTCTCTCTCCTCATTTAAGACGCGCCCTAAAATCTACCTCTGACCAAGATTTTGATCATCCGTCTTAATTTCTCCTGATGTGACTCGGTGTAAAATGTTGTTTGATATCGCTCCTGTGAAGCGCCTTCCGACATTTTATTACTTTAAAGGCGCTGTGTAAATATATGTTGTTGTCAGACATATATTCTGCAATTTGCCAGTGTTTCTATGTTCTGTGCATAGTATGGAGTCCAGAACTATGCACAGTACTCTAAGTGTAACATGACCGAAAGAAGTTTAACATGACTGGCCAAGTAGTTACAGCACAGAAACAGGTCATTCGGCCCAACAGGTCTGTGCCGGTGTTAATGCTCCACTTGAGCCTCCTCTAACCCTCTTCATCTCACCCCATCAACATATCTTTCTATTCCATTCTCCCTTGCGTGCTTATCTCACTTCCCATTCAATGCATCTATGCCATTCGCATCAACTATAACTTGTTGCTCCTTCCCCAGTGCCTGTATATCCTTTTCATAATATTGAGACCAGAACTGTGAACCATGTTCCAAGTTAGGTCTCACCAAGGTTCTATACAAGTTTAACATAACTTAGAATCATAGAGTCATAACGGCACTGAAGGAGGCCATTGGGATCATCGAGTCCGTGCCGGCTCTCTGTAGAGCAATTCAGTCAGCCCCAGTCCCCGGCTCTAGCCCCGTAGACCTGCAAGTTTATTTCCCTCAAGTGCCTAAACAGTCTCCACTTGAAAACATTGAGTGTCTCCGCTTCCACCACTTCCGTCAGCAGCGAATTCCAGGTCATCACCTCTCGCTAAAAGTTTTTCCTCACATCCCCCCTCTATCTCTTGCCCAAAACCTAAAATCTGTGTACCCTTGTCCTTGTACCATCAACTAGTGGGAAAAGCCTTTCCCCGCCTAGCCTATCCAAACCCGTCATAATCTTGTACACATCTATCAAATCACCCCTCAACCTCCTTTGCCTTAATGAAACAAATCCAGCTTCCCCAACCTGTCCTTGCAGCTAATATCCCCCATTCTGGTAAATCTCCTCTGCACCCTCTCAAGGGCATTCACATCCTTCCTAAATTGTGGTGACCAGAACAGGATGCAATACTCCAGTTGTGGCCTAACCAGAGCTTTATAATCGTTCAGCATAACATCTCTACTTTTGAAATCAATACCTCTATTTATGAAGCCCAAGATCCTATATGCTTTGTTAACCACTCTCTCAATATGTCCTGCCACCTTCAGGGACCTATTCACATTAACTCCCAGGTCCCTCTGTCCCTGCACACTCTTTGAAACTGTGCCATTCAGTGTATATTGCCTCTCCCTGTTCCTTCTGCCAAAATGCATCACCTCACACTTCAGTGTATTAAATTCCATCTGCCACTTGTCTTCCCATTCTGCTAGCCTTTCTATGTCCTGTTGCAGTCGAATGGTATCTTCAACACTGATTCTACAATATCGCTATTTTCGAAATTAAATGTTTATACTAAAATAAAGAACTGATTGTTATTTAGTTAGCATCTTTCACCAGCTCAGGACGTCCCAAATGGGCTTTGAAGCCAGGTTCGGGGTCACAGGAGGCACAAACTGAGCGCAGGGATGGAGCCGAATCCATGCTGGGAAAACTTCAGTCGCGGTCACTGTGACGCAGAAAAGTACTGTGGCGTCACCCACCGCAGTGCCAAGGGCAAATGCGGGCGCACATGTTTGTGTGACGTCAGGTCGGCCATGTTTGTTTGTCGTCACGTCGGCCATGTATGTCTGATGTACTGTTGGTCGGCCATGTTTGTGTGCTGTGCGATGCTGCGGCCATGATTTTCTGAAATGAGTCGGCCACGTTTGATTGATTCAGGTCGGCTATGTTTGTGTGACGTGCTTTGGGTCATCCATGATTGTGTGACGTACGGTGTATCGGCCATGTTTCTGTGATGTGTGATCAAAATAGTACGAAGCACTACAAAGTCTTTACAGCAGACTAACTGACTGTGCGGCCCAAATGGTCCGTGCCGGTTTTTATGCTCCACACGAGCCCCTCCCACCCCTCTTCATCTAACCCCATCAATATATCCTTCCATTCATTCTTACTAATGTGCTTATCTAGTATCCCCTTAAATGCATCTATGCTATTCGCCTGAACTAATCCTTGTGTTTTCCACTTCCACATTCTAACCACTCTCTCCTGAATTCCATTTTGGATTTATAAGGGACTATTTTATATTTGTGGCCCTACTGTTGGTCCCTATCAAACACTTTCATTATCGTAAAGATATCTATGAGTTCACCCCTTAGTATTCTCTTTACTAGAGAAAAGAGCCTCAGCCTGTTCAGTTTTTCTTGATTGGCCAGAAATTCGGGCCGGAGGCTTCCCGCGGGTGCAAGCCCCCGACCTGCACTTACCTAGTGCGCCTGCCGTTGTGCTGTGGGCCCGCGTGGGATTCGGGTCCTGGGCCTCCTTCAGCTGCCGGTGTGCAGTGCTCGCGGATCCCAGCGGAGCAGTTAATTGGAAGCGTCCCCTGGGATCACGTGGGCCATGGAGAGCCAATCGTAGCAGGGAATCTTCATTCATAGATTTGACAGGAACACCTGTCAAATCTATGAATAGAGATCGGCCCCAAAACCTAACTAAAACTTCAAATAAATTAAAAAAGAAACATCACATTTTTAAAATAACTATAAATTACAAAGAAGAACTATTTTTAACAATAATTTAAATTTTTGAAAAAAATAATTATTATTTTTAACGGGGCTAAAAATAAACTTACCTTTCTTTAAAGTTTTTAAAAATAATAAACCTGTGGAAAAAATGTTTTCATTTTACTTAATTCAACACTTACCTTGTTAAAAGCAGTACTTGAGCCTGCTTTTTCCCCGCGCAGCTGCCGGGGACTTAACCGCATGGAGAAACCTGTAAAAATGCCGTAATTCCAGGCGTAAGCGCTGCCTCTCCGGCGCACGCGTTTGACCTCCGAGCCACTTCCTTCAAGGGAACGGAAGTTCTGGTTTCCCGTGCATCAGCAATGCATGCGCGAAACAGGCACTTTCGTGGGCCTACAGGTGAGTACACAGCGCGTACTCACCCGTGGAGACCCGAATTTCTGGCCCATCCTTTTTTATAATATAGAGGCCAGAACTGTTCACAGAACTCCAAGTGTCTGAGGCAGCAGCGGGTGATTGGTGAGAGCGTGTGGTACAGGCGGCCTGAATGTTATTGGCCCAGAAATTGATCTCGCTCTGTTCCCGCGTGGGTAAGCCTTCCCCGCGATGTCTCACCTCGCTTATGCTTTTTCTGATCCAGCTCGCACGAAATTGATGTTCCAGACATCAGCTGTGCTGGGCTTGCGTATCCCAGCGGCGTAGTTAATTCGTGCGAGCTGTGGGATCACGTGACTCAGTTAGAGCCAATGGCAGCACACCATCTTCCATTCATAAGTCTCTCAATCACTCCAGCAGCTGAGGAACAGCGAGAAATTTACGGGTGTGTTGCCGCGGCTGAAATGTGGCTTCGAACTGTTGCTATTAATGAAGGCAGCGCTGCAGGATCCTTTAATGATTTCTCCCAAGTCCACTGAATCCAGTCGAAAATTGCGGCTTTCTGCACCGTCAGGGCAGGAAACGCGTATGATTACATTGTCGATATCTGTATCGAGTTGCAGTGCGTGCAGAACTCTGCAGAGAAAGATCAAATATAATGGGGCTGTGAGATATTTTATGCACATTGAACCACATATTGACTCATTTTTAATGGAGGGCCTTTCAAAATGTTCTCGTCAGTTTTGAACCGGGGACCTGTTCCATTTGATCCAAACATGATAACCTTGACTATATTCAGTGACTCCGCCTCCACAGCTCTCTGGGGGAAAGAAGTCCAAACTCAGAAGGGAACTGCGGTCAGGAAATTAGCATTTACAAAACAGTTTTTGTATTAATTATGCAAAGCTTGTTAAACTCTAAAACGATTGATAATTGTGTTCGACATTAATTAAACGATAACTTTCTGTGTCAGTCGGAACGAAATACCAACATGGTCAAAACAAGTTTTTTCTGTTTTGCATTAGCTGAATTTTCATTCCCTCTGATTTTACAGACTGTATATTATGCGCTGTTTAAAATTGTTCAATGCTTATGAAATCAGGAAATTGAGGCAGCCTTATTTAAAAGTTTAGGCTGCAACACAGATCCCTGCGGGCCACCACGAGTCACATCCTGCCAATTGAAGTGCCGACCATTATCCCTACTCTCTGTCTCCTGCCACTCAGACAATTTCCTAACCAGGTCAATGATTTGCCCTCAATTCCATGGGCTTCTACCTCCGGTAACAGTATCTTATGTGGGACTTTATCAAATGCCTACTGTAGGTCGATATAAATAACATCCATAGACATTTCCGTGTCCACTACTTCAGTCACCTCTTCAAAAAATTCAATCAGGTTTGTTAGGCATGACCTACATTTCACAAATCTATGCTGCCTCTCTCAGATCAACTGAAACATTTCGAGGTGTTCATTCACTCTCTCCTTAATTATACATTCTAGCAATTTCCCTACAACAGACGTTAGGCTAACTGATCTATTATTCCCTGATTTCCCTCTCCCGCCATTCTTAAACAGCAGAGAGACATGCACAATTTTCCAATCTAAAGGAACAGTTACTGAATCTAGAGAATTTTGGAAGATTATCGTTGGGACATCTGCAATGTGCTCAGCTACTTACTTGAAAACCCTGGGATGGAAATGAACTGGCCCTGGGGATTTGTCACCCTTTACTGCCATTATTTTCTTCTTATTGTTATTTTACTTACGTTAATTTCATTGAGTCCCTGTCCCTGATTCAATATTAGTTTCCTTGGGATTTCAGGCATGCTATCCTCTTCCTCTACTGTAAATAATGAGGCCAAGTAATTATTCAAAACGTCCACCCTTTTCTTGTTATCATTCACAGTATCACCGCTTTCAGTTTTTAAGGGGCCAACATTGCTCCTGACTGCCATCTTTTTCCTAAAGTAATTGTACAAATTCTTCATATTGATTCTGATATTCCTTGCAAGTGTCATTTCGTGCTCCCTTTTTGCTGCTCTTACTATATGTTTTGTGATCCTTTGATGTTCTTTGTATCTTTCCCATTCGCTAGGATCTGGGCTATTTTTTGCATTTTTGTATGCATTTTTCATTTAGTTTTATGCTGTCCCTTACCTCTTTAGTCGTCCATGGCTTTTTTTTGGCAAGTAAAACTCTTACCCCTCAGGGGTATAAACTGGTTTTGTAACACGTTAAATTCTTTTTTGTACATCTTCCAATGATATTCGCTGGTTTTACCCATGAAGAGATTTGCCCACTTGACTGTGGACAGTCCTGTTGAAGATTGTCTTACATTAATCGAAAACCTTAGTAGCTGTTTCGCGTTTCTTCCTTTCAACAGCTACGTTGAACTCGATCATGTTATGATCGCAATTGGATAGATGGTCACGAACAGTTAGGCTTTTAACTAAAACTGGCTCAATACTAACTCTAATATGGTTTGCCCCCTTGTTGCGTCTAGAACATAATTGCCCGGATTTTCTGATCGGAGGTTTCCTGCATGCAAATGCGTCTGATCTGGAAAAAATCTACGAACTTACCTGCTGGCTCCATCGGTCTCAACACTTTCGCTCCTGGGCCTCTCCTGGGGCGCGCGCGCAGATGCCCATGGTTGAAGGGGTGGGTGGGTGGTGTGCTTCGGTGGACATGCGTTCCTTCTGCTGCTTGCACTTAGATTCTGCTTGCTCCCGGTGAAGAGACTCCAGGTGTTCGGCGCCTTCCCGGGTGCTTCTCCTCCACTTTGTGTGGTCTTGGGCCAGGGATTCCCAGGTGTCAGTGGGGATGTTGCATTTTTTCAAGGAGGCTTTGAGGGTGTCCTTGAATAGTTTCCTCCGCCCACCTGCGGCTCTCCTGGTGTACCGGATCTCCGAGTAGAACGCTTGTTTTGGGAGTCTCGTATCGGGAATGCGGACGATGTGACCCGTCCACCGGAGCTCATCGAGCGTGGTCAAAGCTTCGATGCTGGGGATGTTGGCCTGAGCGAGAACACTGATGTTGGTGCGCCTATCCTGCTAATGGATTTGCAGGATCTTGCGGAGGCAGCGTTGGTGATACCTCTCCAGTGCTTTGAGGTGCCTGCTGTACATGGTCCATGTCTCTGAGGCATACAGCAGGGCGGGAATCACTGCTGCTCTGTAGACCATGAGCTCAGTGCCGGGTTTGAGGTCCTGGTCTTCAAACATTCTCTTCCTCAGGCGACCGGATGCTGCACTGGTAAACTGAAGGCGGTGTTGGACTTCGTCATCGACGTCTGCCCTTGTTGACAATAGGGTCCCGAGGTATGGAAAGTGGTCCACGTTGTCCATGCCTTGTCGTGGATTTTGATAATCGGGGGGCAGTACTGTGTGGCGGGGGCAGATTGGTAGAGGACCTTTGTCTTACGGATGTTTAGTGTAAGGCCCATGCTCTCGTATACTTCAGTGAAGGTGTTGATGATGGTTTGGAGTTCGACCTCAGAGTGAGCGCAGATGCAAGCGTCGTCTGCATACTGTAATTCAATGACAGAGGATGGGACGACCTTGGATCTGGACTGGAGGCGATGGAGGTTGAACAGTTTCCCATTTGTTCTGTAAACTAGCTCCACTCCAGCGGGGAGCTTACTGAGGATGAGATGGAGCATTGCAGCAAGGAAGATCGAGAAAAGCGTTGGTGCGATAACACCAGTCCGTACGTGAATTGGGTCTGTGGTGGATCCGTTGGTCAGGATCACGGCTTGCATGTCATCGTGAAGCAGGCGGAGCATGTTGACAAACTTTTGAGGGCAGCCGAATTTGAGAAGGACACTCCATAATCGCTCACGGTTGACAGTGTCGAAGGTCTTTGTGAGATCAAAGAAGGCCATGTACAGCGGTTGGTGCTGTTCCCTGCTCTTGTAATTGGCGCGCGGTGAAGATCATGTCCATTGTGCCCCTTAGTGGGCGGCATCCGCATTGCGACTCTGGGCGGAGCTCTTCGACCACTGGGAGAAGGCGATTGAGGAGGATTCTTGCGATGACTTTCCCTCTGGCAGACAGCAGGAAAACTCCTCTGTAATTACCGCAATCTGAATTGTCAACTTTCTTGAAGATGGTCACAAGTACGGCATCTCTGAGATCCGTTGGCATGCTGTCCTCCTTCCAGATAAGAGAAATAAGTTCATGAATTCACGCCAGTAGTGCTTTTCCGCCATACTTTAGGGCCTCGGTAGGGATTCCATCTGCTCCTGAGGCCTTGTTGTTCTTCAGTTGTCGGATGGCCTTTTCAAACTCATGCCGGGCTGGGGTTGTGATGAGATGGTGGCGGGTAGCATGCTGCGGGATGGAGTTGAGGACACTCGCGTCGAAGACAGAGTCACGGTTAAGGAGATCTTCGAAGTGCTCCTTCCAGCGGGCACTGACTGCCTCTCTGTCCTTGATGAGTACCTCTCCGTGCTTGGCCCACAGTGGGGTAGGACCTTGGGTGCTTGGGCCATAGATCGACTTGACTGCGCTAAAGAATCCACGCACGTCGTGGATGTTGGCTAGCTGCTGGATCTCCTGCGCTTTCTCCACCCACCATCTGTTCTTCAGGTCGCGAGCTTTTTGTTGGACATCGGCCTTCAGGCGTCTGTAGAGCTGCTTTCTTGCTCTCGAGTTCTGGTGCTGTTTCCAGATCACGAATGACTTGCGCTTGCGGCTTTTTAGCTCCTGGATCTCCTGGTCATTCTCGTCGAACCAGTCTTGGTGTTTCCTGGTCGAGTGACCGAGCGTCTCTTCACAGGTGCTGATTATGGAGGCCTTGAGTGCAGACCAGGCGCTGTGGACACTCTGTGTCTCTGCATCACTGGGAGTCATCAGGTTGTTTGTGAGGCATAGGCTGAATAGGCCTTTCTTAGCAGGATCTTTGAGTGCTCCAGCGTTGATTTTCCTGCGGCATTGTTTCTGTTGCCGCGGCTGTTTTGGGGCTACATTGATGGAGATGACAGAGCAGATTAGGCGATGGTCTGTCCAGCAGTTGCCAGCTCCTGTCATGGCGCGGGTGATGCAGACGTCCTTGCGGTCCCTCGCTCGGATGATGACATAATCCAGCGGATGCCAGTGCTTGGAGCGAGGGTGTTGCCATGAAGCCTTGTTCTTGTCTCTCTGATGGAACAAGGTGTTGGTTATGACAAGGCCATGCTTTAAGAATTTCGTCAGGAGGAGGGTACCGTTGGAGTTTGCTTTCCCTAGCCCCTCTCTGCCGATCACACCTCCCCAGATGTCTGTGTCCTTTCCAACTCTGGCGTTAAAGTTGCCAAGAAAGATCAGCTTGTCGCTCGTTGGGACTCGGGACAGGGATTGTTCGAGGCTGGAGTAGAATCCTCTTTGGTCTCGTCTGTGGCTTCTAGTGTTGGGGCATACGCACTGATGACCGTAGCGCACTGGTTCCGGTCTAGGGTGAGCCGAAGAGTCATGAGGCACTCGTTTATACCGCTAGGAGAGTCTCTGAAATGCCCAACTAGTTTATTTTTTATGGCAAAGCCTACCCCATAGAGGCGGCGTTCTTCTTCAGGTTTGCCTTTCCAGAAGAAGGTGTAATCACTGCCTTGCTCCTTGAGCTGGCCTTCCCCTGCCCACCTGGTCTCAATCAGGGTGGTGATGTCAATGTCAAAATGTCTGAGCTCCCGGGCAACAATAGCAGTACGGCGTTCCGGTCTGTCGCTCTTGGGGTTGTCCATGAGGGTCCTGACTTTCCAGGTCCCGAACTTCATTTTAAAGGGTGGATGATGCCTGTGCGTGAATTATTTTAACGTGGGGTGGCCGTTGCACACCAGCTACCACACAGGCTTGATAGAGCAAGGTCTTGGTCCAATGGCAAGGGGATCCAAGACGATTGGAGGCTAGGCTCTGCTACAACGGCCTAGCACACACACACAGACATAATGCTACTGTCCTCCTTCCTCCTTCCCGCAGGTCTTCTCTGCCTGGGTTTCGTAGGATGTATTGTGCTGCTCCTGACCTCGCTGTTGGCCCATGCCGCACCTTCCCTGGGCCCCGACCCCGCTGCTGGTCCACGCTGCGCTACTCCAGGGCCTTGACCTCGCTGCTGGGCTCGTCCTCGCTCCTGGGCCCCGGCCTCGGACATGGATGATGTTGTCGCTCAGAGGATCAATGCCCCGAGCTCAACTCGCTATCCACTGATCACTAGAGCACTAGTCCAGTGGGGAAGCGTAGTCTTGACGGCAGAGAGGTCTGGGAATTTGGGAGCTAAGTTTAAGTGAAGAGCCAGTGCTCAATGACAACAAGGAACAGGCATGGTCGGGGGATGGGCAGTGGACTCAGGTAATTTTAACCTTGCAGCTTGAACTTGCAGTGAGAGATAAAATGCACCCACTATTAGAGCCAGGGGAACTTAAGCAGCAGAAGAGAGGAAACGGGGGGAGAAAAGTGCAAAAGGATGGCCAAGGATGGCAAAGGAGCTCCCTCGGGAGCTGCCAGCTCAGAAGCCATCTTACATACAATCTGATCATCCATGATCTCATTGAATGGTTTGAGGGGCTCCTCCTGTTCCCATGTTCCTAATAAGAAAACAAAAACAGTCTGGTAAAGCTGCAAATATATTTGTGTGTGTCTGTGTTAGATACAAATGTATTGGTTACTTGTTTTGTTACAAACTAATAATTTTTGTTTAGCTGTTAGTGTTTATTTATTTAAATGTATCTGTGTAATTTAGAACTGTATTAAGATGCAGGTGTTCGATATCGATATGTTTTCTCTGTGTTTATTTGTATCTGTGTTACTTGTAAATAACACTCAGATAAGAGTAATTACAATTATAACACAGAGACACACACAAATGCTTTCCAAAATAACACAGAACGATACAAATACATTGATACATGACACAGAGATACACACATTCACAGTTACAAAGAAAATAGAGGCAAGCACATATATTGATACATAACACAGAGTTAGACACGATCACATTCACAAATAACACAGAGATTAATACATCTACATTCATTACAAATGCAGCTAAGAGCATCGGAAAAGGACTAGGCCATTCCGCCCTTCGAGCCTGCATTGATTAGAGGCGTGCATTTAAAAAGTGGAATCAGGCCCATCAACAGCTTATAGTAGTATTAAACCTCACTGACCATTTCGTGTGCATGCCTACCCGTACTTGGTGCAGTCATTGCCTTAAGAACTCTAGCTTATGAAAGCACTGCTTTCTTTGCCGCTATCAAATCTCCTCTCAACCTTTGCTGCTCCAAGGAGAACAACACCAGCTTTTCCAGTCTATCCACGTAACTGAAGTCACTCATCCCTGGAACCATTCTTGGAAATCTTTTCTGCACCCTCTCTGAAGCCTTCACATCCTTCCTAATGTGCGGTGCCCAGAATTGGGCACAACACTCCAGCTGAGGCCGAACCAGAGTTTTAGAAAGGTTCATCATAATTTCCGCACTTTAGTACTCGATAGCTCTATTTATGAAGCCCAGTATCCCGTATACCTTTTTAAAAACTTTCTCAAACTGCACTGTCAGCTTCAACGATTTGTGCACATATACCCCCAGTTCTCTCTGCTCATGCAACCTCCTTTAGAATTGTACCCTTTAGTTGATATTGCCACCCAAATGTATCACTTTGCACTTTTCTGCGTTAAATTTCACGTGCCTGCCTATTTCACCAGCCTGACTATGTCCTCTTGAATTGCTACCAGTGCCACGTGCTAGTCAGTGTAGAAATATAAGGATATTTCAGATGAATACTTGGCTAGAGGAATGGCGCATGTGGTGGGATCCACATTCCTGAGACATTGGAACCGGTTTTGGGGGAGTTGGGACCAGTACAAACTAGACGGTTTGCACCTGGGCAGGACCGGGACCGATGTCCTAGGGGGAGTGTTTGCTAGTGCTCTGGGGGAGGGTTTAAAATAAAATGGCAGGGGTTTGGGAACCTGTTCAGGGAGACAGAGAAAAGAGAAACAAGGATAGAAGCAAAAGATAGGAAGGAGAAAAGCAAAAGTGGAAGGCAGAGAAATCAGGGGTGTAAGTTAAACAGGGCCACAGTTAAAAATAATTCTAAAAGAACTAAGAGTGATAAAAAAACAAGCCTGAAGGCTTTGTGTCTTAATGCGAGGAACATTCGTAATAAGGTGGATGAATTAGCTGTGCAAATAGATGTAAACGGATACGATATAATTGGGATTACAGAGACATGGCTCCAGGGTGACCAAGACTGGGAATTCAACATCCAGGGGTATTCAATATTCAGGAAGGACAGGCAAAAAGCAAAAGGAGGTGGGGTAGCGTTGCTGGTTAAAGATGAAGGAAAGATATTGGGGCAGAAAATCGGCTGTTGTTGGGTGAGTACGCGCTGTGTACTCACCCGTGGACGGAACGAAAGTGCCGGTTTCTTGCATGCACTGCACATGCGCGGGAAACCGGCACTTCCGTTCCCCTGAGGAAAGGGGTTCAGAGGTCGAACGCGCATGCCGGAGGGCCAGCGGGTTCGCCTCGCACTTCGGATTTTTTTACAGGTTCCTCCGTGAAGGTAAGCACGGAGAAGATGCACTTTTAAAAACGATGCGCAAGGCCTTCTTTTAACAAGGTATGTGTTGATTTTATGAAAATTTAAACATTTTTTTCACAGATTTATCTTTTTTAATTACTTTGAAGAAAGGTAAGTTTAGTTTTAGCCCCATTAAAAAATGTAATTATTTTTTTCAGAAATTTAAATTTTTGTTTAAAATAGTTAATTAATGTAATTTATAGTTATTTTAAAAATGTGATATTTTTTTAATTTATTTGTAGTTTTAGGGATGTTTTGGGGCCGATCTGTATTCATAGATTTGACAGGTCTTCCTGGCAAATTTATGAATGAAAGATGGTCTGCTGCCATTTGATCTCCATGGCCCACGTGATCCCAGGGGTCGCCTCACACTAACTACGCCCCTGGGATACACAAGCACTATACGCCGGCAGCTGCAGGAGGCCGAAGAGCCGAAGTCCCCGTGGGCGCAGAGTACAACGGCAGGCGTGGTAGGTAGGTGCACGCGTGATCCTTGCACCCGCGGGAAGCCAGGGAGCCGAATTTCTGGCCCATCAGCTCGGATGATGTGGAATCTGCATGGTGAAAGATGCGAAATACCAAGGGGCAGAAAACGCTAGTGGGAGATGTTTCCAGATCCCCAAACAGTAGTGGTTAGGTTGGGAATGGCAATAAACAGAAAATTACAGATGCGTGCAATAAGGGCACAGCAGTAATCATGGGTGACTTTAATCTGCATATAGAATGGGCTAACCAAATTAGTAACAATACTGTGGAGGAGCAATTCCTCGAGTGTATACGGGATGGTTTCCCTGACCAATATGACGAGGAACCAACTAGAGATCAGGCCATATTATGTAATGAGAAAGGATTAATTAGCAATCTTGTTGTGCGAGGTCCCTTGGGGAAGAGCGAACATAATATGATAGAATTCTTCATTAAGATGGAGAGTGAAGTCGTTGACTCAGAGACTGTGGGGCCTGAATTTAATTATAGTAAACTACGATGGTATGAGGCGCGAATTTGGTCGGATTGATTGGGGAAACGTTACTTAAAGGGTTGACGGTGGATAGGCAATGGCAACCATTTAAAGATTACATGGACGAACAACAGAATTTGTTGATCCACTGTCTGGCATAAAAATAAAACAGGAAATGTGGCTCAACCGTGGCTAACAACGTAAAATAGGGATAGTATAAGATCCAAGGAGCAGACATATAAATTGGGCAGAAAAAGCAGCAAACCTGAGGATTGGGAGCAGATAAGTATTCAGCAAAGGAGGTCAAAGGGATTAATTATGAGGGGGAAAATAGAGTATGAGAGAATGCCTTCAGGGAACATAAAAACTGACTGTAAAAGATTCTATAGATATGTGATATGTGAAGAGAGCGAGATTAGTGAAGTCAAGCGTAGATCCCTTGCAGTCAGAAAGAGGGGAATTTATAATGGAAACAAAGAAATGGCAGAATAATTAAATACATGCTTTGGTTCTGTCTTTATAAAGGAGGACACAAATAAACTCCCGGAGAGGTCGGGGAAAATAGGGTCTAATTAGAGGGAGGAACTGATTGAAACCAGTATTTGTGGGGCAATGGTGTTAGGGAAATTGACAGGATTGAAGTCCGATAAATCCCCAGGGCCTGATAATCTACATCCCAGGGTACTTAAAGAAGTGGCTCTAGAAATAATTGATGCATTGCTGGTCATCTTCCAAAATTCTATAGATTCTGGAACAGTTCCCATGGATTGTAATGTGACCCCACTATTTAAAAACGGTGGTAGAGAGAAAACGGGAAATTATAGACCGGATAGCCTGACATTGGTAGTGGGGAAAATGCCTTATTCCATTTTAAAAGATGTAATAGCAGAACACTTGGAAAAAAGTGACAGGATCGGACAAAGTCAACATGGATTTAGAAAAGGTAAGCCATGCTTGACAAATCTGCTGGAATTTTTTGAGGATATATCTGTTAGAATTGATAACGGATAACCAGTGGATGTGGTATATTTGGACTTTCAGAGGCTTTCGACAAAGTCCCGCATAAGAGATTATATTGCAAATTTAAAGCACATGGGATTGGGGGTAAGGTACTGACTTGGAAAGAGAACTGGTTGGCAGACAGGAAGCAAAGAGTTGGAATAAACGGATCTTTTTCCGAGTGGCAGGCAGCGAGTTGTGGGGTAGCGCAGGGATCGGTGCTAGGACCCCAGCTATCCACAATATATATTAATGATTTAGACGAGGGAACTATAAGTAATATCTCCAAGTTTGCAGACGACACAAAGCTGGGTGGGCAAGTGTGCGGTGAGGAGGAGGCAGAGAAACTCCAGTATGATTTGGACAGGTTGGGTGATTGGGCAGATGCATGGCAGATGCAGTATAATGTGGATAAATGCGAGGTTATCCACTTTGGTGGCAAAAACAGGAAGACAGATTATTATCTGAACGGCATTTGATTGGGAAAAGGGAAAGTGCATCGAGACCTGGGTGTCCTTGTGCACCAGTCGCTGAATATAAGCATGCAGGTGCAGCAGGTGGTTAAGAAGGCAAATGGTATATTGGCCTTCATAGCAAGAGGATTCGAGTACAGGAGCAGGGATGTTTTGCTGCAGTTGTACATGGCCTTGGTGAGACCACACCTTGACTATTCTGTGCAGTTTTGTTCGCCTTATATGAGAAAGGATGTTCTTGCCATGTACGGAATGCAGCGAAGATTCAGCAGACTGATACCTGGGATGGCAGGGATGACGTATGAAGAGAGATTGGATCGATTAGGCTTATACTCTCTAGAGTTTAGAAGAATGAGAGGGGATCTCATTGAAACTTATAAAATTCTAACAGGACTAGACTGACTAGATGCAGGAAGGATGTTCCCGATGGCGGGTGAGTCCAGAACCAGGGGTCACAGTCTAAGGATAAGGCGTAAGCCTTTTCGCACTGAGATGAGGAGGAATTTCTTCACCCAGAGATTGGTGAACCTGTGGAACTCTCTACCACAGAAGGCAGTTGAGGCCAAATCATTAAATATATTCAAGAAGGAGTTAGATATAGTTCTTAAGTCTAAAAGGATCAAGGGATATGGGGAGAAAGCAGGGACAGGGTACTGAATTTGGATGATCAGCCATGATCTCATTGAATGGCGGAGCAGGCTTGAAGGGCCGAATGGCCTACTCCTGCTCCTATCTTCTATATTTCTATATTTCTATCACTCTCCTTCTCACATTTCACTTTACTTCCAAGTTTTGTGACATCTGCAAAATTTTGAATTGTGCCCTGTACACCCAAGTCTAAATCACTAATATATATCAAGAACAGCAGTGGTCCCATTAACGACCCCTGGGGAACACCACTGTGCACCTTCCTAATGTCCGAAAAAATACCGTTCACCACTACTCTGTATTTCATGTCACTTAGCTGATTTGTTATCCATGCTGCCACTGTCCCTTTCATTCCATGGGCTTTAACTCTGCTGGCAAACCTATTATGTGGCACCTTATCAAACGCCTTTTGGAAGTCCATGTGCAACACCTCAACCGCATTGCCCTCATCAACCCTCTCTGTTACCTCATCAAAAAACTCAATAGAGTTAGTTAAACACGAAATAGCTTTAACAAATATTTGCTGGCTTACCTTAATCATTCCAGATTTGTCAAAGTGACTGTTAATTTTGTCCCTGATTATCGTTTCTAAAAACTTCCCCACTACCGAGTTTAGACTGACTGGCCTGTAGCTGCTTAGTTTATCCTTACACCCTTTTTTTGAACAAGTGTGTAATATTTGCAATTCTCTAGTCCTCTGGCACCACCCCGTATCTAAGGTGAATTGGAAGAATATGGCCAGTACCTCCAGAATTTCCACCATTAATTTCCTCAGCAGCCTAGGATGCATCCCATCGGTTCTGGTGACTTATCTACTTTATGTACAGCCAGCCTTTCTAGTACCTCCTCTTTATTAATGTTTAGCCCATCCAGTATCTCCACTACCTCCTCCTTCACTGTGACTTTGGCAGCATCCTCTTCCTTGGTGAAGACAGATGCAAAGTACTCATTTGGTACCTCAGCCACGCCCTCTGCCTCCATGCATAGGTCTCCTTTTTGGTACCTAATCGTCCCCACCCTTCCTTTGACTATCATTTTAATATTTATGTGTTTGTAAAAGATTTTTGAGTTCCCTCTTATGTTAGCCGCTAATCTATTGTCATATTCTCTCTTTGCCCCTCTTATTTCCGTTTTAGATCTGTCCTGTACTTTCTATATAAAGCTTGGTTCTCTACTGTATTACGAACCTTACAATTGTCCTCAGCCTCATTTCCCCCTCATTGTATCCCAAATGGTCAGCCAGGGAGCTCTAGCTATGGATGTCCTTTCTTTCCCCGAGTGGGGATGTGTCTTCTCTGTACCCGGACTATCTCCTATTTGAAGCCTTCCTATTGCTTAATGAATATTTTACCTACCCATCTTTGAATCTAATCCACCTGGGCCAGATCCCCTTTCAACTCACTGAAGTTCTCCCGCCTCCAATTAAATATTTTTACGCTTCTTTGTCTTTTCCATAATTATTATAAACCTCAAGATATTAGTATCATTTTTCTCCTCAGAGCAAAGAAGTTACGGGGAACCTAATATAGGTATTCGAAATTATGATGGGTTTTCATAGAACATAGAACCAGACACACACCCCTTCCCACACACACACACATCCATATCCCCACACACACCCTCCCACACACACACACCCCTCCCCCACACACACACTCCACTCCCCCCCAATTACACATCCCTCCCCACACACTCACCACTCGCCCGCACGCACACAACTCCCCTCCCACACACGCCATGCCCACACATACGCACACCCCTCCCCACAGCAATCCCCCTCCCCAGACACAACCCTTCCCACCCAAACACCACCCTTCCCCACAGAGAAGCACACCCACCCACACACACTCCACTCCCTACACACAAATCCCTCCCCACACACACTTCCTTCCACACACACACAGACCCTCCCAACGCACACACACCCCTCCCCGCACAATCACGCCTCTCCCCAAACACACACATCACTTTACACACACACACACATCCACTCCCCTCACACTTACTCCTCCCCCACACACGCACACACCTCCCCCCACACACACACCTCCACACACACACACACCACTCCCCACTCACACACCCCTCCCCACATACACACCACTCGCCCACACACACAGGCCCCTCCCCAAACACAAACTCTGACCTCCACACTCACCCACACCTCGGCCACAGACACACACCCCTCCCTAGACACATTCACCCGTCCCCACACACACACATCCCTCTCCCTCACACACATCACTCCCCACACACTCACTTCCCTCCCCATGAACAGACCCCTCACCACACAGACACCCCTCCCCACACACACAACCCTCCCACACATACTCCCCTCCCCACTCACATACACACCTCCCAACACACACACCCTGCCCCCCCCCCACACACACACAAACACCCACCCGCCCACACAAACACAACCCTTCCCCCACACACACCCCGCCCCACACGCACACACCCACCCCAAACACACCCATCCCCACACATCCAGCCGCCGCCACACACATCCCCTCTCCCACACTCGCACACCCCTCCTCCCCACACACACCCCTCCCCACACACACTCAATCCTCCACACACATACTCACTCCTGTCCCACACGCAAACACCACTGCCCACTCAATACCACTCGCCCGCACACATACAACTCATCACCCCACACACATACCCGTTCCAGCATACACACCACTCGCCCACACAAACACTCCTCCCCCCCCACACACACAATACTCCCCCAAATACACACACCTCCCCCCACAAACAACCCTCCACCAGACACACGCCCCTTCCCACACACACACACATCCATACCCCCACACACAACACTCCCCATACACACATCCAACCCCATACACAGCCCCCGCACCACACACACAACCCTCCCCCACACACACACTTATCCCCTCCCAAACACACAATCCTCCCCACACAAACACGTACCCACACACGCACATCACTCCTCCCCGCACACACCCCAACCCACACACACACCCCATTCCCCCACACACACAGCCCTCCCCCACACATAGACATCAATACCCCCCACACACACCAGCCCCTCCCCAAACACAACGAACCCAAAGAAACAGCCCCCACCCCCACACACTTACCCATCCACCACACACAAACCCCGCCCATTCACACAAACCCTCCCGCTGGCACACACACACAGCTCCCCAGACACAACTCTCCCCACCCACACACACCCCTCCCCACAAACAAATACCCTTACCCCCCACAAAAACACCCTCCCCCCACACACACACCTCTCCCCCCCACACACATACCCCTCGCCCACACACACACTTATCCCCTCCCACACATACATTCCTCTCCCACATATGCACACCTCCCCACACAACCCTCCACCAGACACACACCCCTTCCCACACAGACACACATCTCTACCCACGCACACATCACTCTCCACACACACAAACCTTTCCCCGACACACACACTCCTTCCATCCCACACAAACAATCCTCTCCCACAGACACACAACCTCCGCACACACACCCCTCCCCACACGCACACACACCCCTCCACGCACACACCCCTACCCACACACACACACCAATCCGACCACACACACACCTCCCACCCCACACAAACACACGCGCCCCCACACACTCAACCCTCGTCACACACAAACACCACTTCCCACACACACACAACACGCCCCACACTTAAACACCCCTCCCCATACGCACATACACCTCCTCACACCCACACCGACCCTCGCACATACTTCCCTATCGCCACACACACAACCCTCCCCACACATACACACCCCTCCCCACACACACCCCTCCCCCCACACACACCACTCCCCACACACACGCACACCCCACCGAAAAACAGGCACCTCAACACAAACACACCGCTCCCCACACACACACCCCACCCCAGACATAACACACGTCCCCACATACACACACATCTCCCCACACACACAGCAAATCCCCACACACACACCCCTCCCTCCACACGCAAACCCCTCACTCACACCCGAACACCATTTCTGCACAGACACACCCCACCAAACACACAGTCACGCCTCCACACACTCATACACCCCTCCCCCAAACGCACAGACTCCACCTCACACACACATACCACTCCACACTCAAACACCGCTCGCCCGCACACACATAAATCCCCTGCCACACACACCCCTCCCCAAACATACCCACCCCTCCCCACATACCTCTCCCTCCACTCACACACATCCCTCTCCGAGACACACACTCCTCACCTCACACTCACACATTCCTCCCCCGCACATACACAACTCCACACACACACACACCCCTCAACCAGACACACACAGCTTCCCACACACACAAATATCCCTACCCTCAAACAAGCCCCGCACCACACACACAACACCTCCTCCACACACACACTCCTTCCCTCCCACATGCACAATCCTCCCCCACACACACACATTTCCGACACACACCCCTCCACACATGCACACACACCCCTCCCCCACACACACCAACTCCTCCCTCACACACTCACCCGGCCCTACACACACACACCACTACCCACACACACACATACTCACCCCCCGCCACACACACACACACACACTCCACTCCGTACACACGCACCAGTTCACACACACACACATAGCCCTCCCCAGGCACACATCCCTCCCCACACACACACCCCTCGCAACACACATACAACCTTCCCTCACACACACACCCCGCCCAACGCATATACCCCTTCCCCACACACGCAACCCACCATAAACACGCACCCCTCCCCACACACACACACTCCTGTCCACCACACTCACAACACTCCTCACACACACACACCTTTCTCTCCACTCACACACTGATCGCCCGCACACACACCTCCCCACACATACCCTTTCCCTCCCCACGCACACAACTCTCCGCATACATAGTCCCCTAACCCTCACACACTCCCCTCACTTCCCACGCACAAAACCCTCGCCCCACACAGACACACTTCCCCACAAAGACACACCCCTCCCCACACACACAGTGCTCACCACAAGCACACAACCACCAGTTATCATGTGTGACTTTAATCTACATATACATTGGGCTAACCAAATTAGTAACAATACTTTGAAGGAGGAATTCCTAGAGTGTATACGGGATGGTTTCCTGGACCAATATGTTTAGGAACTAACTAGAGATCAGGACATCTTAGACTGGGTATTATGTAATGAGAAAGGATAAATGAGCAATCTTGTTGTGCGAGGCCCCTTGGGGAGGAGCGATCATAATATGATAGAATTCTCCATTAAGATGGAGAGTGAAGTAGTTGACTCAGAGACGAGGGTCCTGAATTTAAATAAAGGAATGTACGATGGTATGAGGCGCGAGTTGACTTGGATGTATTGGGGAACGTTACTTAAAGGGTTGACGGTGGATAGGCAATGGCAAACATTTAAAGATCGCATGGATGAACTACAGAATTTGTTCATCCCCGTTTGGCATAAAAATAAAACAAAAAAGGTGACTCAACCGTGGCTAACAAGGGAAATTAGGGATAGCATAAGATTCAAGGAGAGGACATATAAATTGGCCAGAAAAAGCAGTAACCCTGAGGATTGGGAGCAGTTTAGGATTCAGCAAAGGAGGACAAAGGGCTTAATTAAGAGGGGGAAAAGAAAATATGAGAGTAAGCTTTCAGGGAACATAAAAACTGACTGTAAAAGCTTTTATAGATATGTGAAGAGAAAAAGATTGATGAAGTCAAGCGTAGGTCCCTCGCAGTCAGAATCAGGGGAATTTATAATTGGGAAGAAAGAAATGGCATACTTTGGTTCTGTCTTCACAAAGGAGGACACAAATAAACTCCCAGAGATGTCGGGGAACATAGGGTCTAATGAGAGGGAGGAACTGAATGAAATCAGTATTTGTAGGGAAATGCTGTTCGGGATATTGACGGGATTGAAGTCCGATAAATCCCCAGGGCCTAATAACCTACATCCTAGGGTACTTAAGGAAGTGGCTCTAGAAATAGTAGATGCATTGCTGGTTATCTTCCAAAATTCCATAGACTCTGGAGCAGTTCCCATGGATTGGAGGGTAGGTAATGTAACCCCTCTATTTAAAAAATTTGGTAGGGAGAAAACGGGGATTTATACCCAGGAAAGCATGACATCGATATTGGGGAAAAAAGAGAGTCAATTATAAAAGATGTAATGGCAGAGCACTTGGAACACAGTGACCGGATCGGACAAAATTAAAATGGATTTACAAAAGGTAAATCATGCTTGACTAATCCACTGGAATTTTTTGAGGATGTAACTGGTAGGGAGAACCAGTGGATGTGGTGTATTTGGACTTTCAGAAGGCTTTCGATAATGTAGCGAATAAGAGATTAGCGTGCAAAGTTAAAGCACATGGGATTGGGAATAAGGTACTGACTTGGATAGAGAACTGGTTGGCAGACAGGAAGCAAAGAGTTGGAATAAACGGGTCTTTTTCCGAGTGGCAGGCAGTGACTAGTGGGGTACCACAGGGATCGGTGCTAGGACCCCAGCTATTCACAATATATATTAATGATCTAGACGTGGAAACTAGATGTAATATCTCCAAGTTTGCAGACGACACATAGCTGGTTGTGCTGTGAGGAGAATGCAGAGAAACTACAGTATGATTGGGACAGGTTTGGTGATTGGGCAGATGCATGGCAGATGCAGTATAATGTGGATAATGCGAGGTTATACACTTCGGTGGCAAAAACATGAAGGCAGATTATTATCTGAATGGCAATAGATTGGGAAAAGGGGAAGTGCAACGAGACCTGGGTGTCCTTGTGCACCAGTCGCTGAAGGTAAGCATGCAGGTGCAGCAGGCGGTTAAGAAGGCAAATGTTATGTTGGCCTTCATAGCGAGAGGATTGGAGTACAGGAGCAAGGATGTCTTGCTGCAGTTGTACAGGGCCTTGGTGAGAACACACCTTGAGTCTTGCATGCAGTTTTGGTCGCCTTTTCTGAGGAAGGGTGTTCTTGTCATGGAGCGAGTGCAGCGAAGGTTCACCAGACGGATACCTGTGATGACAAGAATGACGTATGAAGAGAGATTGGGTCGATTAGGTTTATATTCGCTAGAGTTTAGAAGAATGAGTGCGGATCTCATTGAAACTTATAAAATTCTAACAGGTTAGACAGACTAGATGCAGGAAGGATGTTCCCGATGGCGGGTGAGTCCAGAACCAGAGGTCACATTCTGAGGATAAGGCGTAAGCCATTTAGGACTGAGATCAGGAGAAATTTCTTCACCCAGAGAGTGATGAACCTGCAGAATTCTCTACCACAGAAGGCAGTTGATTCCAATTCATTAAATATATTCAAGAAGGAGTTAGATATATTTCTTCAGCCTAAAGGGATCAAGGGTATATAGGGAGAAAGCAGGGACAGGGTACTGAATTTGGTTGATCAGCCATGATCTCATTAAATGGCGGAACAGGCTCGCGGGGCCGAATGGCCTACTACTGCTCCTATCTTCTATGTTTCTATGTTTATGTTTTACCTCCGCACACGAACCCCTCCCTACGCACACAATCCCTTTAACACCCCCCCCTCACACATACACCACTCCCCACACACACAAGCCTCCCCCCACAAAGACATCACACCCCACACACATAAACCCCTCCCCCCCACACACCCCTCCCCAGACACACACGCCTCCTTACACACGCAACCCTCCAAACGCACTCACACCTCCCCACACACACACCACTCCCCCCCACACACACACCTCCCCCACACACACACCACTACCCCCCCCACACACACTTCCCCCCACGCAATGCCCTCCCCATACACGCAGACCCTTCCTCTTTGCACACAACCCTCACCACACACACATACGACCAACCTATTCTCACACTTCTCCCCACACATACACACCTCCCCACACACACATCCCATCCCACACACACACACATCCCCACACACACACACAGGCATCCCTCAGACACACATCTCCCCGCACACACACCCATCCCCACACGCACACATCCTCCCCACACACGCACACACACACACCTCCCACACACAAGCACTCTTCCCCCACACACACACACAGCCCTTCCCCACACACTCAACCCTCCCCACACACAAACACTACTCCCGACACACACACCGGTCCCCGCACATACAAATAACCCGCCCCAGACAAACACCCCGCCCCACACAAATTCCCTTCGCCACACACACACACGCCTCCCTCACACACATACCTCTCCCAACGCACCCACCCCTCCCCCACATATACAACCATCCCCATACACACATCCCTCCCAACTCACGCACCCTCCCCACACACACACATCCCACCCACACACGGAAACCCCTCCGCCACACCTACCCCCTCCCCACACGCAAACCACTCCTCACACACACAACCCACCAAACACACTCACACCTCCCAACACACAAACCCCTCCCCACACACACACCACGCCCCCACACACATACCCCTCCCCCCCACACAAGCCCCTCCCCCCACACACACACCCCTTCCCCCACACACACACCCCTCCACCCACACACACACCCTGCCCCCCACACACATACACCTCCCCCCCAAACAAGCCCCTCCGCAAACGCACAAACCCTTCCCCACACACACCCCGCCCCACACAAACACACCACTCCCCCACACACACACCCCTCCCGCACACGCACACCCACTCCCCCACACACACACCCATCACTCAAACACAAACAACCCTCCCCACACACAATCCTCCCCACACACAAACACCTCTCCACCACCCCCCCACACACACACACCTTCCCCCCACACACAGCCCTGGCCACACACATCCCTGCCCAAACACACACCGCTCCCCCCCCCACACACACACCCCGCAATCTAAGCAGAGGAACTACAGCGGAGGGACAAGTTGGCCATGGTAGATTGGGAGTCTACACTAAAAGTTATGAAGGTGGACATACAATATCTAATATTCAAGGAAATAATTAATAATTTGCCTCAAACATATATTCCTCTCGGGCATAAAAACACAAATGGAATAGTGATCCAACCATGATTAACAAAAGAAATTAAAGCGAGTAGTATGTCAAAGGAGGAAGCGTTTAAAGTTGCCAGAAAAAGCGTTCAGCCTGAGGATTGGGAGCTTTTTTAGAAATCAGCAAAGTGGGACAAATAAATTGATAAAGAAAAGGAAAATCGAATATGAGCACAGAACTAGCGAAAAATATAAAAACGGATTCTAAAAGCTTCTATAGGTATGTGAAAAGTAAAAGACTGCAGGTCCTATACAGTCAGAGACGGGAGCATTTCTAATGGGGAATCAGGAAATGGCTTAGAAATTAAATAAATACTTTGTTTCTGTTTTCACGGAGGAAGACACAAAAAACCTCCCAGAAATACGAGAAAACCAAGGGTGTGGCTAGAATGGGGAACTGAAAGAAATTATTATTAATAAAAAAAAGTACTAGCAAAATTAATGGGACGAAAAGTCGATATATCCCAAGGACCGGATGACCTACATCCTAGTGTTTTGAAAGAAGTGGCCATTTGGATAGTGGACGCATTTGGTTGTCATCTTCCAAAATTCTATAGATTCTGTAATGGTTCCTACAGATTGGAGGATAGCAAATGTAACCCCGCTATTTAAGAAAGGAGGAAGACAGTAAACGGGGAACTACAGTCCTGTTACCCTCACGTCAGTAGTTAGGAAAATGCTGGAATCTATTATAAAGGATACAATAACAGGGCACTTAGAAACTAATAGTAAGATTGGGCACAGTCAACATGGATTTATGAAAGGGAAATCCTGCTTGACAAACCTATTGGAGTTCTTTGAGGATGTAATATACTAGTATGGATTGAGAATTGATTAAAAGACAGAAAACAAAGAGTAGGGATAAACGGGTCTTTTTCAGGATGACAGGCTGTGACTAGGGGGGTACCACAAGGATCGGTGCTTGGGCCCCAGCTATTCACAATCTATATCAATGATTTGGATGAGGAGACTAAATGGAACATTTCCAAATTTGTTGATGATCCAAAGCTAGGTGGCATTGTCAGTTGTGAAGAGGATGTGAAGAGGCTTCAAGGGGATCTCGACAGGCTCAGTGAGTGGGCGAGAACATGGCAGATGGAATATAATGTGGATAAATGTCAAGTTATCCACTTGGGTAGAAAAAACAGAAAGGCAGAGTATTTCCTAAATGGTGAAAGATTGAGGAACGTAGTTACTCAAAGGAACCTGGGTGTCCTTGTACATGAGTCACTGAAAGTGAATGTGCAGGTGCAGCAAGCCATTAAGAAAGCAAATGGTATGCTGGCCTTCATTACAAGAGGATTGGATTACAGGAGTAAAGAAGTCTTACTCCAATTTTATAGGCCCCTGGTGAGACCACACCTGGAGTCTGTGTACAATTTTGGTCTCCTTACCTAAGGAAGGATATACTTGCCATAGAGGGAGTGCAATGAAGGTTCACGAGATTGATTCCTGGGATGGTGGGACTGTAGTATAAGAAGAGATTGAGTGAACTAGGCCTGTATTCTCCTGAATTCAAAAGAATGAGAGGGGATCTCATTAAAGCAAACAACATTATAACAGGGCTTGATAGGGTGGATGTTGGGAGAATGTTTTCCTTGGCTGGGGAGTCTAGAACCAGGGGCCACAGACTCACGATAAAGGGTAGGCCATTCAGGACTGACTTGAGAAGAAATTTCTTCACACAGAGGGTGGTGAATCTTTGGAATTCTCTACCCCGGAGGGTTTTGGAGGCTCAGTCATTGGATCTATTCAAAACAGAAGTCGCTAGATTTCTGACTAGTAATGGCATCAAGGATTATGGCGATAAGGCCGGTGAATGGAGTTGAGGCAGAAGATCAGCCACGATCTCATTGAATGCCGGAGCAGGCTCGAAGTGCCGAATGGCCAACTCCTGCTCCTATTTCTTATGTTATGTTCTTATGTTCTTATGGTTGGGCCGAGGACACTGCCCTGAGGAACTGATGAAGCGATGTCCTCGGGCTGTATTGATTGTCCTGCAAAAAACACAACCATCTTCCTTTGTGCTAGTTATGACTCGAGCCAGTGGAGAGTTTTCCCCCTGCTTCCCATTGACTTCAATTTTACTAGGGCTCCTTGATGCCAGACTCAGTCCAATGCTGCCTTGATGTCAAGGGCAGTTACTCTCACCTCACCTCTGGAATTCAGCTCTTTTATTCCATGTTTGGACCAAGGCTGTAATGAGGGCTGAAGCCAGATGGTCCTGGCGGAACTCAAACTGAGCATCGGTGAGCAGATTATTGGTGAGTAATTGCCACCTAATAGCACTGTCGACGACACCTGTCTGTATCATTAATATATATCAAAAAGAGCAGTGGTCCGAATAGCGACCCCTAGGGGACATGACTGCACACTTTCCTCCAGTCTGAATAACAACTGTTCACCACTACTCTCTCTTTTCTATCCCTTAGCTAATGTCAGATCCACACTGCCACTGTCCCTTTGGTCCTAACAAGTCTATTCAATTGCAATTCATCAAATGCATTTTTAAAGTCCATATACACAACATCAACCACACTACCCTCATCAACCCTCTCCGTTACTTCATGAAAGATCTCAATCAAGTTTGTCAGACATACTTTGTCGTTAACATATCCATGCTGGTTGTTATTTTTTAATCCATGTTTTTTCCAAAGACAGATACGTTTCTCCGGGAATATGGCCTCTAGAAGTTTCCCCACCACTGACGTTAGGCTGACTGGCCTATAGTTACAGGGTTTATCCCTCTCTCCTTATTTAAACAGGGTGTAACTTTTGCAACCCTCCAGTCCTCTGGCACCACTCCCATATCAAAAGAGGCTTGTAATATTCTGGCCAGAGTTTGCGCTATTTCCACCTTTCCTTCCCTCAGCAACCATCATACATCCCATTCGGACCGGGTAAATGTTCTACTTGACTGTGGTACAAAGAGTGCTGGATGGAAAAGGGTTAACTGAAGCTGTTTGTTCAGTGACTGTAATTAATCTCAGTCTCCACGGGTTAACTGAAACTGTTTGTTTATTCACTGTAATTAATATCAGTCTTCATGGACTCTAATTGTATCAGTGCAGGGTTTCCCTCTTCTATTAATAAGGGATTCCTTTCAATGTGTTATCCCAGAGTGTCAGTGAGAGCATCAACTCCGGCAGTAACAGGGATCAGCGCGCTGCTCCACGGAGAGGGAGTCGGAATCTGAGAACAGCAGATTGGAATATTACAACAATGGGTCGGAATCTGAGAACAGTAGATTGGAATGTTACAACAATGGGTCGGAATCTGAGAACAGTAGATTGGAATGTTACAACAATGGGCAGGAGTTTCAGTTGGCAGTTTAACTATCTTTCTGAATATTATGATATAATATTTTTAGCATGGCGGATAGAGTTGGCACTTCAGATTATTCAATATATTTACTATCCCCTCCTTGCTTCTGTTGGTGTTCCTGGTAAGTTTCTCTATCCAGCTATTCTGTTAACCATGTTTTACTGTATTACCGTTCTTATCATTTACTCTCCCCTCGTTTCTAAGGTTGTATTTCCTGGTAAGTTTCTCTATCCAACTATTCTGTTAACCACGTTTTACTGTATTACTGTTCTTGTCATTTACTCTGGACTCCTTGCTGCGATTGTTGTTCCTGGTTAATCTCTATATCCCGCTATTAACTCTACAAAGCTTTGCTAACTGTATTGTTGTTCTTGAAATTTACTCTCTCATCTTTGCTGCTGTTGGTGTCCCTGGTAAGTCGTTACATCCAGTAATTGGATTTGTAAACCACGTTTCACTGTATTACTGTTTTTGTCATTTAAATCTTGGGAAGAGCAAAGCCATTGTCTTCGGTCCTCGTCACAAACTCTGTTCTCTATCTACCGATTCAGTGCACCTCCCTGGCCAAAGACTGAGGCAGAACCGGACTGGTTTCAACCCCGGCATTCTCTTTGAACCTGAAGTGAATTCCAAACTCGTATCCGCTGAATCACCAGTTCTGCCTACTAGCACCTCCATAATATGGCCCGTCCGTGCCTCACCTCAGCCCTTCTGCTGCATAAACCCTTATCGATGCCTTTGTTAAATCCAGACACGACTATTCCAATACTCAATGAAGCTGTCCATGCCCGCATGCAACAAGATCTGGACGAAGTTCAGGCTTCTGCTGATAATTGGCAGGTAACATTCGCACCACAGAAGTGCCAGGCAATGATTATCTCCAACAAGAGAGCCTCTAACCACCTCCCCATGACATTCAACGGTATTATCTTCGCCGAGTCCCCCACCATCAATATCCTGGGGGTCACCATTGACCAGAAACTTAATTGGACCAGCCACATAAATACTGTGGCAAAAAGAGCAGGTCAGAGGCTAGGTATTCTTCGGAGAGTGTCTCACCTCCTGACTCCCCAAAGCATTTCCACCATCTACAAGGCACAAGTAAGGAGTTTGATGGAATACTCTCCACTTGGCTGGCTCCAACAACACTCAAGAAGCTCGACACCATCCAGGACAAGCAGCACGCGTGATTGGCACCCCATCTACCAAGTTAAACATTCACACCCTTCACCACCGGTGTACCGTAGCTGCAGTGTTTACCATCTACAAGATGCACTGCAGCAACTCGCCAAGGCTTCTTCGGCAGCACCTCCCATAGCCGCGACCTCTCCCACCTAGACGGACAAGGGCAGCAGGCGCTTGGGAACACCAGCACCTCCAAGTGCCCCTCCCAGTCAAAAACTATCCTGACTTTGATATATATCAGCTGATCCTACATCGTCGCTGGGTCAAAATCCTGGAACTCCCTCCCTAACAGCACTTTGGTGGTAACTTCACCACACGGACTGCAGCGGTTCAAGAAGGCGGCTCTCTACCACCTTCTCAAGGGCAACTAGGGATGGGCAACAAATGCTGGCCTTGCCAGCGACGCCCAGATCACAGATACAAATAAAAAAAATACACTCCTGGCCGGCCTCCCAGTTACAAATCTCCATAAACTAGAGCTCATCGAAAACTCTACGGCCCAAATCCTAACTCGCACCAAGTCTCATTCACCCATCACCCCTGTACTCACTGACCAACATTTGCTCCCGCTCCGGCAACAACTAGATTTAATATTCTCATCCTTAAGATCATATCCCACCATGGCCTCACCCCTCCAATTATTCCTATTCCTTTGCTGTTTTCCCATATTCCTGCAAATGGTTCCCCTTCAAGTGTTTATCCTATTCCCATTTTAAAGTTAATTTCTTTCCCTCTCCCTCTCCCAGTCATTCTGTCGCTATTTTTCTTTCTCACTTTCTCTCCGTCTTTCTATCACCCTCTTCTCTTTCTCAAAGAATCATAGAATGGCCCACCGTGTCCGTGCCATCTCTTTGAAAGAGCTATCTAATTAGTCCTACTCTTTAGCCAGACCGCTGTAAATCTTCCCCTTCAACAAATTATCCAATTCCCTTTCGAAAGTTACTATTGAATCTGCTTCCACCACGTTCTCAGACAGTGAATTCCAGATCACAACAATTCACAAGGAGGATACAGGGTAGGATAAGGCAAAAAAAGGGAAGCTTTTCACTGATACTGAGAGCTTAATACTACATGACGGCGAGAGGAGTATAGAAAGTGCAGGGGTGAAATTAAAAAATGGAAATTAGGAGAGCCAGGAGAGGGCATCAAAAATATTGGCAAGTACAATCAAGGAAAAAACAAAGATGTTTTATAAATGCATAAACTGCAAGAGGATAACTAAGGAAAGAGTAGGGCCTATTAAAAACAAAAGTGGCAATCTGTGTGTAGAGCCAGAAGATGTAGGTGGGGTTTTAAATGAATATTTTGCATCTGTGTTCACTATGGAGAAGGACGATGTAGGCATAGAAATCAGACAGGGTGACTGTGATATACTTGAACAAATTAATATTGAGAGGGAGGAGGTACTAGCGGTTTTAGCGTGCTTAAAAGTGGATAAATCCCCAGGCCCAGACTAGATGTATCCCAGGCTGCTGTGTGAGGCAAGTGAGGAGATTGCAGGGGATCAGACACAAATTTTCAGAACCTCTCTTCCACAGGGGAGGTGCCAGAGGACTGGAGAACAGCTAACGTAGTGCCATTATTCAAAAAGTGTAGTCGGGATAAACCAGGGAATTATAAACCAGTGAGCCTAACAACAGTGGTAGGGAAATTATTGGAAAAAATTCTGCGGGAAAGAATTAGTCTCCACTTGGAGACGCAAGGGTTAATCAATAATAGTCAGCATAGCTTTGTCAGGGGGAGATCATGTCTGACCAATGTGACTGAATTTTTCGAGTGGGTGACTAGGTGTGTGGATGAGGGTATTGCAGTTGATGTGGTCTACATGGACTTCAGTAAGGCTTTTGACAAATTCCCGCATGGGAGACTGGTCAAGAAGGTAAGAGCCCATGGGATCCAAGGCAACTTGGCACATTGGATCCAAAATTGGCTTAGTGGCAGGAGGCAGAGGGTGATGGTCGAAGATTGTTTTTGTGACTGGAAGCCTGTGTCCAGTGGTGTACCGCAGGGATCGGTGCTGGGTCCTTTGTTGTTTGTAGTGTACATTAATGATTTAGATATGAATGTAGGAGATATGATCAGTAAGTGCGCAGATGACACGAAAATTGGTGGGGTGATAAATAGCGAGGAGGGAAGCCTCAGGCTACAGGACAATATAAACGGATTGGTCAGATGGGCAGAACAGTGGCAAATGGAATTTAACCCTGAAAAGTGTGAGGTGATGCATTTTGAGAGGACTAACAAGGCAAGGGAATACACAATAAATGGCAGGACCCTAGGAAGGACAGAGGATCAGAGGGACCTTGGTGTACATTATCATAGATCCCTGAAGGCAGCAGGACAGGTAGATAAGGTGGTAAAAAAGGCATATGGGAGACTTGATTCATTAGCCGAGGCATAGAATATAAGAGCAGGGAGGTTACGATGGAGCTGTACAAAACGCTAGTTAGGCCACAGCTGTAATACTGTGTGCATTTCTGGTCGCCAGACTATAGGAAGGATGTGATTGCATTGGAGAGGAAGCAGAGGAGATTCACCAGGATGTTACCTGGGCTGGAGCGCTTCAGCTATGACGAAAGACTGGACAGGCTGGGGTTCTTTTCCTTAGAGCAGAGAAGGCTGAGGGGGGACCTGATTGAGTTGTACAAAATTATGAAGGGCATAGATAGGGTAGATAGAAAGGAACAGTTCCCCTCAGTAGAGGGGTCAATGACAAGGGGGCATAGTTTCAAGATAAGGGGCAGGAGGTTTAGAGGGGATTTGAGGAAAAACTTTTTCACCCAGAGGGTGGTTGGAATCTGGAACTCACTGCCTTCCGAGCGGCAGGCGCTAAGGCAGGGATCGTGTCACAATATCAGGTCTGGGGCGCTAGCATGACTTCACAATCTGCGGGTGCAGGTGATCGTGGCGGTAGTATTTAGCGCCAGCGCAAAACAACTCGTATGTTTCGTCAATTTCGCGAGCGGGGCTAAAATAGCCAAGCTTGGGCGCCAAGCCTCACAACATTCAAGAAGCATTTGGATGAGCACTTGAAATGCCATAGCATACAAGGCTACGGACCAAATGCTGGAATATGGGATTAGAATAGACAGGGCTTGATGGCCGGCGTGGACACGATGGGCCGAAGGGCCTCTATCCGTGCTGTATAACTCTATGGGGGAAAAATTCAGCTGCTTGCGCCTCCCGTTAGCGCCTTAAGAGGGCGCTAATGGGGCGTAAAGCAGCTAACGCCCGGGCGCAGCGCCGCCCACGCCTCCCGAAAAATTTAGTGGGAGGTTAGCGGGCGGCCCTGTGGCGCTGCGCCGCCGGCGATGACGTCATCGCCGTGCGCAGCACCCCGCTCGCGCCCCGGCCGTGATCTTCAGTCGCGCCCCCTGATTTACCGCCAGACGCTATGTCCGACGGGTTCAGGGAGGCGTACGTGCGGCCGGGGCGGCGATATTTAAAGCGGAGGTGGCAGGCGGCCATTTTTGTTGCTGGCCGCCTGCCAGCACCTGCCCCCGGCCCCCGTGAAGCCCCCCCCACCGTGAAGTGCCGGCTGCGCTCCAAGAGCCCGGCACTTCTCTTGAGTGCCGGGCTCTTTTGCCGGCACTCCCGATCCCTGGGGGCCCAGCTGGGCCCCGGTTCGCGCTGCGCAGGGTCCCTCCCCTTTAAGAAGGGGGGGAAGGCCTGCAATACCGCGGCGCGACGTGCCGCAGCGCGTGGCGCTGCGGCACGTAGCGCCAGGATATTCACTCGCAGCGCCCCAAGAGGGATGCGGGCTGCTTCCAGTTGCGCCCCGCTTCCCTCTTGGGGCGCAACCACTGAAGTTCCGGCGCGGGGCCGCTAATTTTTCCGGGGCGCTAAAAGTCGCGCCCCGGCGAGGTTAGCGCCCCAAATGGGGCGCGACTCAATTTTTACCCCTATGACTCTATGACTCTATGACACTCCGTTAGCGAACACCCCCCCCCCCCCCACCCAAAGGCGCTCAGGGGAGGCGCTAACCAACCAACTGATTACCTGTGATTCTCTCTTTGTTGTTCCCCATCCCATCCGCGCTGCTGTCAGCTATTGATTCTGAAGGTGATATCGTGTTACCAAATTTCAAATGTTCTATATTTAACTGAAGCAAATTAATTGGAGGTGACGCTTTATTTGACGAATTGCAGTCTGCTACCTAAACTGAACATCAGAAGAATGCTGTCTTTGTTTAGAAGACTTTTCACCTTATGGCGAAAGGTCATCAACCTGAAACGTTAACTCTGTTCTCTCTCCACAGATGCCGCCTGACCCGCTGAGTATTTTCACCATTTACTGTTTTCATTTCAGATTTCCAGTATCCGCAGTATTTTGATTTTGTTTTCACCTAATGCTCGGTATGGTTACTTACAGAGTCACAGGAACAAATCCTGGCAGATCACATCCACCTCTTTGAATGCCTGAAATATCCGCTAATCATTCAGTTGCAGTCAGTGTCTCCTTTCCCACCCTCCCCAGTTCTGCATTAGTGACACTGCTTCTGATGGTTAAAGGAGGATTACAAGGATAATTTACATTCTCACAAAACCTTCATTCAGCCAGATTTCAATACATTTATTTCTAATCATTGTTTTGAATTTGCAATTAGATCCCATGCCCGTCTGTCACAGATCAGTGGATGTCAGGGGATATACGAGAATGGATCAGGAAAAAAAGGAGTGGTTTTGGCAGATAGAAAATGCTAAAGACGGAGGAAACCCTAGAGGAGTACAAAAAGTGCAGGGGGATACTTAAAAAAGAAACTAGGAGATTAAGGAGGGGCCATGAAATAACACTGCCGAGCAAAATAAAGGAAAATCCTAAGATGTTTTATAAGTATATTAAGGGTAAGAGGATAACTAGGGAAAAAATAGGGCACATTAGGGACAAAAGTGGCAATCTGTGTGTGGAGCCGGAAGATGTAGGTGGGGTTCTAAATGAATTTTTTGCATCTGTTTTCACTATGGAGAAGGACGATGCAGACATAAAATTAGGGCAGGGGGACTGTGATATACTCGAACATTTTAACATCGAGAGGGAGGAGGTAATGGCGGTTTTAGCAGATCTAAAAATGGATAAATCCCCAGGTCTGGACGAAATGTATCCCAGGGTGCTGTGTGAGGCAAAGGAGGAGATTGCGGGGGCTCTAACACATATATTCAGAACCTCTCTGGCCACAGGGGATGTGCCAGAAGACTGGAGAACCGCTAATGTAGTACCATTATTCAAGAAAGGGAGTAGGTCAAAACTGGGGAACTACAGGCCAATGAGCCTAACATCAGTGGTAGGAAAATTATTGGAAAAAATTCTGAGGGACAAAATTAGTCAAACACTTGGAGAGGCAAGGATTAATCATGGTTAGCCAACATTGCTTTGTCAAGGGAAGATCATGTCTGACTAATTTGATTGAATTTTTTGAGGGGGTGACTAGGTGTGTGGACGAGGTTAACGCAGTGGATGTGGTATACATGGATTTCAGTAAGGCCTTCGATAAAGTCCCGCACAGGAGACTGGTCAATAAGGTAAGAGCCCATGGAATCCAGGGTGCCTTGGCACATTGGATACAAAACTGGCTCAGTGGCAGAAGGCAGAGGGTGATGGTCGAAGGTTGTTTTTGTGACTGGAAGCCTGTGGCCAGTGGGGTACCACAGGGATCGGTGCTGGGTCCCTTGCTGTTTCTGGTCTACATTAACGACTTGGATATGAATGTAAAAGGTATGATCAGTAAGTTCGCGGATGATACAAAAATTGGTAGGGTGGTAAATAACGAGGAGGGTAGCCTCAGTCTGCAGGACGATATAGATGGGTTGGTCAGATGGGCGGAACAGTGGCAAATGGAATTTAATCCTGAAAAGTGCGAGGTGATGCACTTTGGAGGGACTAACAAGGCAAGGGAATACACAATGAATGGTAAGACCCTAGGCAAGACAGAGGGTCAGAGGGATCTTAGTGTGCAAGTACACAGATCCCTGAAGGCGGCGGAACAGGTGGATAAGGTGGTAAAAAAGGCATATGGGATACTTGCATTCATTAGCCGAGGCATAGAATATAAGAGCAAGGAGGTTATGATGGAGCTGTATAAAACACTGATAAGGCCACATCTGGAATACTGTGTGCAGATCTGGTCGCCACACTACAGGAAGGATGTGATCACTTTGGAGAGGGTGTAGAGGAGATTCACCAGAATGTTACCCGGGCTGGAGTGCTTCAGCTATGAAGAGAGACTGGGGAGATTGGGTTTGTTTTCCTTGGAGCAGAGGAGGCTGAGGGGGGACATGATTGAGGTGTACAAAATTATGAGGGGCATAGATAGGATGGATACTAAGGAGCTTTTTCCCTTAGTAGAAGGGTCTATAACAAGGGGGCATAGATTCAATGTAAAGGGCGGGACGTTTAGAAGGGATTTGAGAAAGAACTTTTTCACCCAGAGGGTGGTTGGAGTCTGGAACTCATTGCCTGAATGGATTGTGGAGGCAGGAACCCTCACAACATTCAAGAAGCATTTGGATGAGCACTTGAAATGCCATAGCATACAAGGCTACGGACCAAATGCTGGAATATGGGATTAGAATAGACAGGGCTTGATGGCCGGCGTGGACACGATGGGCCGAAGGGCCTCTATCCGTGCTGTATAACTCTATGGGGGAAAAATTCAGCTGCTTGCGCCTCCCGTTAGCGCCTTAAGAGGGCGCTAATGGGGCGTAAAGCAGCTAACGCCCGGGCGCAGTGCCGCCCACGCCTCCCGAAAAATTTAGTGGGAGGTTAGCGGGCGGCCCTGTGGCGCTGCGCCGCCGGCGATGACGTCATCGCCGTGCGCAGCACCCCGCTCGCGCCCCGGCCGTGATCTTCAGTCGCGCCCCCTGATTTACCGCCAGACGCTATGTCCGACGGGTTCAGGGAGGCGTACGTGCGGCCGGGGCGGCGATATTTAAAGCGGAGGTGGCAGGCGGCCATTTTTGTTGCTGGCCGCCTGCCAGCACCTGCCCCCGGCCCCCGTGAAGCCCCCCCACCGTGAAGTGCCGGCTGCGCTCCAAGAGCCCGGCACTTCTCTTGAGTGCCGGGCTCTTTTGCCGGCACTCCCGATCCCTGGGGGCCCAGCTGGGCCCCGGTTCGCGCTGCGCAGGGTCCCTCCCCTTTAAGAAGGGGGGGAAGGCCTGCAATACCGCGGCGCGACGTGCCGCAGCGCGTGGCGCTGCGGCACGTAGCGCCAGGATATTCACTCGCAGCGCCCCAAGAGGGATGCGGGCTGCTTCCAGTTGCGCCCCGCTTCCCTCTTGGGGCGCAACCACTGAAGTTCCGGCGCGGGGCCGCTAATTTTTCCGGGGCGCTAAAAGTCGCGCCCCGGCGAGGTTAGCGCCCCAAATGGGGCGCGACTCAATTTTTACCCCTATGACTCTATGACTCTATGACACTCCGTTAGCGAACACCCCCCCCCCCCCACCCAAAGGCGCTCAGGGGAGGCGCTAACCAACCAACTGATTACCTGTGATTCTCTCTTTGTTGTTCCCCATCCCATCCGCGCTGCTGTCAGCTATTGATTCTGAAGGTGATATCGTGTTACCAAATTTCAAATGTTCTATATTTAACTGAAGCAAATTAATTGGAGGTGACGCTTTATTTGACGAATTGCAGTCTGCTACCTAAACTGAACATCAGAAGAATGCTGTCTTTGTTTAGAAGACTTTTCACCTTATGGCGAAAGGTCATCAACCTGAAACGTTAACTCTGTTCTCTCTCCACAGATGCCGCCTGACCCGCTGAGTATTTTCACCATTTACTGTTTTCATTTCAGATTTCCAGTATCCGCAGTATTTTGATTTTGTTTTCACCTAATGCTCGGTATGGTTACTTACAGAGTCACAGGAACAAATCCTGGCAGATCACATCCACCTCTTTGAATGCCTGAAATATCCGCTAATCATTCAGTTGCAGTCAGTGTCTCCTTTCCCACCCTCCCCAGTTCTGCATTAGTGACACTGCTTCTGATGGTTAAAGGAGGATTACAAGGATAATTTACATTCTCACAAAACCTTCATTCAGCCAGATTTCAATACATTTATTTCTAATCATTGTTTTGAATTTGCAATTAGATCCCATGCCCGTCTGTCACAGATCAGTGGATGTCAGGGGATATACGAGAATGGATCAGGAAAAAAAGGAGTGCTTTTGGCAGATAGAAAATGCTAAAGACGGAGGAAACCCTAGAGGAGTACAAAAAGTGCAGGGGGATACTTAAAAAAGAAACTAGGAGATTAAGGAGGGGCCATGAAATAACACTGCCGAGCAAAATAAAGGAAAATCCTAAGATGTTTTATAAGTATATTAAGGGTAAGAGGATAACTAGGGAAAAAATAGGGCACATTAGGGACAAAAGTGGCAATCTGTGTGTGGAGCCGGAAGATGTAGGTGGGGTTCTAAATGAATTTTTTGCATCTGTTTTCACTATGGAGAAGGACGATGCAGACATAAAATTAGGGCAGGGGGACTGTGATATACTCGAACATTTTAACATCGAGAGGGAGGAGGTAATGGCGGTTTTAGCAGATCTAAAAATGGATAAATCCCCAGGTCTGGACGAAATGTATCCCAGGGTGCTGTGTGAGGCAAAGGAGGAGATTGCGGGGGCTCTAACACATATATTCAGAACCTCTCTGGCCACAGGGAATGTGCCAGAAGACTGGAGAACCGCTAATGTAGTACCATTATTCAAGAAAGGGAGTAGGTCAAAACTGGGGAACTACAGGCCAATGAGCCTAACATCAGTGGTAGGAAAATTATTGGAAAAAATTCTGAGGGACAAAATTAGTCAAACACTTGGAGAGGCAAGGATTAATCATGGTTAGCCAACATGGCTTTGTCAAGGGAAGATCATGTCTGACTAATTTGATTGAATTTTTTGAGGGGGTGACTAGGTGTGTGGACGAGGTTAACGCAGTGGATGTGGTATACATGGATTTCAGTAAGGCCTTCGATAAAGTCCCGCACAGGAGACTGGTCAATAAGGTAAGAGCCCATGGAATCCAGGGTGCCTTGGCACATTGGATACAAAACTGGCTCAGTGGCAGAAGGCAGAGGGTGATGGTCGAAGGTTGTTTTTGTGACTGGAAGCCTGTGGCCAGTGGGGTACCACAGGGATCGGTGCTGGGTCCCTTGCTGTTTCTGGTCTACATTAACGACTTGGATATGAATGTAAAAGGTATGATCAGTAAGTTCGCGGATGATACAAAAATTGGTAGGGTGGTAAATAACGAGGAGGGTAGCCTCAGTCTGCAGGACGATATAGATGGGTTGGTCAGATGGGCGGAACAGTGGCAAATGGAATTTAATCCTGAAAAGTGCGAGGTGATGCACTTTGGAGGGACTAACAAGGCAAGGGAATACACAATGAATGGTAAGACCCTAGGCAAGACAGAGGGTCAGAGGGATCTTAGTGTGCAAGTACACAGATCCCTGAAGGCGGCGGAACAGGTGGATAAGGTGGTAAAAAAGGCATATGGGATACTTGCATTCATTAGCCGAGGCATAGAATATAAGAGCAAGGAGGTTATGATGGAGCTGTATAAAACACTGATAAGGCCACATCTGGAATACTGTGTGCAGATCTGGTCGCCACACTACAGGAAGGATGTGATCACTTTGGAGAGGGTGTAGAGGAGATTCACCAGAATGTTACCCGGGCTGGAGTGCTTCAGCTATGAAGAGAGACTGGGGAGATTGGGTTTGTTTTCCTTGGAGCAGAGAAGGCTGAGGGGGGACATGATTGAGGTGTACAAAATTATGAGGGGCATAGATAGGATGGATACTAAGGAGCTTTTTCCCTTAGTAGATGGGTCTATAACAAGGGGGCATAGATTCAATGTAAAGGGCGGGACGTTTAGAAGGGATTTGAGAAAGAACTTTTTCACCCAGAGGGTGGTTGGAGTCTGGAACTCATTGCCTGAATGGATTGTGGAGGCAGGAACCCTCACAACATTCAAGAAGCATTTGGATGAGCACTTGAAATGCCATAGCATACAAGGCTACGGACCAAATGCTGGAATATGGGATTAGAATAGACAGGGCTTGATGGCCGGCGTGGACACGATGGGCCGAAGGGCCTCTATCCGTGCTGTATAACTCTATGGGGGAAAAATTCAGCTGCTTGCGCCTCCCGTTAGCGCCTTAAGAGGGCGCTAATGGGGCGTAAAGCAGCTAACGCCCGGGCGCAGCGCCGCCCACGCCTCCCGAAAAATTTAGTGGGAGGTTAGCGGGCGGCCCTGTGGCGCTGCGCCGCCGGCGATGACGTCATCGCCGTGCGCAGCACCCCGCTCGCGCCCCGGCCGTGATCTTCAGTCGCGCCCCCTGATTTACCGCCAGACGCTATGTCCGACGGGTTCAGGGAGGCGTACGTGCGGCCGGGGCGGCGATATTTAAAGCGGAGGTGGCAGGCGGCCATTTTTGTTGCTGGCCGCCTGCCAGCACCTGCCCCCGGCCCCCGTGAAGCCCCCCCACCGTGAAGTGCCGGCTGCGCTCCAAGAGCCCGGCACTTCTCTTGAGTGCCGGGCTCTTTTGCCGGCACTCCCGATCCCTGGGGGCCCAGCTGGGCCCCGGTTCGCGCTGCGCAGGGTCCCTCCCCTTTAAGAAGGGGGGGAAGGCCTGCAATACCGCGGCGCGACGTGCCGCAGCGCGTGGCGCTGCGGCACGTAGCGCCAGGATATTCACTCGCAGCGCCCCAAGAGGGATGCGGGCTGCTTCCAGTTGCGCCCCGCTTCCCTCTTGGGGCGCAACCACTGAAGTTCCGGCGCGGGGCCGCTAATTTTTCCGGGGCGCTAAAAGTCGCGCCCCGGCGAGGTTAGCGCCCCAAATGGGGCGCGACTCAATTTTTACCCCTATGACTCTATGACTCTATGACACTCCGTTAGCGAACACCCGCCCCCCCCCCCCACCCAAAGGCGCTCAGGGGAGGCGCTAACCAACCAACTGATTACCTGTGATTCTCTCTTTGTTGTTCCCCATCCCATCCGCGCTGCTGTCAGCTATTGATTCTGAAGGTGATATCGTGTTACCAAATTTCAAATGTTCTATATTTAACTGAAGCAAATTAATTGGAGGTGACGCTTTATTTGACGAATTGCAGTCTGCTACCTAAACTGAACATCAGAAGAATGCTGTCTTTGTTCAGAAGACTTTTCACCTTATGGCGAAAGGTCATCAACCTGAAACGTTAACTCTGTTCTCTCTCCACAGATGCCGCCTGACCCGCTGAGTATTTTCACCATTTACTGTTTTCATTTCAGATTTCCAGTATCCGCAGTATTTTGATTTTGTTTTCACCTAATGCTCGGTATGGTTACTTACAGAGTCACAGGAACAAATCCTGGCAGATCACATCCACCTCTTTGAATGCCTGAAATATCCGCTAATCATTCAGTTGCAGTCAGTGTCTCCTTTCCCACCCTCCCCAGTTCTGCATTAGTGACACTGCTTCTGATGGTTAAAGGAGGATTACAAGGATAATTTACATTCTCACAAAACCTTCATTCAGCCAGATTTCAATACATTTATTTCTAATCATTGTTTTGAATTTGCAATTAGATCCCATGCCCGTCTGTCACAGATCAGTGGATCTGTCAGTGAGACCCAGCGTGATTCTCTGTTGCCTCCTGCTGTACTTCAGGATAAACATTCCCAGTTGTATTTATTATCTTAGCATTGCCATATTAATTCCGGACATTTTACATACAATTGCCTGTAATTATTGCATGCCAAGTTTGCAGTTTCTGTATTTTGCTGTTGCATTCATTTTCAGTTCCAAATATAATGCATATTCTAACCAGGAACAGGAATCCAAACAGGATTTCCCGCTTCCCTAACACAGGGGCACAGAAGCGAATTGCACCGCTCCAAGTGCTGACTGATCTCGGGGCACGAAGGCTTCCTGAGAGGTTCTGGTCGTTTGTGTCCCTGGTAACTCGGGCGGTGCTTTTGTCTGCTGGGTTAAAGGTAGATCGATCGTTTAATCTCTCATGATCAAACATCTGTTACTTTCATATTGTATTTATTTCCATTTCATTTATTTATTCCACAATGTATTCCCGATTATCCTTACAATAAACCCTGCATTCAGCTCCACAGGTAAAAGAATTAGATAATATAATTGAATGTTACGAATGATTTGCAAGTTTCACCCCGAATTCCATCAATCTGCTGCTTTCGCTCCCAGCCTGATGTATAATTTTCCTGTTTATTTGCCTTCCTCACAGTTAACTTAGTGACGATTGTGATCCTGTCTCAGGGAAAGTGCGGTCTCTCCAAATGTGTCACTCGCTACCTGGTGGCCATGGCAGCGGCGGATCTACTGGTCGTTATCCTTGACCTGATATTGAGGCACATTCCGATTGTTTATAAGGAACAGTTTAATTTCGTGGAGTTTATCCGCATCTGTAATATCCACGCCGTCCTGCTGTTCGCAGCCACAGACTGTTCTGTCTGGTTCACCGTCACTTTCACCTTTGATCGATTTGTGGCCATTTGTTGCCAGAAGCTGAAAATTAAATATTGCACCGAGAAAACGGCGGCTGTGGTTCTGGGAACAGTGACTGTGCTGAGCGGTTCAAAGAACATTTTCTGGTATTTTATGTTCACAGAGCGGTATTGGCTTATGAACTTCCCCTGGTTTTGTGATGTCACAATGGATGTTCAGTATTCACGGGTCTGGGCAACAATCGAGCTCCTTCATTATATTCTCACCCCGGGGATCCCATTTGTGGTGATTCTGCTGCTCAATGCTGTCACCGTCAGACACATTTTAGTGTCCAGCAGAGCCCGCAGGAGACTCCGGGGTCCCAGCAGTGGGGAGAGTCCCAGAGACCCAGAGATGGAGAGCCGCAGGAAATCCATCATTTTACTGCTTGTTATCTCCGGCAATTTCATCCTGCTATGGGCCGTGTTTATGGTGTATTCTATATGGGGCCGGATGTGGGATTTGGGGTTTCGGTCTGTATATATACCAAATTATGTAATGGAACTGGGATTGATGCTGCAGCTGCTGAGTTGCTGCACAAACACTGGGATTTACGCTGTGACCCAGAGTAAGTTCAGAGAGCAGTTGAAGAATGTGGGGAAATATTACTTTACTATAATTGTAAAATTCATTAAAGGATGAGAGGAAGCAGCCTGAGAGTTGAGAGTTCCCTGGGCTTTATTTGTAGCGCCCAGGACAATGATGGAGGCTCTGGGGCCCTGCACAAATATGGCGGCTCTGGGGCCCAACACAAAGATGGCGTCACACGCTCCCCGCACAAAGATGGCGGCTCCGGCGCGACCTACACAGAGATGGCTGCTCTGGGGGCCTGCCACAAAAATGGCGGTAGCCGCGCCCCGCAAAAAATTGGCGGCACACGCACTCCGCACAAAGATGGCGGTTCCGGCGCCCAGCACAAAGATGGCGGCTCTGGGGGTCCGCACAAAGTTGGCGGCTCCGGGGCCCCGCACAAAGATGGCGTCTCTGGCCCCCACGTCCAGCACCCCTCCCACACACACAAACCCCTCCCCTACAAACACCCCTCCCACACGCACCCAACCCCACACACACACATAAATCCCTCCCCCACACCCACACCCCTCCCAACACACACTGGTCCCTCCCCACGCACACCCCTCCCCCCACACACACACAGTTCCCACACACACAGACCCCTTCCCACACAAACAGACCCCTCCCCCACACACACACCCCACCACACACAAAAACCCGTACACACACACACTCCTCTCCCCCACAAACACACACACCTCCCCCACACACAGCCCTCCCCACACACACAAACCTCCAGAGACACAGCCCCCTCCCGCACACACACCCTCCTAACACACACACCCTTCCCAACACACACACATACCCCTCCCCACCCCCCACCCCCACACACAACGCGCCCCCCTACTCACACAACACTCCCACAATGACAGACCTCTCCCCCACACACACACCCCTCCCCCACACACAAATCCTCTCCACCCAACAAACACCACTCCCTAACACGCACACCCCTCGCCCACCCACAACTCTCACCCCCACACACACCCCTCCCCATACACACTCCCCTCGCCCACCCACAACTCTCACCCCCACACACACCCCTCCCCATACACACACCCCGCCTCACACACGCTAACCCCTCCCACACACCCCAACCACCCACACACACACCCCTCCCCATACACACACCCTGCCTCACACACGCTAACCCCTCCCACACACCCCTACCACCCACACACACACCCCTCCCCACGCACACACCCCTCCCCTCACACACGCTAACCCCTCCCACACACCCCTACCACCCACACACACACCCCTCCCCATACACACACCCCGCCTCACACACACTAACCCCTCCCACACACCCCTACCACCCACACACACACACCTCCCCACGCACACACCCCTCCCCCTCACAAATAACTCCCCACACACCCACCCCGCCCACACACACATACACTCATCCCCACACACACCCCAACCACCCACACACACACCCCTCCCCATACACACACCCCGCCTCACACACACTAACCCCTCCCACACACACAAAACTCCCCATACACAAACAATCCCCACATACACACGCCTCGCACACACACATGCTCCTGCCACACACACACACCGCTCCCACCCCACGAACCAACACCTCCACACACACACCCCGCCTCCTCACACAAACACCTCTCCACATATGCAACAGTACCCCACAAACACCCCACCCCACACACACACCACTCACCCCTCACACAAACCCCTCCCCACACATACACTCATCCCCACACACACCCCAACCACCCACACACACACCCCTCCCCACGCAACACCCCTCCCCCTCACAAATAACTCCCCACACACCCACCCCTCCCAGCACACACCCTCCCCAACATACACATCTCCCCACACACACATACCCTATCCCAAACACACACATCCCCACACACACACAGACCCCACCCCACACAAGCACACCCCACCCCACACACACACCCCTCCCCACACACAAACCCTTCCCCCTCACACACAAGCCTCTCCCCCACACACACCCCTCTCCCACAAACACACACACCCCTCCCAACACACAGAAACACCTACCACACACACACACACACCCAGCCGCAAACACACACCACTCCCAGCCACACACTCCCCTCCACGACACACACATACCCCTCCCAACACACACACACCCCTCCCCCACACACACACCTCTCATCACACACACCTCTCTCACCCACACATACACTCTCCACCACACACACCTACACCTCCCCACACACACACACCCGTCCACCACACACACACCTCCTCCCAAACACAACTTCCGCTCACACACAACTCTCCACCACATGCACTCCCCTCCCGACACACACACACACACTGCTCCCACCCACACACACCCCTCCCACCCTCACAACCTCACACACACGTACTCACCCCTCTCCCACCCACACCCCATCCGCATACACACAACCCCTCCCCCCCACACACACACCCCTCAACGCACACACACACACCACCCCCCCACACGCACCTCTCCCCCACAAACACACATAATCCTACCCACGCACGCACCCCTCCCCCACATACGCACCCTTCACCCCACAAACACCCACAACGGTCCCCAAACACACACGTCTCCCCCCTACACAGTACACCCCACCCCCACCCACAACCCTCCCCCTCACACACACACCTCCCCATACACACAGCCCGCCCTCACACACGCTAACCCCTCCCAGACACACAAACACCCCACACACACCCCTATCCCCCACACACACACCCGTCCCTCACACACAAACACCCCTCACCACACACACACACCCTTCCACCCCACAAACACCACTCCCCCACAAACAAACATAATCCTCCCCACACACGCACCCCTCCCCGACACACGCTCCCTTCCACACACAAACACACACAACGGTCCCCAAACACACACACCTCCGCCCCACACACACACCCCATCCCCCACACACACCATACCCTCCCCCCACACACACCCACATCCCAACACACATGCACCATTGCCCCACAAACAGGCACACACCTCCCAACAAACACACATCACCCCACACCCAAACGCACCTTCCCACATACACAACCACCTCCCCACGCACACACCGCTCCCCACACACATAACCCTCCCCACACTCACACCGATCCCTCCCACACACACCCCTTCCCCACACAGACACCCCTCCCCACAAACACACACCTCTCTCCCCACACACACAAGTCCCCCCACACAAACACCCCAACCCCCCACACACGACCCTCCCAAACACACATACATCCCTGCCCACACAGACAGCCCCCACCCCAAACACACACACAATCCTTCCCCCACAAAGACACACCACCCCCCACAGACACCTCCCCAAACACACAACCCCCTCCCCACACAGACACAATCTCCTCCCTTCCACACACACACACACCTCCCACACACACATACACCTCCTCCACACACACACCCCTCCTCACCCACACACCCCTCCCCCACACACACCCCGCACACACAAATCCCTACACACACACCTCCCCACACACACACCTCTCCCCACACACACCCCACCCCATACACACACACACACCCCACACACACACACCTACCATTCCACACACACCCCTCCCCACCCACACACACACCTACTCCACATACACACACACACCAACGCACATTCACATCAACCCCACGCAAACACATTACCCTCCCCACACACATACCCCTCCTAAAAGACACACTCCAGCCCCCGCCAGACACACACCACTCCCTAAACTCATACATTCCCCACACCCTCACACACACCTGCCCATATACAGACCCTTCCCCACACATACACCTCTCACCCCACAAACAAACCTCTACCCCACACATACCCCACCACCCAGAAACACACCCCTCCCCAAACAGAAACCCCTCTATACACACACATGCCTCCCCCCACACACACAACTCTCTCCTGTAGAATTCGCAATATATCGCGATTTTATTAATAAGGAGAAAAACACATAGTTTCGTTCATACAGCTTTTATTTCAGCGGAATGCTGTCAGGTTTTCAAAGTGGACACAAGCAGCTTGTAAAATGGCCGCCGCACCTCGTGGCGGAACATTCTAGACTTTTCGACAGGCAGACAAGATGGCGTTCCAATAAACATTTGTGCAAGATCGATTAAGACTCAGCACATTGAAGATAATACACGAGACATCATGGGTTTACAGTATACACATAAATACTGAAATCGGTCTCCCAGGTACGAATGAAAGCTATTGTACCAAGTAATCAAGAGCCCATCCAAAGACATTAATATGTAAAATCCCAACGACTCTACGATGAGAGAGCCGTTAGTGGGTAGTTACAGAAAACACTTGGAAGCCCCAAAACCCCTCCAGGGAAAACACCGACCGATTAAACAATGGGAGAAATATTAACAGGTACTCAGACAGTTACGAGTAGCCCCGAAACCCATTAAAACGGAGATCACCCTATACAAGACATTTGAGCGCCAAACCCTAACAAAAGGAAAGACATTAAGGTTGGGCGGGAAACGGAAGATTTTGCACTATAATTGCAAGCTCCAAACCGTCCATCTTTCTCTTATCTTGCTGGTGTTTATCCTCGTGGCTGCTCTTGACTCGCCGTCTTGCTCCTGCTTGCCTCGTGTCTCTTTTCAAAGACTGTTGAACTTTATGATCCGCTCGGATCTACCTCGTGTCGTGTCGCGAAGACCTGTGTAGAACTGGGCTCTGAAGCCTTGAAGCGGGCGCACCATCCCGATAAGTCAGTAAACGGTGTTGGAACCGAAGGCCCGAGATGAGATGAGATGAGATGAGATGAGAAGAGAAGAAGACAATACATCTCGTCACGGTCAGTAAGCCCCGACCGCGCCTGTAGGTCGAATAGACATTTTCCTTGCCAGGAAGACTTCTTCGAACTTTACAGAACTGACACAGGAAGACTCTTCTTTGAATTTTATCGCATCAGTGCGAGGGCACAGGAAGACTCTTTTTTGAGTAGAGTCGGAACTCCGAGGACAACACAGATCTTCATGACAGCAGACGTTCCAGCCTGCTAGCCGGAGCAGAAACGAGTAAACAAGTGGGGCCAGGAGACCCCCTGATCGACACGTGGGCGCTGCAGTGAAAAACATCCGATCAGAGTTTTTGGAATTCTCCGAGTTATCACGAGTGGTGAGCATGAGTCTCGAATCCTACGAATCTAGCTAGGACAGATATTGATAGGGGAGGGTTTCAAGTATTAAGGATAATTGTAATGTGTGCCCCCATTTACGATGTGTCGTTCGTTCCTCGTTTCCCTGAAATTAATTACATAACTGCGTGCAAGATTGTACTGTCATTAATCTGTGCTTATGACATGTATTTCGTAATCTTAAGTATTATGCAATAAAGATTTTCCATTTTGTACCATTCAACCGAGTCTACCTGAGTTTCATCTCCATTACTGCTCCTGCATCTAAGTCCAGTGTCTAGAACCGTAAGGGCGAGCGGGTCGAACCACTCACAGTGTGTCTAGTGCTCCCAGACTGGCTGGAGACCAGAACAGGCAACAAGGCCTAAACCCGCACTAGCACCCGGGCTGCACAGAGCCACACGAATCTCACAGGCTGAGAGACATTCAAAAACCCTTACAGAAAATGGCGACCGCGGCAGGACACTGGCAGCGAGAGGGTAGTGTGTTAGACTTTGGTGTGAATGTACGAAATGTTATGCAGGAAAAGATAGCAGATTATGTGTTCGGAAAGGTAAATTTAACTAAGAAATGGATAAGTGACTTGTTAGCGGATAAAGAGTCCACTAGAGGCAGCCGAGAAGTGGACAGATAGTAAGGAACATAAAAAGACAGTCGAGAAAGCAGTCTGGTTAATGTGTTACAAAAGGCAGGTCCAGATTTCAAACCAGATCATTACAGCGCAAACAGCTCGGATCAGGCATTTAGAGGAGGAAATGGATGAGAAGGTCTCTGGAGGGGAGTTGCTCATTAGGAATTTAAGTGCGCTGCACCAAGAACGCCAGGAAATCACCAGTCACCATAAAACAAGGATAGATTACCTCGAGTGCCAGGTCACTGAGGCAAAGTTAAGTGAGGGCAGAATAAAGGAACGATGTGCCCGCCAAGCTGCCCAGATAAGAACCCAGGAAGAGAGCTTAACGGGGGTTAGGGCGGCATATAAGTTGGCCCTTGAGGATAAGTTTCAGGGGGCCGATCATAGCGCCTGCCAACAGGAGATAGAGCACCTCAAAAGGGCCGTGAACAAAGCGCACGGCATGGTGTGCCTTATCAGTCCGTCAGCACACCAGCCGCTAGTAAATGAGGAGTTTCAGAAATCCCCACCAAGTAAAGCAAAGGAAGTATTAGCCACTGCGCCCTCCGCGCCACCCAGCTATTCGGAAACCTGGGTAAGGGAGGAAGTAGTAGAAGAAACAGAAGAGCCCACTGAGGGACAAGTGGAAAAGGGACCGTTGTGTCCAGTTACGGGTATAAAAAGGGGCCCAAACGGGAACGGTGGGGAACCAGGGGATCTCCTCAACCAGCTTGTGTTGCCTCACAGCTCACACCAGCTGAGAGTTATGATAAATCACGTACGGAAGCTGACCGAGTCAGACGACCCTTCCGTACATTTCAGAGAAGTTGAGCAAACCGCAGCCATCAACGGCTGCGATGATGGGGAAACAGCAAAAATGCTGCTATTTTCGTTAGGCAGTTCAATCCTTCAGTGTCTCTCGGACGAGAGCAGGAGGGGAACCAAGACATATGAGGCATTAAAAAATGAGGTCCTAGAAGTGTTGGGGACGGACGATGAAGGTCCGTTTGCTAGAGTGGGACAGACAGTGCAGATGGAGGGAGAACCCCCGAAGGTTTTTGCCGACAGGCTGTGGCCAGTATATCAGCGCAGCTGTCCAGGTGCACCAGAGCGCGACGCTGTGGACGGCGTCGGTTTAACTCATTGGCTCAGGTGTATAGTAGCCAACAGTTTGCCAGCCGTCAGAGAGCAGGCAAAAGCGTGGTTTGATCCCACTGACCCCAACATTACGGAAGAGTCGGTCTTAAATCGACTCACGGTAGGATACCGCAATATAAGGGGTATGGGAACACGTCCCCTTAAGGGAAAAGTACATGAGGTACGACCCGCAGCCCCGGCTCAAAGGGAGTGGCATCAGGAGGGTAACCGCGCCCCGCAGGCAAATAATGCTTGTTACGGGTGTGGGAGGACAGGGCACTGGCGCAAGAACTGCAGGAACCCTTGGAAGGATTCCAGGGATAAAAATCCCGCAGCCCGAGCCCAGATGCCTGTCTCTGTTAGGGAAGCTAGTGCACCCACCCCTCCCGACGACCTCGAAACAGTGTTGGGAGCCATGCGCAACTTCATGAGTGCACATGGAAAAGTGGCGGGTGCTACCGGCCCCGTAGGTGCCGCAGGCCCGTCTAACCATACCCAATGACTAGAGCCCACGCAGCCTGCCTACCTGTGTCCTTTTAAAAGACACGCACAGGAGGGGATCTCCGGTGAGGAGGCCAGGTTAAAAGAGCAGGCCTTGCGGGAGGAGAACGCCCGCTTAATAGGGAAAATAGATGGGCTGGAAGGGCAGCTTAGAGAGCAGGCCCTGCGGGAGGAGAACGCCCGCTTAATGGGAAAGTTAGACGTGCTCAGGCTAGAAGGGCAGCTTAGAGAGATAAAAGCAGCCTACAAGGGAGCCAGAAGCAGGGATTTAAACCAGTGCAAACTGTACAAGCCAGGTGCACAAGGGAAAACCACAGGGGTGAAACCTGCGAGTGGGGACTCGCAGCCCCAGGTAGGACCACAGGGCACACAGGCAGGCAAAGCAGCTTGCATCAGGGGAGGAGACATCCTGGAAAATTGTGAAACATTTTTGTGGGGTTGGGAGTCAGATGAGGGAGAGTTCCGGGAACTCGAGTCAGATGAGGATAGTGATGAGGACGAGTGGGAATCGGGGGACGCAAGGGTCGCCCCCAATTCAGGTATAGGGAGGACAGGGGCTGCAGATAGAGATCCACACAGGGTGGACACCGAGGCTGCAGGTCCCGAACACAGGAGGGAGGAGCTGGGGAGGCGGAGCCAGCCACTGTGGGACCACAGGGCGTGACGGTGGAAACCTCAGAGCCCGAGCCGCCCGCCTTGAGCGTCTTGCCCTCGAGGGAGGTAGGGACTGCGAGTGAAGGGCCGCCTGCTGGGCCGAGCAGGGCGGTGCCACAAGCTGCAAGTCCCGAGGTCAGGGAGGCGGAGTCAGGGGGGGCAGAGCCAGCGACTGTGGTGGGACCACAGGTCGTCCCGGTGGAAGTCTCGGAACCCGGTCCGTCGGTCCTGGGATTCCTGCCCCCGACAACTCCTCGTAGGTCAGGTCGAGCACCCCAGCCCAGGAAAATGTGGTCATGTCCCCAGACTGCCCCAAGGCACAGGCTTAAGGTTAAGGCAGCCCAGGTAGGGCCCAGTCCCATCGCAGCAGCAACAGGCTGCGGCAGATCAAAGGAAGGGGTCAGTGCAGCAACAGGCTGCGGCAGATCAAAGGAAGGGGTCAGTGCCCTCCCACCGTCGGGAAGAGCTCGCAGCAGCCTTCTCAGAATTTAAAGGGGCCGCCCTGAGAACGGGCGGCGCTGTACAGTTATAGTTTTAGATAAGTTGATAGGTTTCTAAGTTTATAGTTTAAGGTTAAGAATAAGTTTATAGTTTTAAATAAGGTTAAGTTTGTAGTTTAATTTTAACAGAAAATGATAAAATTGATGGGAGCTTTAGAGATAGGTTTAGTTAAAGTTTATTCAGCGAACATTGAAGTTTACGTGAGGCGAGGTCAGGGGACCCGCTCACCCTTCACAAAAGCCAGAGACTCTTGCGAGGCTGGCTACCTCATTCTATCTGATCACAGGAACCAAGGAAGGATGGAACGAATTCTAGTATTGCTCGCGGCAATCGGATGTGGATTGGCCTATCGAGGCCGCACCAAGGATGTCGTGGTGTTTGGATGCTCCGGGGACACGGCCCCCATCGCGGTGGATGGGACCGGAAGACGGGAGGCAGAGGAGACCACCACCTATTTCCACAAGGGAAGGTGGCCAGGATGGCTGGGAACGAACTCAACGGAGTATTCTAGCACATCGGGGTTTGCCTACCAAGAGACTTCTTTAATGTGCCCCAAAGTAAGGATCATCGCACCCAGGATCAGCGTCACCGTCGGCAAACGGATTTGTTTGACTTGTAGTGGGAATGTCCCATTGAGCCGATGGTGGTGGCTGCGAAAGCTGAGCAAAAACATGAGGAACTCTTCGGTCGAGTGGGAACGACTGGGTAATAATACCCATCGGACAATTACGGGGACAAACGGACAAGTGAGAGTCTGTTGGGACAAATGGTGGGAACCGGATGAGGGAATTTATGTATGCATGTGGGGGTCAAAGTACGCTTGCCCCAAAGGCATCTCCATATTTTTCATTAATCAATGGCAGGATAACGGACAGGGGATGAGGTGGGATGCGAGCACCAGGGGGTGCGGAGCCCCATACTCTTCGATCCCGGTAAATGCCACTGAACTCATTACGTGCCCACGCAAAGCCCCGCCCACGATTCCGGTGGTTCTAGCTAAAGAGGAAGGGTGCCCTAAAACTAGTAAGGGACCCGGGAATGGTTTGGTACTGGTCCCCACAGACCAGATACTATTTCAGGGGGTACATTATGCGGTGGCCTCGGTGATTTTAAATCTCACCGAGGTGCGGTTACCAGAGTGGTGCCCCAAAAAGACGGAACAGTTGTATCAGGTCCTGTTGACCAAGATGTTCAGACAATTTTACGAATTCGATTTCGCGGAAATTGATAAAACAAGTTTGTACACCGCACCACATGAAGTTTTGGATCAAGTAGGGAGGCAAAGAAGGGGTGTAGTGAACGACGTGTTCACTGCTTTTAACACGGGTACATCTGTGGTCAACGCTCTAGACAGTGTGGAGCTGCAGACCCAGATTAATGGTTTAAAGACACAATTAAAAGACATTCTAACAGATGAAAATAAAGTGGTTGGGTCGGGTTTACACGAGGACCAAGCCATGACTCTCCATTTAAAGGAAATTATAGCAGAGTTGGAGAAACATGCAAAGACGGTAAATGCCCTGATTAGGGAAGATCGGAATGCATCCGATCAAGCTGCGCAGAATGAGGTGTGCGTGCTTTACGGGGCGTGGTTACTGGGCGAGGGCCGCAGTAATTTGGAGGATTTAAAACAAGGTTTGGTCCCGTCCTGGATAAGTAACAAACACCTGCGGGCGCTCCACCCTTTTCAGAACGCATTAAGCCCGTGCCAGCTCAGGCTAGCTTCAGAAGCATACCCAGTCCCCGTGGACTGCGGACGATCAAACCATACTATCATGGGTATAGTACTACGTATGCCGGTTTTGGGCGACACAGCAAAGCCCGCCCCGGTGTATCGGGTAGAGAACATTGGTGTCATTCAGGGGGGAGCCCACATTCGCTATGCAGCGGTTCCACCCTACGTCATCCGCTGGGAGCAAACGATGACAGGTACAGATCTCTCTGGTTGTCGTGGCAGGGGAGCACACATAATACTGTGTCCCCAGCACTTGAATGCCTTTTTAACACCACAGTGCGGGTTCAGAACGGCTGGCGCCAAGTCCATGAATTGCACCATGGAGGCAATGGCACAAGATCATGTGCCTCCGCAGGTAGCATACATCGGGGGTGGAACATATTGTGTTACCACTGCAGCGCAACACTACCAGCATGGAAACCGTAGCCGGTGTCCGGTGAGTGACAGCAGTTTCTGTTTCAAACCCAGGGCGGAAGTTCAAGTGGCACAACAGCGAATTGTCCCAATCCCTGAACCATCCACGGTTCATCTAACGGTAAAAGAGAATTTCACCGACTTGCAGTGATTCGTCGCGCATTTCGGATACCTCATTCCCCCTCTCCCTGAACACCTCACCAAGCTTTTAAAAGCCGTCGCGGTGTCACAGAAACATTTTTACACATTAGAGCAGAAAACTGTCGAAATAGGGACAGACATTCTGGATATAGTAATTCCACCGTGGTGGAATCTGTTCACCAATATTGAAGTGCCTTCATGGATCAGAATAGCCTCCCACATTTTAGTCGTATGCCAAGTTTTTATTGTAGTGTACCTATTGATTGTACATTGTAAGAGAGGCAAACGCCTCACCAAGCATGAAAACACGGGAGAGTGGCGAGAACGTTACGTGCGCGTGCACGATGAAAGCACCGTGTGATCGGAAAATGGCGTCACTCCCGCTCGCCACGTGCGCCGCGGAAGTTTGTACTCGATCATGATTTTCAAAGACTGTAAATACGTTTGGAACTCGACATGTCTTAAGAGTTGGTGTTGATTATTTTGGTGATGGTGTGGGTGTTGAATATGATTGTTTGGTTTTGTTTTGTTTTTCCTTTCCCTAAATAAAAAATTTGAATATACAGGTGATACGAGAGGCATCGGCCTGGTTACGCCGGGAAGAAAAACAAGTGGTGTAAGTTTAAAGGCAAATAATGCCTACGGTGATATATAAAATGTAATTTTCTTGGGAAATAAGGACGATGCAAAGACCCTAGATAGTTTAAGTTATGGGATTAAATTTTCTGGATTCAGAGAAAATCGAGATAATATTGCTCACCACTATATTTTTGATACGATAAGCGGAGTTATTCGCATCAACAGGAGGGACTGTAGAATTCGCAATATATCGCGATTTTATTAATAAGGAGAAAAACACATAGTTTCGTTCATACAGCTTTTATTTCAGCGGAATGCTGTCAGGTTTTCAAAGTGGACACAAGCAGCTTGTAAAATGGCCGCCGCACCTCGTGGCGGAACATTCTAGACTTTTCGACAGGCAGACAAGATGGCGTTCCAATAAACATTTGTGCAAGATCGATTAAGACTCAGCACATTGAAGATAATACACGAGACATCATGGGTTTACAGTATACACATAAATACTGAAATCGGTCTCCCAGGTACGAATGAAAGCTATTGTACCAAGTAATCAAGAGCCCATCCAAAGACATTAATATGTAAAATCCCAACGACTCTACGATGAGAGAGCCGTTAGTGGGTAGTTACAGAAAACACTTGGAAGCCCCAAAACCCCTCCAGGGTAAACACCGACCGATTAAACAATGGGAGAAATATTAACAGGTACTCAGACAGTTACGAGTAGCCCCGAAACCCATTAAAACGGAGATCACCCTATACAAGACATTTGAGCGCCAAACCCTAACAAAAGGAAAGACATTAAGGTTGGGCGGGAAACGGAAGATTTTGCACTATAATTGCAAGCTCCAAACCGTCCATCTTTCTCTTATCTTGCTGGTGTTTATCCTCGTGGCTGCTCTTGACTCGCCGTCTTGCTCCTGCTTGCCTCGTGTCTCTTTTCAAAGACTGTTGAACTTTATGATCCGCTCGGATCTACCTCGTGTCGTATCGCGAAGACCTGTGTAGAACTGGGCTCTGAAGCCTTGAAGCGGGCGCACCATCCCGATAAGTCGGTAAATGGTGTTGGAACCGAAGGCCCGAGATGAGATGAGATGAGATGAGATGAGAAGAGAAGAAGACAATACATCTCGTCACGGTCAGTAAGCCCCGACCGCGCCTATAGGTCGAATAGACATTTTCCTTGCCAGGAAGACTTCTTCGAACTTTACAGAACTGACACAGGAAGACTCTTCTTTGAATTTTATCGCATCAGTGCGAGGGCACAGGAAGACTCTTTTTTTGAGTAGAGTCGGAACTCCGAGGACAACACAGATCTTCATGACAGCAGACGTTCCAGCCTGCTAGCCGGAGCAGAAACGAGTAAACAAGTGGGGCCAGGAGACCCCCTGATCGACACGTGGGCGCTGCGGTGAAAAACATCCGATCAGAGTTTTCGGAATTCTCCGAGTTATCACGAGTGGTGAGCATGAGTCTCGAATCCTACGAATCTAGCTAGGACAGATATTGATAGGGGAGGGTTTCAAGTATTAAGGATAATTGTAATGTGTGCCCCCATTTACGATGTGTCGTTCATTCCTCGTTTCCCTGAAATTAATTACATAACTGCGTGCAAGATTGTACTGTCATTAATCTGTGCTTATGACATGTATTTCGTAATCTTAAGTATTATGCAATAAAGATTTTCCATTTCGTACCATTCAACCGAGTCTACGTGAGTTTCATCTCCATTACTCCTCCCGCATCTAAGTCCAGTGTCTAGAACCGTAAGGGCGAGTGGGTCGAACCACTCACAGTGTGTCTAGTGCTCCCAGACTGGCTGGAGACCAGAACAGGCAACAAGGCCTAAACCCGCACTAGCACCCGGGCTGCACAGAGCCACACGAATCTCACAGGCTGAGAGACATTCAAAAACCCTTACACTCCACACACGCAACCCTCCTCACACACACACCCCTCCCCCACACACACCTCTCCCCATACACACAAACACACTCCGCTCCCACCAAAACATATCACTCCCCCCACACACGCACACCCCTCCCACACACACAAACCCCTCCCCAAACAAACACACACCTCCCTACAAGCACTCACACCCCTGCCCCCCAGACACAACGCTCATCCACACATACACAGACCCCTCCCACCACAAACACACTGCTCCCCCACACCAAACCACCACCCCCCCACACACACCTCCCCCCCACACACACACCACACCACAAACACACACCCCTCCCACCCACACACACCACTCACCCCCACACACATCCCTCCCCCACACACACCCCTCCCCCACACACACCCATTCCTTCACCACCCCACACACACACCCCTCCCCACACACACACCCCACCCCACACACACACACCTCGCCTAAACACACACAACTCTCCCCACACACACACCTCCCCCATACACACTCCTTCACCACACACACTCCCCACCCCCACGCACACACACCCCTCCCCCATACACACTCCCCTCCCCAGGTAGACACACCCCTCAAAACACACACACACCCCACCCCCGGACACACATCACTCCCCCACAAACACACACACTCCTCCCCACACACACCACCCTCCGCCACACACACAGCACTCCCCCACACAACCCCCACCCCCACACACACTCCCCTCCCCCATACACAACCCTCACCGACACATAGACCTCCCACACACACAATCCACCCCGACACACAGACCCCACTCCACAGACACACCCTTTCCCCCACAAACAGTCACCGCCGCACACACAAAAACACCACCCCCCCACACATACCCCTCTTCACACACACTCACAAGCCTCCCCACACAGAGAAGCCTCCCCACACACACCCTTCCCGACACAGTAATTTCCCCTCCCCACACACACCCCCCACCCCACACACACACCCCTCCGCACACACACGCCCTTCCCCCACATACACATCCAACCCCAACACACAAACCCCTCCCCATTTACACGATCACCCCTCGCCACACACCCACACCACTCCCCCGACACACACACCACTCTCCCAAACACACACCCCTCCCGACGCACACATCCCCCTATCCACACACACACCCCTCCCCACACACATACACCACTCCCCACACACATACACCACTCCCCACACACATACACCACTCCACACACACACACCTCCCCACATATACACATGGCTCCCCACACGCACCCCTCCCCACACTCCCCACACACATCCCTCCCAAACACACACACCCACCCCAACTACACACAGCATTCCCACACACACAGCCCACCCCACACACAAAGCCACCTCCCCCACACACACACACAACCCTCCCCCTCACACACACACCTCTCCCCAAACACACATCCCTCCCCTTACACGCTATCCCTCCACACACGCACAGCAATCACCACCCACACACACCCCTCCCCAACACACACACCCCTCCGCACACAAACCCTCACCCCACAGGCTCACACCATTCCCCACATGCAGACAACTATCCCCCCACACACACACCCCTCCACACACACCCCTCACCACTCACACACCTCCACACAAATACTCTTCCCCCACACACACGCACCGCATCCCCCAAACACACAACCCTCCCGCACATACACACCCCTCACCACACACACACATAACTCCCTCACACACACGCACCACTCCCGCACAAAAACACACACATCCCTCCCACACCCACACACCCCTCCCACCCACACACACACCACACCACAAACACACACCCCTCCCACCCACACACACCACTCACCCCCACACACATCCCTCCCCCACACACACCCCTCCCCCACACACACACATTCCTTCACCACCCCACACACACACCCCTCCCCACACACACACCCCACCCCACACACACACCCCACCCCACACACACACACCTCGCCTAAACACACACAACTCTCCCCACACACACACCTCCCCCATACACACTCCTTCACCACACACACTCCCCACCCCCACGCACACACACCCCTCCCCCATACACACTCCCCTCCCCAGGTAGACACACCCCTCAAAACACACACACACCCCACCCCCGGACACACATCACTCCCCCACAAACACACACACTCCTCCCCACACACACCACCCTCCGCCACACACACAGCACTCCCCCACACAACCCCCACCCCCACACACACTCCCCTCCCCCATACACAACCCTCACCGACACATAGACCTCCCACACACACAATCCACCCCGACACACAGACCGCTCCCCACAGACACACCCTTTCCCCCACAAACAGTCCCCGCCGCACACACACAAACACCACCCCCACACACATACCCATACCCACATACTCAGCCCTCCTAAAACACAAACCCCTGACCCCAGCACACACACAGCTCTCCCCACACACACACACCTCCCACATCCTCACACAGCCCTCGTCAAGCACACACCCCTCCCCACACACTCGCCCCTCCCCAGAAACACACACACCTTCCTAGACACACACAATCCTTCGCCCCACACACACACCTTTCCCACCCACACACAGACCCCTCCCGCAAACACATACTCCTCACCACACACAAACACACCTCCTCACAAACACACCACTCCCCCCACACACACAACCCACCCCACACACACAACTCACCCCACACACACCACACCCCACACACACTCCCCCATCCACACTACACACACCCATCCCCCACAAAAACCCCTCTCCACACACACACACCTCTCCCCCCACACACCCCCCGCCCCCCACACACACACCACTCCCCCCTCCACACTCACCCCTCCCCCACACACACAACCCTCACTCCCACACACACATCCCACCCCAAAACACACGCCGCTCCCCACACACAGACAGCCCTTCCCCCACACATACCCCTCTTCACACACACTCACAAGCCTCCCCACACAGAGAAGCCTCCCCACACACACCCTTCCCGACACAGTAATTTTCCCCTCCCCACACACACCCCCCACCCCACACACACACCCCTCCGCACACACACGCCCTTCCCCCACATACACATCCAACCCCAACACACAAACCCCTCCCCATTTACACGATCACCCCTCGCCACACACCCACACCACTCCCCCGACACACACACCACTCTCCCAAACACACACCCCTCCCGACGCACACATCCCCCTATCCACACACACACCCCTCCCCACGCACATACACCACTCCCCACACACATACAACACTACCCACACACACACACACCTCCCCACATATACACATGGCTCCCCACACGCACCCCTCCCCACACTCCCCACACACATCCCTCCCAAACACACACACCCACCCCAACTACACACAGCATTCCCACACACACAGCCCACCCCACACACAAAGCCACCTCCCCCACACACACACACAACCCTCCCCCTCACACACACACCTCTCCCCAAACACACATCCCTCCCCTTACACGCTATCCCTCCACACACGCACAGCAATCACCACCCACACACACCCCTCCCCAACACACACACCCCTCCGCACACAAACCCCCACCCCACAGGCTCACACCGTTCCTCACATGCAGACAACCATCCCCCCACACACACACCCCTCCACACACACCCCTCACCACTCACACACCTCCACACAATTACTCTTCCCCCACACACACGCACCGCTTCCCCCAAACACATAACCTTCCCGCACATACACACCCCTCACCACACACACACACACCTCCCTCACACACACGCACCACTCCCGCACAAAAACACACACATCCCTCCCACACCCACACACCCTTCCCCCCCCCAATGGCACCCCACCCCACACACACATCCCCCTCCCACACACACACACAAACCCGTACCCACACACTCACCCCTCCTAAAACACACAGCCCTGCCCCCTCCACACACACACCCCTCCCCACACACAAACGCACCCCACACACTCACCCCTCCCCCACACATACATCCCACCCCAAACACACACCCCTCCCCACACACACCCGTACCCACATACACACCCCTCACCACACACACACACAACTCCCTCACACACACGCACCACTCCCGCACAAAAACACACACATCCCTCCCACACCCACACACCCCTCCCACCCACACACACACCACACCACAAACACACACCCCTCCCACCCACACACACCACTCACCCCCACACACATCCCTCCCCCACACACACCCCTCCCCCACACACACACATTCCTTCACCACCCCACACACACACCCCTCCCCACACACACACCCCACCCCACACACACACACCTCGCCTAAACACACACAACTCTCCCCACACACACACCTCCCCCATACACACTCCTTCACCACACACACTCCCCACCCCCACGCACACACACCCCTCCCCCATACACACTCCCCTCCCCAGGTAGACACACCCCTCAAAACACACACACACCCCACCCCCGGACACACACCACTCCCCCACAAACACACACACTCCTCCCCACACACACCACCCTCCGCCACACACACAGCACTCCCCCACACAACCCCCACCCCCACACACACTCCCCTCCCCCATACACAACCCTCACCGACACATAGACCTCCCACACACACAATCCACCCCGACACACAGACCCCTCCCCACAGACACACCCTTTCCCCCACAAACAGTCCCCGCCGCACACACACAAACACCACCCCCACACACTTACCCATACCCACATACTCAGCCCTCCTAAAACACAAACCCCTGACCCCAGCACACACACAGCTCTCCCCACACACACACACCTCCCACATCCTCACACAGCCCTCGTCAAGCACACACCCCTCCCCACACACTCGCCCCTCCCCAGAAACACACACACCTTCCTAGACACACACAATCCTTCGCCCCACACACACACCTTTCCCACCCACACACAGACCCCTCCCCCAAACACACACCCCTCCCGACGCACACATCCCCCTATCCACACACACACCCCTCCCCACACACATACACCACTCCCCACACACATACAACACTACCCACACACACACACACACCTCCCCACATATACACATGGCTCCCCACACGCACCCCTCCCCACACTCCCCACACACATCCCTCCCAAACACACACACCCACCCCAACTACACACAGCATTCCCACACACACAGCCCACCCCACACACAAAGCCACCTCCCCCACACACACACACAACCCTCCCCCTCACACACACACCTCTCCCCAAACACACATCCCTCCCCTTACACGCTATCCCTCCACACACGCACAGCAATCACCACCCACACACACCCCTCCCCAACACACACACCCCTCCGCACACAAACCCCCACCCCACAGGCTCACACCGTTCCTCACATGCAGACAACCATCCCCCCACACACACACCCCTCCACACACACCCCTCACCACTCACACACCTCCACACAAATACTCTTCCCCCACACACACGCACCGCTTCCCCCAAACACATAACCCTCCCGCACAGACACACCCCTCACCACACACACACACCCCTCCCCACACCCAAACCCACCCCACACACTCAACCCTCTCCCACCCACACATCCCATCCCAAACATTTTCCCCTCCCCACACACACCCGTACCCACATAGACCCCCCCTCCCCATACACAGACCCACCCTACACACTCACCCCTCCCCCACACACACATCCCATCACAAACACACACCCCGCCCAACACTCAACCATACCCACTTACACACCCCTCCCCACACAAACACACCGCCCCCCACACTAATACAACTCTACCCTCACACGCACACCTCCCCACATACGCACAGGCCTCCCTACACACACCCCTTCCCACACTCACACACCCTCCCCACACACACACATCCACCCACACACACACCCCTCCCACCCACACACAGCCTTCCCACGAACACAGCCCTCCCCACACATAAACCACCCTCCCCACACAACCGCACCAACCTCCCCCTCACACCACCCATGACACCATTCACAAACCGCCACACACACACACTGCTTCCCCAACCGCACACACATACCCAACCCCACACAAACACATCCAACCTCACACACACAACCCCTCCACACACACACACCCCGCCCCACACACACACCCATCCCCCCACACACACCCCTCCCGACCACTCACACCGCACCACACACACATACACCTCTCCCCCACACACACCCCTCCACACACATACACCTCTCTCCCACACACACCCCTCCACACACAAACCCCTCCAACACACACACAGCCTTCCCACACACACAGTGCTCCCCACACACAATCGCCCCTCCCCACACACACCCACAACGCTCCTCCCTCACACACACAACTCCGCCCTCACACACCCAGCCCCCAACACACACCCCTCCCCACCACACACAACCCTCCACATACACACACACACCTCCCCACACAAAAACATCCCTTCTCACACACACAAACCCTTCACACACACACACACCCCTCTACACACACACACTTCTCACCACAGACACATGCACCGCTCCCCCTCACACACATCCCTCACCACACACTCACACACCTCTCTCAAACACACACCACTCCTCCACAAACACACACACATCACTCCCACACCCACACATGCTTTCCCCCACGCACAGCCCGCCCCACACACACACATCCCTACCCCACACACCCAACACTCCCCCCACACACACTCCCCGCCCCCACACACAAGCCCCTCCCCACACACACGCTCAGCCCCCCCCACACACACACCTCTCCACACACACTTCCCTCCCCCACGCACACCCCTCCCCAAACACACTCTCACGCCTCCGCACACACAAAGCTCCCCACACACACACCCTTCTCCACACTCACACATCCCACCCCACAAACACACATCCCACCCCACACACACAAACCCCTCCGCACACACACCCCTCCCCCACACACAAACCTTTCCGCCACATACACATCTCTCCACGCACACGCGCACCCCTCCCCACACTCATACCCCTCCACACACACACACCCCACCCCACTTACACGCTCACCCCACGCCACACACCCACACACCCCTCCCCACTCACACACACCACTCAGCCGACACACACACCACTTTCCCACACACAAAACCCTCCCGACACAAACACACCCCACCGCCCCCCACACAAGCCCCTCCCCGCACCGACAAAACCCTGTCACACATATCCACAGCTCTCCCCTCAAACACACACCTCTCCCCCACACACACCCCTCACCACAAACACACAAATCTCCCCCACACACACACCACTCTCCCCAATACAAACCCCTCTCTACACACTCACACCACTCCGCACACAAACCCCTCCCCCCCCAAACACCCTTCCCCCACATATACATCCCTCCACACACAGGCGCACCTCACCCCACGCACATACCCCTCGCCACACACACACACCAATCCATCGTCACACACACCACTTTCCCACACTCAAACCCCTCCCAACACACACACACCACCGCCCCCAAAACAGGTCCCTCCCCACACACACACCCCACCCCCACACACACTTCCCTGCCCAAACACTCACACCTCTCCCCACACAGACCCCTACCCCCTCACACAAATGTCCACACATACACACCGCTCCCCCACATACAACCCAACCCTCACACCTCCCCACGCACACACATGCCTCCCCTTACACACCCCTCCCCACACTCACACACCCCACCCCACACACACACATTCCCCCAAACACTCTCCCCTCCCCACAATCATACACCCCTCCCCACACACACACACATTTCCCCAAACACACTCCCCTCCCCACAATTCATACACCCCTCCCCACACACACACACATTTCCCCAAACACACTCCCCTCCCCACAATCATACACCCCTCCCCACACACACACACATCCACTCCCCACAATCATACACCCCTCCCCACACACACACACATTCCCCCAAACACTCTCCCCTCCCCACAATCATACACCCCTCCCCACACACACACACATTTCCCCAAACACACTCCCCTCCCCACAATCATACACCCCTCCCCACACACACACACATTTCCCCAAACACACTCCCCTCCCCACAATCACACACCCCTCCCGACACACACACATTTCCCCCCACACACCACCCTTCCCCCCACACACACCCCTCCCCACACAAGCACATTCCACCTCACACACCCAACTCCACCCCACACACACAAACCCTCCAAACGCACTCACACCTCCCCACACACACCACTCCCCCACACACACTTCCCTCCCCAAACACACACACCTCCCCCCACACATACCCCTATCCTCACACACAACCGTCCACACACACACCGCTCCCCACACATACAACCCTAACCTCCCCACATACAGACATGCCTCCCCACACACAGTCCTCCCCATACTCACACACCCCACCCCACACACACACACATTTCCCCAAACACATTCCCCTCCCTCCAAACACACACCTCTTCCACACACACACCCAGCCCCCATACACACAGCCTTCCCACACACACAGCCCTCCCCCCACATAAATCCCCCTCCCACATACAGCCCCTCCCCACAATCACACACCCCTACCCACACGCACACATCCCCCCACATACAACCCCTCCACCCACAAACACTCCTCCACACACACACCTCCACCCCACACACACCCATCCCCACACAAACACATCCCACCTCACACGCCCTATAGGGTATTGGTGAGACCGCACCTGGAGTAGTGCATACAGTTTTGGTGTCCATACTTAAGAAAAGACATACTTGCTCTCGAGGCAGTACAAAGAAGGTTCACTCGGTTAATTCCGGGGATGAGGGGGTGGACATACGAGGAGAGGTTGAGTAGATTGGGACTCTACTCATTGGAGTTCAGAAGAATGAGAGGCGATCTTATTGAAACATATAAGATTGTGAAGGGGCTTGATCGGGTGGACGCGGTGAGGATGTTCCCAATGATGGGTGAAACTAGAACTAGGGGACATAATCTTAGAATAAAGGGGCTGCTCTTTCAAAACTGAGATGAGGAGAAACTTTTTCACTCAGAGGGTAGTGGGTCTGTGGAATTTGCTACCCCAGGAAGCTATGGAAGCTACTTCATTAAATAAATTTAAAACAGAAATAGACCGTTTCCTAGAAGTAAAGGGAATCCGGGGTTACGGGGAGTGCTGGGCTGGAAATTGGATATGAGTTTGAGTTCAGATCGGTCAAGGCCCTGTGGGTGGCGGAGCGGGCCCAGGGGCCGAGTGGCCTGGTCCTGCTCCTACTTGTGTTCTTTAGAGTTGAGGTTGGATCAGATCAGCCATGATCTCATTGAATGGCGGAGCAGGCTCGAGGGGCCGATTGGTCTACTCCTGCACCAATTTCTTATGTTCTTATGTTCTTATCACACACACATCCCTCCCACACCCACACCCCCTCCCCACACACAGACACCACCCCACACACACACCGCTCCCCACAAACACGCAACCACACACACACACATAACCCTGCCCCAAACATACACCCCACCACACACTGAAACACCCCGCCCATACACACATACTCCGCCCCTCCACGCATACCCCTCCACACTCACCCAATCCTCCCGCACACATATCCTTCACCCACACACACAGCTCCCCACACACATACCCTTCCCCTATCACACACACCCCTCCCAACACACACATAAATCCCTCCCGCAAACACACACCCTTCCCCACTACACACACACTTCTCCCCACAGAAACAACCTCCCCACACACATACCCGTCCCCACACACACACATCCCTCCCCTAACACACAACCCACCCACAAAGACACACCCTACCCACACTTCTCCACACACCCACGCAGCTTTCGCACACACAGTTCCGTACCCACGCACATACACACCATCCCTCTCACACATACCTCACCCACGCACACAACACTCCGCTCACACACAAACACGTCCCCACACACACACAACATACCCCAAACCACCCTCCAAACACACACCTTCCCACACATGCACCTCCCCCACACAATCCTACCAGACACTCAACATTCCACACATACACCTCCCCCACACACACCCCTAGCCCACACACACAACCCTCCCCAACACACTGCTCCCCACAGATCCACAACTCCCCCAGACACAACCCTCCCACGCACAAAAAACTCCCCACACACATACCCCTCCGCACACACACTCTCCACTCCGCACACGCACAACACTCCCCACACAAACACACCTCTCCCCCACATACACTCCCCTCCTGCACATACACACCCCTCCCCGCACACACCTCCACCCACACACACCACTCCCACATACACACAGCACTCCCCCAAACACACACCCCTCCCCACACACACTAACCCTCCGCACACGCACAGCACTCCGCACCACGCACACACCTGCCACACACACACACCCCTCCTCAAACACACACCCCCTCCCCCACACACACCAATCCCCCCCACATACACCCCTCCATACACACACATCCCTCCAACACACACACAGCCTTCCCACACACACAACCCTCCCCACACACAAAGCCCCCTCCCCACAGACACATCCTCCGCCACACGAACACACCCCTCCCCACACACACACATGCCCCAGCACACACACCCCTCCCCACACACACACAACCCTCACCCCTCAAACACACAGATACTCCAAACACAAACATACCCCCACACACACGCTTCCCCCCACACAGAACCCTTCACTCACACGCACAACTCCTCCCCACACACACAAAGACGCCTCCCCACACAAGCACATCCCTCATCACACATACAACCCCTCCCCACAAACACAACCCTCCACACGCACACCCCTCATCACACACGCACACACCTACACGCACACACGCCCTCACCACACACACACACACCTCGCTCACACACACACACCACTACCCCCACACATCCCTCCCACACCCACACCACCTCCCCACGCACAGACACCACCCAACACACACACACCGCTCCCCACACACAGGCAATACTCTCCCCACATGCATACCCCTCCCTAACACACACACCACTCCCCACACAGAAACACACCACCCACACACACATACCCCACCATTCCACTCACACTCACCTGCCCACACACACAACCCTCCCACTCACACACCCCTCCCCACTCCCCCACACCTCCCTCATACACATCACACCCCCACACACACAGCTCCCCAAACACATTCCCTTCCCCTATCACACACACCCATCCCAACACATACATAAACCTCTTTCTGGGACTCTGCCTCTTTCGGGGACTCTGCCTCTTTCGGTGACTCTGCCTCTTTCGGTGACTCTGCCTCTTTCTGGGACTCTGCCTCTTTCTGGGACTCTGCCTCTTTCTGGGACTCTGCCTCTTTCTGGGACTCTGCCTCTTTCTGGGACTCTGCCTCTTTCTGGGACTCTGCCTCTTTCTGGGACTCTGCCTCTTTCTGGGACTCTGCCTCTTTCTGGGACTCTGCCTCTTTCTGGGACTCTGCCTCTTTCTGGGACTCTGCCTCTTTCTGAGACTCTGCCTCTTTCTGGGACTCTGTCTCTCTCTGGGACTCTGCCTCTCTCTTGAAACTGCCTCTTTCAGGGACTCTGCCTCTTTCTGGCACACTGCCTCTTTCTGGGACTCTGCCTCTTTCTGGGACTCTGCCTCTTTCTGGGACTCTGCCTCTTTCTGGGAAACTGCCTCTTTCAGGCACTCTGCCTCTTTCTGGGACACTGCCTCTTTCTGGGACTCTGCCTCTTTCTGGGACTCTGCCTCTTTCTGGGTCTCTGTCTCTCTGGGACTCTGCCTCTTTCTGGGTCCCAGATAGAGGCAGAGTCCCAGATAGAGGCAGATGCCCAGAAAGAGTAGAGTCCCAGAAAGAGGCAGAGTCCCAGATAGAGGCAGAGTCCCAGAGAGACAGAGTCCCAGATAGAGGCAGAGTCCCAGATAGAGGCAGAGTCCCAGAGAGACAGAGTCTCAGATAGAGGCAGAGACCCAGAAAGAGGCAGAGTCCAAGGAAGAGGCAGAGTACCAGAAAGAGGCAGAGTCCCAGATAGAGGCAGAGACACAGATAGAGGCAGAGTCCCAGGGAGAGGCAGATTCCCAGAGAGAGGAAGAGTCCCAGACAGAGGCAGAGTCCCAGAGAGACAGAGTCCCAGAAAGAGGCAGAGTCCCAGAAAGAGTCAGAGTCCAAGGAAGAGGCAGAGTCCCAGAGAGACAGAGTCTCAGATAGAGGCAGAGACCCAGATAGAGGCAGAGTCCCAGAGAGAGGCAGAGTCCCAGAGAGAGGCAGAGTCCCAGAGAGAGGCAGAGTCCCAGAGAGACAGAGTCCCAGAGAGAGGCAGAGTCCCAGAAAGAGGCAGAGTGCCAGAAAGAGGCAGAGTCCCAGAAAGAGGCAGAGTCCCAGAAAGAGGCAGAGTCCCAGAAGAGCAGAGTCCCAGAAAGAGGCAGAGTCCCAGAAAGAGGCAGAGTCCCAGAAAGAGGCAGAGTCCCAGAAAGAGGCAGAGTCCCAGAAAGAGGCAGAGTCCCAGAAAGAGGCAGAGTCCCAGAAAGAGGCAGAGTCCCAGAAAGAGGCAGAGTCCCAGAAAGAGGCAGAGTCCCAGAAGAGGCAGAGTCCCAGAAGAGGCAGAGTCCCAGAAAGAGGCAGAGTCCCAGAAAGAGGCAGAGTCCCAGAAAGAGGCAGAGTCCCAGAAAGAGGCAGAGTCCCAGAAAGAGGCAGAGTCCCAGAAAGAGGCAGAGTCCCAGAAAGAGGCAGAGTCCCAGAAAGAGGCAGAGTCCCAGAAAGAGGCAGAGTCCCAGAAAGAGGCAGAGTCCCAGAAAGAGGCAGAGTCCCAGAAAGAGGCAGAGTCCAGAAGAGGCAGAGTCCCAGAAGAGGCAGAGTCCCAGAAAGAGGCAGAGTCCCAGAAAGAGGCAGAGTCCCAGAAAGAGGCAGAGTCCCAGAAAGAGGCAGAGTCCCAGAAAGAGGCAGAGTCCCAGAAAGATGCAGAGTCCAATGAAGAGGCAGAGTCCCAGAAAGAGGCAGAGTCCCAGAAAGAGGCAGAGTCCCAGAAAGAGGCAGAGTCCCAGAAAGAGGCAGATTCCCGAAAGAGGCAGAGTCCCAGAAAGAGGCAGAGTCCCAGAAAGAGGCAGAGTCCCAGAAAGAGGCAGAGTCCCAGAAAGAGGCAGAGTCCCAGAAAGAGGCAGAGTCCCAGAAAGAGGCAGATTCCCGAAGAGGCATAGTCCCAGAAAGAGGCAGAGTCCCAGAAAGAGGCAGATTCCCAGAAAGAGGCAGAGTCCCGAAAGAGGCAGAGTCCCAGAAAGAGGCAGAGTCCCAGAAAGAGGCAGAGTCCCAGAAAGAGGCAGAGTCCCAGAAAGAGGCAGAGTCCCAGAAGAGGCAGAGTCCAGAAGAGGCAGAGTCCCAGAAAGAGGCAGAGTCCCAGAAAGAGGCAGAGTCCCAGAAAGAGGCAGAGTCCCAGATAGAGGCAGAGTCCCAGAAGAGGCAGAGTCCCAGAAAGAGGCAGAGTCCCAGAAAGAGGCAGACTCCCAGAAAGAGGCAGAGTCCCAGAAAGAGGCAGAGTCCCAGAAAGAGGCAGAGTCCCAGAAAGAGGCAGAGTCCCAGAAAGAGGCAGAGTCCCAGAAAGAGGCAGAGTCCCAGAAAGAGGCAGAGTCCCAGGAAGAGGCAGAGTCCCAGAGAGACAGAATCTCAGATAGAGGCAGAGACCCAGAGAGAGGCAGAGTCCCAGAGAGAGGCAGATTCCCAGATAGAGGCAGAGTCCCAGAGAGAGGCAGAGTCCCAGAGAGACAGAGTCCCAGAAAGAGGCAGACTCCCAGAAAGAGGCAGAGTCCCAGAAAGAGGCAGAGTCCCTGAAAGAGGCAGAGACCCAGAAAGAGGCAGGGTCCCAGAAAGAGGCAGAGTCCCAGAGAGAGGCAGAGTCCCAGAAAGTGGCAGAGTCCCAGAGAGAGGCAGAGTCCCAGAGTGACAGAGTCCCAGAAAGAGGCAGAGTCCAAGGAAGAGGCAGGGTCCCAGAAAGAGGCAGAGTCCCAGAGAGAGGCAGAGTCCCAGAGTGACAGAGTCCCAGAAAGATGCAGAGTCCAATGAAGAGGCAGAGTCCCAGAAAGAGGCAGAGTCCCAGAAAGAGGCAGAGTCCCAGAAAGAGGCAGAGTCCCAGAAAGAGGCAGAGTCCCAGAAAGAGGCAGAGTCCCAGAAAGAGGCAGAGTCCCAGAAAGAGGCAGAGTCCCAGAAAGAGGCAGAGTCCCAGAAAGAGGCAGAGTCCCAGAAAGAGGCAGAGTCCCAGAAAGAGGCAGAGTCCCAGAAAGAGGCAGAGTCCCAGAAAGAGGCAGAGTCCCAGAAAGAGGCAGAGTCCCAGAAAGAGGCAGAGTCCCAGAAAGAGGCAGAGTCCCAGAAAGAGGCAGAGTCCCAGAAAGAGGCAGAGTCCCAGAAAGAGGCAGAGTCCCAGAAAGAGGCAGCGTCCCTGAAAGAGGCAGAGTCCCAGAAAGAGGTAGGGTCCCAGAAAGAGGCAGAGTCCCAGAGAGAGGCAGAGTCCAAGGATGAGGCAGGGTCCCAGAAAGTGGCAGAGTCCCAGAAAGAGGCAGAGTCCCAGAAAGTGGCAGAGTCCCAGAAAGAGGCAGAGTCCCAGAAAGATGCAGAGTCCAATGAAGAGGCAGAGTCCCAGAAAGAGGCAGAGTCCCAGAAAGAGGCAGAGTCCCAGAAAGAGGCAGAGTCCCAGAAAGAGGCAGAGTCCCAGAAAGAGGCAGAGTCCCGAAAGAGGCAGAGGCCCAGAAAGAGGCAGAGTCCCAGAAAGAGGCAGAGTCCAAGGAAGAGGCAGGGTCCCAGAAAGAGGCAGAGTCCCAGAGAGAGGCAGAGTCCCAGAGTGATAGAACATAGAACAGAACATAGAACAGTATAGCACAGTACAGGCCCTTCGGCCCTCGATGTTGTGCCGAGCATTGTCCGAGACCAAGATCAGGCTATCACACTCCCTATCACTCTGGTGTGCTCCATGTGCTTATCCAATAACCGCTTGAAAGTTCCTAAAGTGTCCGACTCCACTATCACAGCAGGCAGTCGATTCCACACCCCAACCACTCTCTGAGTAAAGAATCTACCTCGGACATCCCTTCTATATCTCCCCCCATGCACCTTATAGTTATGCCCCCTTGTAACAGCTGCCTCTACCCGAGGAAATAGCCTCTGAACATCCACTCTATCTATCCCCCTCATCATCTTATAAACCTCTATTAAGTCGCCTCTCATCCTCCTCCGCTCTAAAGAGAAAAGCCCCAACTCCCTCAATCTTTCCTCATAAGACCTCCCCCCCAAACCAGGCAGCATCCTGGTAAATCTCCTTTGCACTCTTTCCAATGCTTCCACGTCCTTCCTATAGTGAGGTGACCAGAGCTGCACACAATATTCCAAATGTGGTCTCACCAAGGTCCTGTACAGTTGCAGCATAACCTCACGGTTCTTAAACTCAAACCCTCTGTTAATAAACGTCAACACACCATAGGCCTTCTTTACTGCTCTATCCACTTGAGTGGCAACCTTCAGAGATCTGTGGATATGAATCCCCAGATCCCTCTGCTCCTCCACGTTCCTCAGAACCCTGCCGTTGACCCTGTAATCCTTATTCAAATTTGCCCTACCAAAATGAATCACCTCGCACTTATCAGGGTTAAATTCCATCTGCCATTTTTCGGCCCAGCTCTGCATCCTATCAATGTCTCTTTGCAGCCTACAACTGCCCTCCACCTCATCCACTACTCCACCAATCTTGGTGTCATCAGCAAATTTACTGATCCACCCTTCAGTCCCCTCCTCCAAGTCATTGATAAAAATCACAAACAGCAGAGGACCCAGCACCGACCCCTGTGGCACACCGCTGGTAACTGGTCTCCAGTCCGAAAATGTTCCATCCACCACCACCCTCTGCCTTCTATGAGATATGATGCGGAGATGCCGGTGTTGGACTGGGGTGGACAAAATTGAGAGGTCGCACAACACCAGGTTATAGTCCAACAGTTTTATTTGAAATCACAAGCTTTCGGAACTATCGCTCCTTCCTCAGGTGAAGTAAATTGGATACAGAATCGTCAGAGCATATATAGATGGAAAAAAAAGCATGTGTACTTTACAATTGCAGACCAATAAATTAAATCATCCTGACTATCTGCCGAGGTGTGATAAAGTTAATTAAGTCAGCCAGGAAGGTACCACATCAAAAGACATAGCAAGATACAACTGAGACAATGAGGTGAAGTCGCAGGGGTTCTAACGTGTCAAGAGCTGCCGTCTGTATGTAAAACGAAAAGCTTTAAAAAAAAATTTTACTTTTTTACTGGGAAAAATTTTTACTTTTTTACTGGGAATCACATCTGTGAACAAGCTAACGACGACTCGAGTCCGGATCACGTCATGTATCGTGACATAAACCCAAGATCCCGATTGAGACCGTCTTCATGAGTTCGGAACTTGGCTATCAGTTTCTGCTCGATGATTTTGCGTTGTCGTGTGTTTCTAAGGTTGCCTTGGAGAACGCTTACCCGCAGATCCGAGGCTGAATGTCCTTGACTGCTGAAGTGTTCCCCGACTGGGAGGTAACAATCCTGCCTGGCGATTGTTGCGCGGTGCTCGTTCATACGTTGTCTCAGTGTCTGCATGGTCTCGCCGATGTACCATGCCGCGGTGCATTCTTTCCTGCAACGTATGAGGTAGACAACGTTGGCCGAGTCACATGAGTATGTACCATGTACCTGGTGGGTAGTGTCCTCACGTGTGATGGTGGTATCTGTGTTGATGATCTGGCATGTCTTGCAGAGTTTGCCATGGCAGGGTTGTGTGGTGTCGTGGTCGCTGTTATCCTGAAAGCTGGGTAATTTGCTGCGAACGATGGTACTTCTGAGGTTAGGCGGCTGTTTGAAGGCAAGTAGTGGAGGCGTG